>SSNR01000120.1:5966-42855 GCA_006937965.1 Callopanchax toddi | reverse complement strand
TGTATATAATAAAAACATAGGTCCTCCTCATTAAGAATTCTGGAGTCTCACATAACACTCCTGTTTCTCATAACATGCTGTTTGTTTTGTGACAATTTCATGTTCAACTGGTTTCAACAGTTCTTTAATGGTCTGGTTCTGCAAATGGGTGAAAGTAGTTTGACTGAAAGGGTCAACAAACTGGTCAAATACCCACAATGCATCACTCTAGGTCCTCAGAATGTCTCTCTCATGTCCCTCTGTTGTTTTAGGTGGTCCAGTAATGCAGCCTCAGATTCCTGGACTCCACCCACTATTAGATTAACAGCTCACTGGGGAGGAACAACAAACAAACCAATAAACAAAAATATTACATTTTAGAATTCTTCTAAAAATATAGTCAACATACAAACTCACAATGACACACTAAAAAAAGAACCATCCATTTAAATCTACGTAGTTAGTGACATGCAATGATCTAAAGAAGTTATCTCTACCTAAACTAAATGACAATATTGTGCAGCGTTAGAGTCTAGTTGATTTTATTGTGTTTTGAGCCATCAGATCACAGTGGACAGTGCTAATTCAAAGTGTTAGTGTTGTTTATTCATTTCTGTCTATTCTGAGCTCATGCTCTGAAAATGGGCAGTGGATGGGCAGATTCTGTCATTTCTATTAGCATATATAGCAGGGAAGTGAGCTCTGAGCACAAGTGTTCACTAAAGAAGTCCGTGGAGACACAGTCTGATGTCAGGTGTTTCACTATGCTGTCCACTAGTGATGAGGTCAGCTAAGATGGCAGGTCTGAACAGTGGTGGTCAGAGGGGCTGATGGTCAGAATGGTAGCCTCACTTCTGTCAGACTGTCCCAGGGCAGCTGTGACTACAGACGTTAGTCGTAGTTTACCACCACCAGAGTGTGAATGAATAATGCAACTTCTGTGAAGTGCTTTGGGTGTCCGGAAAGGCGCTATATAAATTCAATGTATTATTATTATTATTAACCAAGTCATTCAGCAGATGGAACATATTGATTTTTAAATCACCAATAATGAAATACAATTAATTTGAACATTTATAAATATAGATAAATTACCTGTGTCAGTCAATGGGTTTCTCTGGTTTAAAGGGGAAACTGTTGAATGTTTAAAATTGTTGACATGCAAAACTCTCCATCTTCCTGAAACCCACTCTGAAACAGATTAAGAGAAAACACAACAGGAACAATAGTTACATGGTAGCAACCATTAGACAATCTGGCAGTAACTACCTGAGTAAACTAGCTATAGATTTCTACCTATAATAAAGGTAAAAGGTGGGTGTATTTTTACTGATTAATGCGTTTAATTTGTGCATTATTTAAAAAAAGATCAACAAAAAAAGGGAAAGAAAAGAAAAACAAAAGAGGGAAAAGGGAAAGAAAAGAAAAACAAAAGAGGGAAAACATTTAATCTGTCCACAAGCATACAAATAATAAAGGATAACTTTTAATTTGGTATTTAAATGACTAACATTACAGACTTTTTCCTTAAAGTCTGGAAGCTTTGAAAACAATGATTCTGTTTTAAAAAAAATACTTTAATTTTTCAGAAAAAGGCACAATTAAAGTAGTTATTGTCAGTAGTCTTGGGCAAGTTACTTCAGAAGTACAATTAGTTATTTATTATTTACTAAAAACTATTTACTGTATTTTTTGTATGAATTTATTTAGCAATGTCACCAGTTATTTTACTTGTTACACATATCAGATAACTAACTGAAAATGTGTTGTTACATTTACTAGTTTCTTCTCCCAAATAATATAAAAGTAGTTTCTATGTTAATAACTTTTGATTAAATATTTCTTGAATGCTCTTATTAATGTGCAGGTGAGTATTTAGTTCCATAATCCTACATTTCTTTTTCTTGACTGTAACTTTGAACACAACATGACGTCATCTATATACATTCTCTGTCACCGATTTCACTTGAACGCATTGTAGGTAGCAGCCGCGTGGCCATACTTGGGCACCTCTGCGTCTGCCATGTGGTCCAACACCACACCTTCGCCCTTGATGCATCCCGAGATACTTGGAGTTTTTAACGACAAATAATGTTTGTTTTTCTTTTAATGTTGTATATTTAAAAAAATATTCCTTAAATTTATATTGACAATTAGATATTTTAAGTTACTCAATTCCAATATATTAATAAGGACAAATATTAATTTAAGTCTAATTTGATAAATATTAATAGTGAAGTCCTATTTTTTCTGAATTGTGTATTATATTCAATTACTCAGAAAATTAACATAAATCTAAATGCAGTGTTTCAATACTTATATAGCTTTTGACAATTGAGTGAAAAATTTATGAGTTTGCTAATAATACTACTTTAAAGATAACAGATAAAAAAATCTGTCACTATATGTCAGTGTTAAAAATATCAGCATTTACATAAAGATTTTAAAAAATGTAAAATGGGAACCACACTGTCAAAAAGTGTCCTCAATCAATCTCTCTTAATCCAATATATGATAAAAGTTATAAATTTATTCGAAGAATATGTTTGTTAATGATAGATACATTTAATTCTTTATCATTTTTATTTAAATCTAAAGTTCCACACAGGTGATGGTTTTTTCGGAAATGGACATGAAGAAATTCAACATAAATAATCTCTAATCAAAATTTCTGATTAAACTGCAGGCCTTCAAAGAAAAAGATTCTCCTATTTACTGATTCCAATCTGAGCTCAGAGTAATTCAGCCCTGGCCCTTTAAGAGGCATGGTTTTAATCCCTGACCAATTACAATCATTGTCCCTCCTCCTTCATTTATATTAAATTCAGCTAGTTAACGTGTAGACCTTAGGAATGTGCACTAGTCAACATGTAGACGCTCGGTGTGGTCAACATTTTAACTAGTAAGCACCAAATTGTCACTAGTTAGCTAGTTATAAATTTTTAAAGCCTTACTAGTTAACTTGTAGGACCTAAAATCTAACATGTTGACTAGTAGAAGAGGAAGTGCCAACTAGTTAACTAGTTGACACAAATTAGATCTTACTAATTAACTAGCTGACATACCAAAATTTGACAAGTTCACTAGTGAGGTATAAAAATGGCACTAGATGAGTAGTTGATGTGTTTTTTGCCTTACTAGTAAACTAGTTGACATAAAAAATGTCAACTAGTTCACTAGTAAGCGCAAAAAAATCCACTAGTTAACTGGCTGGTCTTATTTTAGCCTACTAGATAACTAGTCGATGTATTAAATGTTGACGAGATGACTTGTGAGGCCCAAAAATTGCACTAGTAAACTAGCTCATCTGTTTTTTGGTGTACTAGTTAACTAGACAACATAAAAAAATATTGACTAGCTAACTAGTAAATGCCAAAAATTCAACTAGTTAACTAGCTGCCCTTTTTTCGGCCTACTAGTTAACTAGTAGGGGCCTGTACGGCTTACTAGTTTGCCACTTTGGTAAGCATGTTGGCAACTGAGCCTTACATGTTGGACTTTTTCCATACATGTAGGGTTTTTTCTTTTACTAGTATAGCTTTAGGACACACTAGTGTGCAACTGGACTCAACTAGTGAGGCATTTTCTGAACATGTTGGCTTTTTTGAGGAACTAGTTGACCAAAAATGCACACTAGTTGACATCTGCATCTTACTAGTTAGAAACTTTTTTGCACTAGTCGACTACTGGGCTCTACTAGTTAACTAGTAGACACCTTGTTGTTCCACTAGTTGACATGTTGACATTTTTATCTCTTTACTAGTTGACTAGTGAAGCCCAGTAGTCGACTAGTGCTGGATTTTTTCCAACTAGTAAGATGCAGATGTCAACTAGTGTGCATTTTTGGTCAACTAGTTCCTCAAAATATCCAACATGTTCAGAAAATGCCTCACTAGTTGAGTCCAGTTGCACACTAGTGTGGCCTAAAGCTCAGCTAGTAGAGGGAAAAACCCTACATGTATGGAAAAAGTCCAACATGTAAGGCTTAGTTGCCAACATGCTTATCAAAGTGGCAAACTAGTAAGCCATAAAGGCCCCTACTAGTTAACTAGTAGGCCGAAAAAAAGGCCAGCTAGATAACTAGTTGAATTTTTGGCACTTACTAGTTAGCTAGTCAATATTTTTTATGTTTTCTAGTTAACTAGTACACCAAAAAATGGATGAGCTAGTTTACTAGTGCAATTTTTGGGCCTCACAAGTCATCTAGTCGACATTTTATACGCCAACTAGTTATCTAGTAGGCAAAAAAAAAAGGCCAGCCAGTCGACTAGTGGATTTTTGACGCTTACTAGTTAGCATTTTTTATGTCAACTAGTTTATTAGTAAGGCAAAAAACACATAAACTACACGACTAGTGCACTTTTTAGGCTTCACTAGTTAACATGTCACATTTTTTTATGTTGACTACCTAACTAGTAAGATCTAATTTGTGTCAACTAGTTAACTAGTTGGCACTTCATTGTCTACTAGTCAACATGTAAGATTTTAGGTCCTACAAGTTAACTAGTAAGGCTTTAAAACATTTTAACTACTTAACTAGTGACAATTTGGTGCTTACTAGTTAACATGTTGACCACACCGAGCGTCTACATGTTAACTAGTACACATTCCTAAGATCTACATGTTAACTAGTTGAATTTAATGTAAATGAAGGAGGAGGGACAATGATTGTAATTGGTCAGGGTTTAAAACCATGCCTCTTAAAGGGCCAGGGCTGAATTACTCTGAGCTCAGATTGGAATCAGTAAATAGGAGAATCTTTTTCTTTGCAGGCCTGCAGTTTAATCAGAAATTTGATTAGAGATTATTTTATGTTGCACTTCATCATATTCAGTCCCTAAAATACCATCACCTGTACATTTGATTTAAATAAATAAATGAATGTATTATTAAAAGATATTTTCACCACTTTGTCTTAAATATCCAGATGATCTGTTATGCATCACATCAGAAAAGACTAGATTCACGTCTAAATGATTTAAAACTTTAACACCATTTGTTTCCTATCAGATACTGATAGGTTTTGCTAAGAGCTCTAGCTTTTAAAGTAGATTTGTATCTTCCTGAAAGAGCTATTGTATTGTATTGTATGCAGGTTATCTGCCCCCTGGTGGAAAAAATTCAAGTATTGAAGTTGGCAATGGCAAAATCTATATGTTATCATTGTTAACTTATTTATAATTGCAAAATAAATGTATAATACAAGCAAATTGTTGCTATAATAACTATAGCCAACAAATGTTTCAATTTTTAAATAAAATCTGAGTTTTCTGATTATTATTTCACATGTCAGGCTTTAAAGGTGCAGTAAATACATTCTGATCCATTTCAGTTGTCAGTGGGTTTGTCTTTCTCTATATGGTCATTTATTATGATTCATAAACTGGGAAATCGTTGATTAAATGTCAGTGTTTTACATGGCAGCATTTTAAGAGCTTGAGGATGAAACTGGGATGTTTGACACTGATTTCGGCACAGAGAGATCTGATCAAACAGAGCGCTGATCCTCACAGGAGGACGGAGCAAATGTCCAGGTTTCTTCCTAAAAACGGAGCGTTTATCTACAGCAGTGTTAATTATGCATGAACTCTGCTAAGTTTTTGACGTGGATCCGCGACTCACTTGCGGCGGGCCCTCCAAGCCGAACTAGACCTAATGCGGTCCAGTTCGGGGGGAGGATAACTGTCAGGTGCCGTGTCACGGGGGCTGCGGTATTTGATCAGGTGCAGAGGTGCCGTCTCCACCTGGCACCGGGTCGCTGCGGGGTCACGGTGCTGCCGCTAGACCGGACCCAGGTCCTGGATCTGCTGCACGCCTGACTCCAATCAGAACCAGACTCTGCCATGGTGATGCCTGGCTGGCACCGACGCGCAGCGCGACAATGGCATTATTTGCAAATAATAATAATTCGTTTTCAGAAAGTGTTTTTAGGTGAAATTAAATAATGTCCCGTGGCACACCTGACGATCACAGCACACTAGGTTGAAAAACACGGAACTACGGTTTTCTCCTCTTCAAAACTCTGCAGCATCAGCTGTTTTTCACACCGTTTAGAGATGATCCGACGCACACGCACACACTGATCCACAGAGATGGACCTTATATGTCCTGTTTTATTTTGTTCATTGCTACATTTAGTGCTGATGTGTGTGACAGACGTGTTTATTGGACATTTATGGAACTACAGAACAAATTGCGTCCGGAACCAATGCAGGACGCAGCGTTTGACTCCAAAAAAAGGATGATTCCGTATTTTACGGAACGGCTGGAATGTCTAATCACACAAACACAACTTTAAATGACAGTTTTTGTCAGTTGTGAGGGATTTGATCAGTCTCTCCGTAGCCTGATGGAGTTTTTAATTAGTAAAAGTTTCAGTGACTCCTCTAAACTCCGCCAGGCTCCGCCGCTCCGGTCCGGTCAGACTGATGCGAGAGCTACGCTGCAGCGATGCAGCTGCTCTGGAGACGAACTCTCCAAAATGCCTTATATTCTAAAACTAAACCATCTCCACCCTGCTAGACTCCTCTTCATCCATAAATCTGAATTCCAGGGCTTCTGTCAGCCAGCAGCACCGACAGAAAGTCTCATCTACCGCAGGGAACGACAGCCATGATTCCTTTGAGCTCTGGAACAAGATCCAGCAGGAGAGCCAATAGGAATGCTCTGTGTTCAGCCTGACTCCTCCTCCTCATTTACATTAAATTCAACTAGTCAGCATGTGGACAGTGTTCAGGCGCACTAGTTGACATGCTGGCAAATACACACACTAGTTGTCTAGTAAGAGTAAAAGAACGTCAACTAGTTAACTAGTGGACATTTTGGCTTTTACTAGTTAACATGTGTGGAAACAAAGAGATGCACTAGTCGACTAGTGGCCATTTTAATGCTAACTAGTTAACATGTAGACATTTTATGTGCACTAGTTGACCATTTGTATGCGCACTAGTTAACTAGTAAGGACAAAATAGTGTCTACTAGTTGACTAGTTGATATTTTAGGCCGAACTAGTTAACTAGTTGACACTTTTTAAGTGCACTAGTCGACTAGTTGACATTTTAAGGCTTACTAGTTTACTAGTTGACCATTTTTGGCACACTAGTTAACTAGTTGACAGTTTTTGGTTGCACTAGTGAACTAGTAAGGCCAAAATAGCGTCAACTAGTTAACATGTTGACTTTTCAGGCTGTACTAGTTAACTAGTTGACACTTTTTAGGTGCACTAGTCAACTAGTGCGCATTTTTAACAGTCACTAGCTCACTAGTAGGTGGAATTTGCATGAACTAGTTAACATGTAATGTTTTTTAGTGCTTACTTGTTAACATGTATGACAAAGTCATTGACTAGTTCAGTCTAGGAGTCAACTAGTGCATAAAAAAGCCTACTAGTAGGGGATTTTGGCCTACTAGTGCAGTTTTTTGGCTGACTAGTGTGGTTTTAGCTTCAACTAGTTGACCAAAAGTGTGACTAGTTGGCAAAAAATTCTTACTAGTAAGAATTTTTACTCAACTAGTTCATCGTTTTTCTTAACATGTTTTGTCAAATTTCGAACTAGTCAAGTGTAGTCGTGAACTAGTTAACCGTTATGTCACTTGAATTCAAGGATATGTAATAAATGCTCAAACGGCTTGCCATACCCAGACAGAACCGGACTCATCTCTGCTCTGTCTGTCTGCAGGAAGTGAAACATTTGGTGCTGAGTGACGTTTCTCCTCTGGAAAACCACCGCTTCAGTCCGGGTTAAATATGCACTGTAATGTGCGCGTTACTGACGTTTGTACCGAGTAAAATATTAGAGATTATTTTTCAGTAATGCCTTACATTACTGTGTTACCGCAAAAAGCAATGCATTACAGTAATTAATTACTTTTGTAACTCGTTACTCCCAACACTGCTAACCAGGGTGAGATTTTTACAAATCCTAAAGATGTTAGAAGTTCTTGTAATTCTATCAAAACTTACCGGTATTTACATCTGTTACGTCCCTGCTCCTCAGCTTTTCCTTTGTGGTATTTTTTTTTGTCATGTCAGACTCTGCTGTTTTTCCCTCACTAATTACATTATGATCTCCAGGTGTGGCTGGTTTGAGGGAGGCCTGGCTGAAACTCCTGTCTTTCTTATTGGTTGCTGTGTGTGGTGTTGACCAATCGGATGTGGAGGAAGACCTACAAAAACACCTGATGACAGGAGAAGAGGCTGCCTGGCTGACTGGGACTAACTGTTTTTTCTTTGTCTCATACAGAACTGCTGCTGATTGTGCACCTGTTTGTGGCTACAGTTTCATGCTTGAGCCAGTGCCGATTAGGTATGTGGTGAGGAGGTGGAGGACAGGTAAGATTGGGGTACCCTGTACATTCTGCTCACGTAGTTTATTCTTTGTCTAGAAACACCAGGTAAGCAGAGGGTGCCTCCACATGTAATGTTTTACCTCATCCTTTTGTAGATTAGTTAAGTAGGTCTTGTTTTGTTGATTTAAGATTAAAGAATAGAGATAGTTAGGGTTTGTTTTATCTTTATTTCTTTGATTTCAGGCACCTTCTACGTTCCCTCCTCCTCCCACTTGGATTGTACATAGTGTATATACATTGTAAATAAACCTTTCATTTTGACTTTTGAAACCTCTTGTCTCCTCTCCTCTTTGTGATTGGTATTGTTACAACCCTCCTCCTAGACGGGGTTCGTAACAACATCTAAGGTCAACTCTGACACTTTAAAAGAGTTTTTTGACAAATGCATTTTCTCACATTTAGAAGAAGCTCAACTTAACTCAGACATAACTGTTGAAGGAATTAAGAAGGAAATTGTGTCAACTGAGAACAAAAAGGCTCCTGGGCCAGACGACATAGTGAATTCTATAGAAAATGTAATGAAATCCTGTGTTCATACCTCCATAAGACATTTACTCAGACTCTATTTGATAAAGTCCTCCCTCCAACACTGACGGAGGCAGTTATCACAGTAATTCATAAAAAGGGTAGAAATGGAGCAAAAGTAGGTTCTTATCATCAGCCTCTCTCCTTGTTACATTTGGACGGGAAATGATTCTAAAATACTTGTGACTGAACCCACTTTTATCTAAACTGGTTCACTCAGATCAAACTGGTTTTGAAACACTGAGAAGTTCATCTTTTTATGTAAATGTTTTGCATTTGTAAAGCATTTTTTTAAGTCAATGGACTACAAGGGGCTTTACATCAGTTACTGATTCACAGAGGTGGAGCAGCCAGACAGAGGCACCACCACCACCTATCAGGGTAAAGTGTCTTGCCCATTTACACAATGACAAGACAACCCAGCTGGAGCGGGGATTCGATCCCACCAAGACAAGACCAACGGCTGGGCTGGTTACAAATAGTTTTTGCCCACTTATCTAACTGTGGGGAATATGGCAATATTACAATATATTTCTGGAATTGGCTCTCCATATCATTAATTAGTAGAGTAAATACAATAAAAAAAATTTTTTTGTCACAGTTATACCTTTTCCAGAATCTTCCAGTTTTTCTTTCGAAATCATATTTTAAAAACTCAATCATAATACCTGTTTTATGGGGTTATAAAGTACATAGAATCACTAGAAAACATCAGTTTACAAAGAGGAAGGGCTGGTATTTCAAAATGTTTGTCATATTATTGGGCGTCATATATCAGACTTATGACATGTTGGTTCACTAATGCTGGTGATTCCCCCACATGTTTGAAATGAGAGAGTGAAGCATGTGAACCTCATTGCATACGAGCCATTCCGCTCTCTCCCCATTCATAAATCTCTTTAAAACTGCAATGTTATAATGCACAATACCATATGCATTTTAAAACTGATTTGATTACATTTTAAGTTGAAGTCCTCATCTTTCATCATCCCGATCACAGATGACTCATCTTTTAACCTCTGTGATGGATTGCACATTTAGACTTCGGAGAAAAGCAGCTTTATGGTGATTTATATCTGGAAGGTGGATTTGCTTCTTTTAGGCAGATACAAGAGAAAGACAAGCTCCCAGGGAGAAACTTCTTCAGATCAGACAAGCGATTATGTTAGAAAAGATGTGCAGAATTTTGAGATCCTTAACAATTCTTTTCTTGACAAATGCATCCAACTTTCACCTTGTACTGAGAAGTTAATCTCTCATATTTATGAGAGCTTGATGTCAATGAGTTTGGAAAATTTATCTTCCATGAAACATACCGGTAAATGGGAAGAGGAGTTAGGCATAAGAATCATAGATATTCAATAGGAAGAGGCCTCGGAGGATGTTCATAAATGCTCTCACATCGCCAGACGCCGTTTGATTCAGTTCCAAACTTTGCAAAGTCTACATTTCTCTAGAGAAAGATTACATAAGATTCACCCTGAGGTCTCCCCATCTGTGAGAAGTGCTCCCTAACTGAAGATACACCAGACCACAGCTTGGTTGTGTCCCAAAGTTCAGAAATACTGGACTGAGATCTTCGAATTAATATCTCAAATTCGTCATGTGCAGATGAAGCCTGAACCATTAAAATGATCGGAGGAAACGAAGTCTGGAGGTCGGAATACTTTGACATTTCTCATCGGCGCGCGAGCGAATGCATGTGAATGAGAGAGGTGCATGCGTGAAGAGGCACACGAGCAAGAGGTGAGCGCGCCGCGAGCAAGAGAACGACAGAGAGGGAGAAAAGAAGAGAGACAGTGAACGAGTGAGAGAAGATACAACTGGAGAAGTAGCACGCCAGTTAAAGTGTTCTGAGTTCTGAGTTGGAAAAATTAACTGGGACGCCCTCTGAAGTTGGACTTCCCACTTGGAAAGTTGGAAAACCTTTTGTGCTCCAACTTAGGGAAAAAAGATGGCAGCTCCTCACAAAATCAGTTAAATGATGCAAAAACATGTTTATTTAGCAAGATCTGCTTGTTTGCATGTGTCTAAGTTCAGAATTACATGTACTGCTGTGTATCTTCTGACTCTAAATGAATGCAGAGTGTTTGCATGAGCAAATTAATTAAAGTCTAAAACAATGTTTTGAATATGCGCTGCTAACAAAGGCAACAATTGTAATGTGTGTTTGTGTGAACCAAACACCAGAAGAAATACAACTGGAAATTATTTTATAATTTGGCATTCCAACTTTGCAAACTAGAACGTTTGTAACTCAGATGTGATGTCATTCCCAGTTCCGACCTCCGCTCCAAGGTAAATAGAACGCCATACAGGAGACTTCAGCGCCACTCCGCAGTAGCGCCACGTCTTTGGCAAGTCTTCTGGTATCACAGGACATGTTCCTAAAAGTGGAGCGTCGTTAAACGCAGCTTGTAAAATTTTGAGATAGTCACAATATCTCGCGGGAACTTAGAACAGGAAGAATGAAGCACACCGTTTGGTCTGTATCTAGTCAGAACTACCGTCATGTTTTGTGGGAATGTTCTTCAACAATGGGTAAGTGAGTTATTTATTGGAATAATCTGTTTCTAAAAGCTCAATTATGTAAATATTCCACAATGAAATGCTCCTTGTCCACAGCTGGCGGTTGTTGATGTTTGCTGTACTAGTAGCAGTTCAGTATATTGTCAAAAAGTACACCACAATGTTGTGACACCAGCATCTCGCTGCACCATGGTGCAGAAACAGAACTGGTGCACTTCTGGGACTATTATTTACTTTAGTAAATGATTGAGTCTGAAAAATCCTTTGAAGCATCCAATCAGAGCTGAGTGGAACCAGTACGATGCTGAATGTCACAGAGAGGCCAGAGAAGCTTTGAAATGTTGGGTTTCTGCTGGAAAACATCCATCAGCTCCTGAATGTGAAGGAAAGAAATGAGAAAAGGTCAAATCTCAATCTGCTGTTCACTCTATCAGAACACAGGAAGATCCCATCGGAGACAATTCTCTGGTAAAGAAACTCCAGAAGAACAACGTGAGTGGCTTCTGGAAAGATGTGAAGAAAATGAGCACTAGTAGAACGTCACTGGCTGCTGACAGAGATGGAGTCATGGGATTAGAGGATATGGATGAAATGTGGAGGAAACAGGATTCTGATCTGTTTCATTGTGTAAAGAGTCATCATGATGTCACTGAGGCTCCATTTTTCATGATGGATCTAGTGAAGGATGAGCTGCTATCTTCTAATCAATCAAATGGTCCAGAGCAGATCTCTGCAGAACATCTCAGACCCTCCAGTCATAAGGTTTCTGTGCTGCTTGCTTTGTGCTTTAGTGGATTTTGGAGACGTGGCTGGCTCTTTACCTGATGACATGATGTCTGTTTTATTGGTGCCTGGGATTCAAGAGAAAAGCAGCAGAGACCAGAGTTCAGAAAACTATCCACTTATTGCTCTGGATCACATTCTGTCTAAAGGCTTTGAACAAGTTCTGCTGCTGGAAAAACTATTTGTCAAAAGTACTGACTCACAGTTTGGCTTCGAGAGGAACGTAATACACATGTGTGTATTTATACACTGAAGGAAGTAGTGAGAGACATCATTCATCAGTGTGTGTTTGTGTGTTTTCTTGATGCAGCTTAAGCCTTAGATGGAGTTAGATGGATGGATGGAGGGAAGGTGCTTTCTGATTGGCTGATGCTCATGGCTTAAAGGTCCAAGACCTGGAAAATGATGTCAATCAGACAAGAAAGGTGTTTAGAAGAAAAAAGAGCCCAGAGAGCAGCTGTCCATCCTCTTTACACACATCATCCACTGATCCAATCAAACATCTGCACACAGCTAATCTCTGATCACTGATTGGACATTAGTGTGTTCAATGAAACACACGACTCATAGAAGTAGCTGCAAACCATTTGATCCCTGAGGAATCAGTGGAGTCAGCCCTTCATGTTTACACTAATGACTCAAACACATTCAAGGTTGGAGAGTTTTGAAACAGCTCTGAATATTTGACTGAGCAACAACTTCCTCCCTCTTTAGAAATCTGACAAGTCAACTTTCCTTTGTGGCCACTAGATGGCGACACAGGGAAGCTTCTGTAGCCTTTACAGAGGGAAAGCTTCTTTATCAGTCACTGAAAAATCAATCATCCATTAGATTCTACTGTTTTGGTGTCTCAGCATCAAATTTCAATGAAAGGTGGACAAATGAGACGTGTTCTCTAAATCCATCAGGATATAGAAACCATAAAGGATGATGGGAAGTCTGAACAGAGTCCTGGTCTGCAGAGACCAGGAGGGACAAAGGAACCACCTGGTAGCTTTGAATCAACGGAGTCTTAATTTCTGGATGTGAGAAAAGAAACAGGATTCATCAAAATAACAGACATTTATTCTCAAAACAAGTCTATTGAAATGTTTAATGTCTGTTTAAAGTGAATGAAGCAGCTCTGTCTTCATCTCTATCTGGGATCAGTTCCTCTGGTGCGTTCTACTCCAGGAGACAGCAGCCCTCAATACAACAATCTGTCAGTATCTTCCTGTAAACCAGTAGACTGGTCAGTCAGTCATCTTTGAGATGAAATACAAACATGGATCAGAACTATTCAACATGAATGATCAATGAATCCAACAATGTCAGAAATACATTTAGAAAACAAAACACTGTAACTGTTCTGAACTTTGGAGGAAAACCTCAATGAGAACATATTTCAACTCCTATCCTAGAAAATTTTAAGTAAGTAAGTAGGCTTTATGAGCAGTTAAAAATATCTGGAATGAAATCTTTCTCAGACCTGTCCAGGGTGTCCCCTGCCTCTCGCCCCTTGACCGCTGGAGATAGGCACCAGCTCCCCCGCGACCCTCTGTGGAGGAATAAGCGGCTACAGAAAATGGATGGATGGATGGATGGAAATCTTTCTCAACAGATTTAATATTCAAATGGCTTCTCATCTGTGAGTTCTCATGTGACTAGTTAAGTTACTATTCTGAGAGAAACATTTTCCACAAGTTTTACATGAATATGGCGTCTCACCTGTGTGAGTTCTCATGTGACAAGTTAAGTTACTATTTTGAGAGAAACATTTCCCACAGGTCTTACACAAGAAACGCTTCTCACCTGTGTGAGTTGTCATGTGACTAGTTAAGGTACTAGTTTGAGAGAAAAATTTCCCACAGGTTTTACACAAATATAGCTTCTCACCTGTGTGAGTTCTCATGTGGTAAGTTAAATCCCTTTGTGAGAAACCTTTTCCACAGGTCTTACATGAGAAAGGCTTCTCACCTGTGTGAGTTGTCATGTGACGAGTTAAGTTACTACTTTTAGAGAAACATTTCCCACAAGTTTTACATTTATAGGACTTCTCACCTGTGTGAATTCTCATGTGGATAGTTAAATGTCCATTTTGCCTGAAACTTTTCCCACAGGTCTTACACGAGAAAGGCTTCTCACTTGTGTGAGTTGTCATGTGACAAGTTAAGTTACTATTTTGAGAGAAACATTTCCCACAGGTCTTACACGAGAAACGCTTCTCACCTGTGTGAGTTGTCATGTGACTAGTTAAGGTACTACTTTGAGAGAAAAATTTCCCACAAGTTTTACACAAATATGGCTTCTCACCTGTGTGAGTTCTCATGTGGTAAATTAAATGCCTTTGTGAGAAACCTTTTCCACAGGTCTTACATGAGACAGACTTCTCACCTGTGTGAGTTGTCATGTGACGAGTTAAGTTACTACTTTTAGAGAAACATTTTCCACAAGTTTTACATTTATAGGACTTCTCACCTGTGTGAATTCTCATGTGGACAGTTAAATTTCCATTTTGCCTGAAACTTTTCCCACAGGTCTTACACGAGAAAGGCTTCTCACCTGTGTGAGTTGTCATGTGACGAGTTAAGTTACTACTTTTAGGGAAACATTTCCCACAAGTTTTACATTTATAGGACTTCTCACCTGTGTGAGTTGTCATGTGACTAGTTAAGGTACTATTTTGAGAGAAACATTTCCCACAAGTTTTACATGAATTTGGCTTCTCACCTGTGTGAGTTCTCATGTGGTATAAGTTAAATCCCTTTGAGAGAAACATTTCCCACAGGTCTTACATGAGAAAGGCTTCTCACCTGTGTGAGTTGTCATGTGACGAGTTAAGTTACTACTTATAGAGAAACATTTCCCACAAGTTTTACATTTATAGGACTTCTCACCTGTGTGAATTCTCATGTGGACAGTAAAATTTCCCTTTTGCCTGAAACTTTTCCCACAGGTCTTACATGCGTATGACTTCTCACCTGTGTGACCTTTAAGTTCTAGACTGTCTACATCTTTCCTGTGATTTTTGGTTCGTGAACGTCTTTTCTTGTGTTTCAGTTCTTCATCTTTGTTTGATTCATTGTCTTTATTTCTGCTTCTTTCCTGGTTCTGGATGTCAGCTTCAGCAGACTTCTGAGAAAGGGGCTGGTCCCTGTTTGCTTCTGGTTCACTGCCGTCTCTTCCTTCAGAAGGAGTCATTGTAAAGGTATCAGTCTCCTGCTTCAGTGCAAACTGCTGCTCACCCTAACTGATACAAAGTTCCTGCTGATCCTCCTTGATCTGTTTAGGTTCTGTTTCTTCTTGGTTACCTTGCATCACTGCAGGTTCTAGATCATTTTGATCCAAACTGGAGTTCCTCTCCTGGTTCCAGAGCTGCTGGTCAGTCAGAACATCCTCCTCTTTCCAGACATGATGCTGTGGAAGATCTAAACAGAAAAACAGACAAAAAAAAGTTCATTAATGAGAGAATAAAGAAGGAACACTTTAGTTTAAAGTAAGGATGCATCGAAATTTCGGTCACCTTAGATTTTTGGCCGAAAGTGACCCAAATCACCGAAATAACACGGCCGAAACGCATGATGTCACGAGCAAACAGCGCAGCCAGCATGTGAGAAAAGGATAAAGGCAATTTTGCAAGCAACATTCTATGGCACACCGCTTCAGAAACGGGACCTGTGAGAGTAGAAGACTTGCCAAAACCGTGGTGCATCCGTGGCACAGCGCTGATGTCTTTGGTGTGTTTCAGGCTTTAAGAGCCAGCACGTTTGTGGTGTGGACATATTTCATTATCTATGCTTGTAATTTTGAGCTGGTCCGGACTGCAATGAGATGCCCTCATAGCTAGAGCTGGGGGAAAATGATTATTTTTAAAACGATTATTCGGGTGATTATTTTATCGAATAGTCAACTATTCTAATGGATAATTAGATGATTATTCGAATGATTATTTTTCTGTTGCATGATTAATAAAAACCATAAAATTTCAAATAAATAACCCCCCCCCCCAAAAAAAAAAAAATGTAATAAATTACTTAAATGTACAACTGTTTTCCAAAGCCAAACATCTCCTGCTTAAAACAATATTAAAGCAGTGTTATACAAAATGGAAGATCTGTCAGTGTTTACTCTTTTACAGGACTAATAACTTTAGTTTAAAGTTTTGAAAAAAATACTAAGTTTTAGTACTAAACAAAACACTGTGAGGTGCACAGTATGGACATTAATGAGTGTTTAACACAAAATAAAATGACAGTTTCTAAGGAAGAGCTGCAGTTTGACATAAATCTCTCTTGTTTTAAAGATTTAAAAACTGCAGAGCGAAAACAAACACTGTACAGTTCACAGCATACTGACTGACACTGAGTGTGTTAGTTAAACAATTTCATAGTCCCAAAATGAAACTGAACTGCTGTTCTGTTAGTGTGTGCAATACAGGTCCTTCTCAAAAAATTAGCATATTGTGATAAAGTTCATTATTTTCTGTAATGTACTGATAAACATTAGACTTTCATATATTTTAGATTCATTACACACAACTGAAGTAGTTCAAGCCTTTTATTGTTTTAATATTGATTATTTTGGCAGACAGCTCATGAAAACCCAAAATTCCTATCTAAAAAAATTAGCATATCATGAAAAGCTCCTCTAAACGAGCTCTGAACCAAATAATCTGAATCAACCAATTAACTCAAAACACCTGCAAAAGATTCCTGAGGCTTTTTTTTCATTACTCAAAACCGCAATCATGGGTAAGACTGCCGACCTGACTGCTGTCCAGAAGGACATCATTGACACCCTCAAGCAAGAGGGTAAGACACAGAAATAAATTTCTGAAAGAACAGGCTGTTCCCAGAGTGCTGTATCAAGGCACCTCAGTGGGAAGTCTGTGGGAAGGAAAAAGTGTGTCAGAAAACGCTGCACAACGAGAAGAGGTGATCGGACCCTGAGGAAGATTGTGGAGAAGGACCGATTCCAGACCTTGGGGGACCTGCGGAAGCAGTGGACTGAGTCTGGAGTAGAAACACCCAGAGCCACCGTGCACAGGCGTGTGCAGGAAATGGGCTACAGGTGCCACATTCCCCAGGTCAAGACACTTTTGAACCAGAAACAGCGGCAGAAGCGGCTGACCTGGGCTACAGAGAAGCAGCACTGGTCTGTTGCTCAGTGGTCCAAAGTACTTTTTTCGGATGAAAGCAAATTTTGCATGTCATTCAGAAATCAAGGTGCCAGAGTCTGGAGGAAGACTGGGGAGAGGGAAATGCCAAACTGCCTGAAGTCCAGTGTCAAGTCCCCACAGTCAGTGATGGTCTGGGCGCCATGTCAGCTGCTGGTGTTGGTCCACTGTGTTTTATCAAGGGCAGGGTCAATGCAGCTAGCTATCAGGAGATTTTGGAGCACTTCATGCTTCCATCTGCTGAAAAGCTTTATGGAGATGAAGATTTCATTTTTCAGCACGACCTGGCACCTGCTCACAGTGTCAAAACCACTGGTAAATGGTTTACTGACCATGGTATCACTGTGGTACTCTCCTGACCTGAACCCCAGAGAGAATCTGTGGGATATTGTGAAGAGAAAGTTGAGAGACGCAAGACCCAACACTCTGGATGAGCTTAAGGCCGCTATCGAAGCATTCTGGGCCTCCATAACGCCTCAGCAGTGCCACAGGCTGATCGCCTCCATGCCACGCCGCATTGAAGCAGTCATTTCTGCAAAAGGATTCCCCACCAAGTATTGAGTGCATAACTGAACATAATTATTTGAAGGTTGACTTTTTTTGTATTAAAAACACTTTTCTTTTATTGGTCAGATGAAACATGCTAATTTTTTGAGATAGGAATTTTGGGTTTTCATGAGCTGTATGCCAAAATCATCACTATTAAAACAATAAAATGGCTTGAACTACTTCAGTTGTGTGTAATGAATCTAAAATATATGAAAGTCTAATGTTTATCAGTGCATTACAGAAAATAATGAACTTTATCACAATATGCTAATTTTTTGAGAAGGACCTGTATTACTGCTACTTCACACTGGATGCGGTGCGGCATTGCAGCCGCGAGAAAAGCAGTCCGCACCAGCTGCGGTTTTGCTGTAGAATGTCTCCGGCTCTTTGCCTCAGCAGGAGCGCCAAATCTCGGTGGTTCACGCGAGAACAAGTACGTGGTTAGCAGCAGCTGCTAAACAAAAGCTAGAGTCGTCTTCTCGTTCTTTTGTTGAGGATTATGTATTCACTTGGCTTGTTCCACAAAGGGTAAGCACACTTCGTTTTTATATAGTTTAATGTTATGCTTAATTAAGTTTTATGTTGTTTCTTTGTCTTTGAAATATCCAAATCGTGTTAACATTAGCAACGTAGCTAATTGTTTTATTTTGAAAAACCGGATGCACCTCGCCTGCTCGCGTTTCACTTCCTGTTTGGCGCACGTAATGTCTTTAACTTGATGACGATTCACTGCGGTGTCCGGAAAAAATAGACTTGTTGCGGAAAGTTAACTTTGCCCTGCAACCGCACCGCACCGAAGTCGGTGTGGAGACTCTGATTGGAATAAATGGTTTTTAATCCTTGCGGAGTCCGCAGTGCACCGCAACCGCATCCGGTGTGAAGTAGCCTTTATACTCTGAGTCAGTTATGGTTCGGTCCAGTTCGAGGGCAGGGGGCGAGCCAGGTGTGGCGCTAACCGCGGGCCCTTGTAGCTCCTCAGGAGTGTTCGGGTGTCTCCCTGGCTGCCCCCCCTCCCCAGGACCAGGTTCTGGGTTTTCCCAGTCAGAACGGATCTGGGTCTGGGATCAGACCTCCATTTGGTGATGCCTGCTGTAGAGGAATGTGTTGCTCTTTGGTGAGGCTAGCTTTTTTTGCTTACAATCTGAGAACAAATGTTCAGAAGGTCCATGTAGCAGGATTTTACCACCACGGCCAGGGCAGGGAATCTCTTTTCATTCTCCTTCCACCACTGGAGCGGGATTCTGTCCTTTGCTGCATTTAAAGTATTCCTAAAACTTTGAGGTAGGGCGGTGGGTTGTGTTCTGGAGACATGTAGAGCTTGGGAGTGCAAGCTGCTGAGACTGAAAGCTGGTTAGAGCTGGTTTGTTCTCCATGCTGCTTTGTTTTGGTTCCTTGCATGCGTGTGGTTAGTGGGCGCAACGCGTCGACTTCCGGATTTGATGTCGATGTTTTTTTTAAATCGATTCGTCAACGTCATCGACGCTTCGCTCCAGCTCTACTCACAGCAGCTCCTTTCATCTTGCTCCTCCCACTGCAGAGCACTGGAGCGGTGCGTGGCTCCGAGTGACAGGTGGCATACACACGCTTGACATGGCCTACAGCCCTCAAGAACCCCGGACAGAAACCGAACATCACCTATAGATCATGCTGGGCTTCCACAACGTTTTTCCATCCCAATCCAGCCCTGACTGGACCCGAGTCAGACCCAAACCATTGTTTTTTGTTTTTCGTTTCAGTGCATCCCTAGTTTAAAGAGATATTTTGGTCATTTTGAAGTGACGTACTATCAGTTATCAGGGCTCTAGACTGCGACCAATTTGGTTGCATTTGCGACCAAATTTCTAAAAGGTGAGACTAAAAAATATCATTGGTCGCACCAGTGCAACCAGCTGTTTAAAGGAAAAAAAGTCTCCTTGTGCTTCATGCATTAGTCCAGAGATACTCTGAAATACAAATCTTAACGGGACACATCAAAATCTATGAACGATTCGCCAAACGAGCGGAAGCGCTGCTTCATCAGAGAGCCGCTCCAGAATAGCGCTGCCACAATTCGTCGATTAGTCACGATTACGTCGACTATTAAAATCGTCGGCGACGGATGTAGTAGTCGACGCGTCGTTACATTTTTTAAAGCCTTTTTTTACTGCCTTGTCTGCCATTCTGTTGTTCGGACCACAGCTGCTGCAACATGGCGGAGCTTCGTCCTGCAAAACTCCTGCTGCAGAGCACTGTGCCACTGCTCCGAGCCATGGTGCTCAGAGCTTCGGAGCTCAGAGTTGCGTTGCTCCAAGCCGCGGTGCCCCGAGCTGCAGAGCTGCGTAGCTCCAAGCCGCAGTCCCTAAGCCACAGAGACGACAGAAGAAGGTTCCAGAAGACCTTCCTGAGACTCTGTCCTCAGTAGAGACACATCAGTCCCACATACCGATTCTGTGGAGCTTGATTAGTGGTTTCCAGCTGAGCTCCAGCAGTCTGCGCTGACGGTGGATCTCTTCCTCCAACTGGACGATGGTTTGATCAAACTCTGAGAATATTTCTCCAGCAGCAGCAGCGAGTCGCTCGCTGATAAACTCTCTCAGATGCTGAACTGCAGACATTGTTGCTGCAGAGACTCAAACCTTCAGCTCACACAGCAAAACACAACAAGCTAACTCTGCTAGCGGCTCGTTTCACTAAACCGGAAGTTTCAGACTGGAGGCTGGAAACAAACGTTTCTGATCATTACTGCCCCCTGCTGGACGCGCTGAGATCTACACAGGAATTCATCTCATCAATATCAAATATTTATATGGAAAATTCTTGTTTATTTATTTGGTTTAAATTTTTTTATTTCGACCTAGGTTAAATAATATTTAACTTGCAAATGCTCATCCTGTCACACATTGAATTCATAAAGAAAAAAGAAAAAAACAACTAATAAACATAATAATAGTAAAAATAAAATGTCATTAACATTTAAGACTTTAATGATTTCAAAGTAACACAATAAACTAAATGGTGTTCTGCGTCTGTCTGTCTGATCTGCAGCTCAACCTGCATCAATAGAGGCTACAAGTCCAAGATCGTCTGGACTTCTGATGGAACAGAACTGATGATTAGAGTTCCCTTTAGACACCTGTCCTGGACCAGATGTGTGTCTGGTGTGACTCAGAGCTTCACCTTCAGAGCTCTTTAATGTCAAATCAAACAGAAAGGACAAAATATCATCAGGTCTTCATGGATCTCAGAGATGATTAGAAATACAAACAGTAGAGCTGACCTCAACATTCATCCATCTGTTGTGTGACATCAGAGCGTTTGTTTAGTTGATGGTGTTGAAGTTGCTGCAGCAGCGCCTACAGCAGCAGTCTTTCAGACGCTGTTTGGTTGGAAACCAACTAAACAACCGCTCCCATGTTCACTTGTAGAGGTTAACAAACAGCTCATATAGAGTTCTAACGCATCAGGAGGACTTTGTGGAGACCCCACCCACTGTGAGTGATGTCACCAGTGGGTGTGTTCCTTACTGGAGATCAATAACTGATAGAATGACTGAAACATCCCTTTAAGGTCAGAGGTCCTGATTGTGTCACCAGTTCCCTTCATTTCAATCTGCATCCTGTTCCGTCAGCCTGTTGGTTCCAGGCTGGTTTGGATCCAGAACCATAGAATCCTGACTAGTTTGGACCAGAGGAGGATTCTGGGTAAATGATGCCTGAGTTTAGGGTTTTCTGCTCCAGAAACAGAATGAAGTGAGCCTCTGAGTCTATCACCATGGTAACAGACTCTGACCTGGTAGCCTCAGATCCACAGAGGACAATGAACCTGACTGATCAAGCTGCTGCTGGGAAACAACCTGTGACCTTTTCTCTGGATGTGGGATGTTCTTGTGATGATGGAGGATTCTAGGAGCCAAAGGAAAGACTTTGAAATCATTTAGACGTTTGATGATGTTTAATGGAAGGTGATCTGAGGACAACCTGCTTTAAATGAGTCGACTTGTAAATGTGAACTGAAGGTTTTCTTTGTTGTTTATAAAAACAAAATTCTCGCTTGCCGTTTAGGGCTTCTGTAACACTTACACAACATTTAGCTTTATTATAGTAAATCTGTCAGACAAGAAGTAATGTAAGTGTGTTTTATAAATCGGTGGGAATAACTTTAAATCTGACAACCTGTTTGGCAGAAGTCAAGAGGAGAGAGGGCAGGGCAAGTTCTTATGTTTAGTGGACAACGGCCTCTAGTTCAGATCTGTTATTCAGAGGTTCTTGCTTTAAATTTGTAGCTGCATAACTGTGATAGTGTGATGGGGAGACCTTCAGATTTACAGTCATGTGAAAAATTGTTTCCTCCACAGCGATGTAAAAGACTCAGTTATCACAAATGCTTGATTGCAGTTGTTGCTGCTAAGAATGACCCAACAGGTTATTAGGTTTAGGGGCACTTCTGTTATCCAGAATATAAACATGCAGCTTTTCCTTTCTCTTCTCCTTGAAGGTGGTGGGCCACTATGAGAACCCAAGAAACGTGGGCTGGACTCGATGGACAAAAACGCCAAGAAAGTTGGGACTGGTTTGGTGTTGGCTCAGCCTGAGGAGACGTGATGAAACCTCAGGTGTGTTTGAGTGACTTAGTTTCAAGTTATACATATGCAGTTATACATTGTGTGTTTCTTTTATTATAAGAACACACTGGTAAATTAATCTTCAACTGTAAAGCAGCTGCCATTTTGACATTCTTTATAAAACCAAAGTAAAATGTAGTTTTAAAGAATGCAGTGTAACTACATGTTAGAGTTCTTAGCATGGGCGTTTTTAGTGCATTTTAATGGGTGCTGCAGCAGCCCTAAAACCTCAGCATGAAAGCAGCCCTTTTCAGAAAGTGGCAGAAAATCAGTAAGTGATATTTTAAGAACATGTAATTTATTTATTTTTTTACTGTTTTTACATACACTTTGTATTAAAGCTGGACTTTGTAGTTTTGTAAACAAGCTAGGTCTCGGAGCTCTCATCCCTACCGTCGGGTATAATCCGTAGGCCAGCCGCCTCCGTCATGCGACCGCTCATTCCAACAGAAACAAGAAAGAGCCAAACACCAGCTGTTGAAACGTTCCCCATGGGTTTTCTTCTTTCTACGTACAAACGTTTTTTGCACTTTCTGGCAGGTTTAAGGTGAGAACTCAACGTTGCAACAGGATGGATAACTCAGAAAACACGGAAAACCATGACATGGGCCCTTTAAGCATTTCTCTTTTTGCATGTATACTTTGTGTACATGTTTTCACTCTGCAGAAACTACACGCAGCTCTTTGAACCGATTGTGATTGATGATGAAGATCCTACTCCTAATGAAGCCAAAGATGAACCCCCAGAAGAATCTGCTTTAGTAATTTCAGCATTTGCATCAATTAAGCATCATTTTGTTCTGTGCATGATATCATGCAGTCAAGAGAAAAGTCTACATTCATTAAAAATAATTTTCCTTTTTTTAAAATAGAGACCAATATTTGCAAGCACATGAAATTATTGCAAATTTGGCACTGGAACTTGACCACAAGAAGGTCTGCAGGTTCAACATATCAAGGTCAGATGTATGGGATGGAGCTGTTCGAGGATTTCGACACAGCACATAATCTGACAACGATGACATGCTCATCGAGTTTAATGATGACACTGGCTGCTCTGAAGAAGGTGTGGATACAGGTGGTCTGAGGCGTGAATTCCTCACACTTCTTATGAGCCATCTGAGAAATCGCCCCATCTTTGACGGACCTCCAGAAAGCCGTTACCTTGTGTATAACTCAAAAGGTGGATGTTTTCTCAATTACTATTATAATATACATTTTTATAAAAATTGACCTATATATTTTGTTTTCATTGGTGTATATAATAGTCCGTTAACCATGAAAATTATGTTCCCTGTATAACAGCTGCCAGGGAAGATGAGTATTCTTTAGCAGGAAAGATGATCGCTGTATCCATTGTGCATGGGGGACTGGCACCACATTTCCTCTTGAAGAACCTCATCAACCACATCATAGGGATTCAGAGTTTCAACGCCACTGTTGAAGATGTACAAGATGAGGAGATTGGAAAAGTCCTACATCAGGTACAAAATTACCAAGGCTCAGGGAATTGATTTACTTTGAAGACATTTGGGGCAAGTTTAAAATTTTTAATCAGGATACAATTTATCTGGCTTTGATCTAATCTTGAAAGTTGGTTCAAAAGTAAAAGTTGTTTCTGTAATCAAAAAGGACATTACACATCCCCACAATTTGTTATTTCACAAAAGTGAAATAAGAAATTGGTTATTTCTTAATCACAACGTTAGTATTAATTTAAAAAGTAGAAAAAATATCTTTTTCTTACAGTACATTTATTTTTTAATTTATAGGTCATGAAAGCTGAATCAGAGGAGTATTTGCAGAATCTTATTTTGCAAAACAGTGCAATCTTCCAAACTGCAGGATGCCTCAGAAACGTCAAGCCTTGTGAGAAGCAAGCATTCGTGGAGGAGTACCTCAGGTTCTTGAAAGAAACCAAAGTGCTTTTCAACGGTAAACTCATTACTCCTTAGAAATTCAGCATGGCCAGTTGCTCATAACAGTGGCCACTTAAAGTTTGTATATGAAATTCCAGATTCAGTAGCAAACGTGTGATCTAATGAGCAACAAGTTATAACATTTAAACAGATTTTCTTTTGTTAATTTTTTAAATTTTCATTTGCTACCTTGGTTTTGGAAAATTTCATAAAATTTTAGAATATGTTCAACACTTGGTTTTCATTAGATTATAAGTTTTAGATTCCAACACTATTTCCACACACAAAGGACATTTATTTGTAATAGATTTTCTTTCTTATAATAATAACACTAAAATAATAGCACATTTGTATAGTATTATCATAAGTTGGGGACTCCATAGTGCTTTTCTGTCAGTCAATCACACGCACATTCACACACTAATTGTGATGAGTTACACCATAGCCACAGCTGACCTGGGACACACAGACAGATGTGAGACTGTTGTACACAGGCGTCACCAGTCCCTCCAAACATCATCAGCAGGCAAAGAAGGTGAAGTGTCTCGCTCACTGCGATTGCATGGCAAACTCTTTACCCCTAAGCCACTGTCACTCCACTCCACTGCCACTCCATTTTAATATACATTAATTGTTCACTATGACCCAAAATATCCCCTAAGTCATACAACATGATTGATTTTTCAGTTATTTTTGCAGAAGTGATCTTTGTCTGACACACTTTTTTTTTCAGTCTGAAAGCACTATTTCTAAAATGCTCAAATCTATATGTGTCATATCCTGAGCACCAGCAGGCACGCCTCCTCCTCCCTAATAAGCAGGATCAGCTCCACTCATCACCCTCAGCTGCAGCCACTCAAGCAATCAACTCCAGAGCATAAAACCACCAGCCTTCCTGCAGACGAACGCCAGTTCATTGTGTCCACAACCCCTGTGGTAACGCAAGCCTTTTTATTGCATATCCTCAGTCGTAGCCTGTAGTTTTACCCTGTTTATTCCCTCCTCCAGCGTTTCCTCTCAGTTTCCGTCCTCCTGCTCAGTTTCTGGTCTGCTGCCATTCTGTCTGGATCTCCAGCTGCTCGCGTCTCCCTTTCTCCCTGGCTGTCTTCCTATGGTCATCGTTCCCCTCATTGATCGATCTGCCTGCCTGTGTCCCTGCCTGTTGCCAGCTCCTACTCGCCACTCTTCACTCCCCGTCCACTCTACCTGCCTGGACCATAAACTGGACCCTTTCTCTCTCCTGGACCCCTTCCTCAATCATCTCACATGAGGTGGCGTATGGTTCCGCCCGGAACGCTAGGACCTCCTAAGGTCCACACTTCCAGCACCAGCACTAATATAATAAATATTCACTTTTTACACTTGCCTTCCAGTTCCTCTGTTGTCTGTGTTTGCTCCAGGGTCCATTCTTAAATCAAAAACTAACAATATGAGCTCTTTT
Organism: Callopanchax toddi; assembly: GCA_006937965.1. Classification (NCBI taxonomy): domain Eukaryota; kingdom Metazoa; phylum Chordata; class Actinopteri; order Cyprinodontiformes; family Nothobranchiidae; genus Callopanchax; species Callopanchax toddi. Next base: position 17,026 of record SSNR01000120.1, on the reverse strand, counting down.
TTGATGTCACTACTGATTTCTGAACAATATGAATTGTTCTTGTGTCCAACTGGTTATACACATTTCAAATCTGTCCAATGATATAATTAAATATCTAGTTGGTAAGGGCATTTGAACACAGATTTAAAGACTGCAATTGTTATAGCTATGAACCAGTTATTTGTTTTTCCATTACAGATTCAAAGATGGACTGAAAAGTCTTAATTTTTTGAATGCACTGCAACAGCATTCCAGTGTGCTGGCCCCACTCCTGTACTTCTCTGCAAAGGCCTTGACTGCTTCAGAACACGAGCGCATGTTCAGACCAGATCTCAGCCCTGAAGGAAGCAACAGGCGGCAGAAGGAGGTCATAAACCTTGGCTATTGAGCAGATTATCTCTTTGATTCAGAAGGTTTGAATGCCTGTTTTTATTTTAGTTTAATGAAAGCATAGGTAATTAATTTTCTTTAATACAGTGTTAACTTTCTTCTTTCAGAGAAGAAAACAGCAGTGGGTCTTGACGATTTGATGATGTTTGCCACAGGGCTCACTTCAGTTCCTCCAGCAGGATGACACCACCACCATGCATCCAGTTTACAACTGATTCACCTTTTCCTGTTGCAAACACATGTGCAAATACTCTGAAACTACCCATCTGTGAATCATACATCATTTTCAAGGCCAACGTGGAATTTGGAATACAAAATGGTCCAGGATTTACTAACTATTTACAAATGGTTTTATTAAAGAAAATTTCAAAGGTTTCCTTTTGTTCAATATTTACATCCATGCCAGTTGCTGTATATTTAACACAAGGGGAGGAAACATTAAAAACTGAAGTTCAGTTTGCTTTTGGTCTAAAACCCAGCAATGTCCTTCAGGGCCAAATACAGTTCTGTGGCTGATTCCCAGTCTTGTGGCTGCTGCAGTGTGATTTGTTGGATGGCCTGTTGTAAATATTCCTCGACATTAGGATCACCACACAGATCAACTGGTTTGGTCTCCTCAACAGCAAATCCACAGTCTCTTGAACCATATCTGCAAAACAAAAATAGAATAGTGAAGGATAACTTGACTATTTATGACAATATTGAACTGTAAATCAACACAGTCACAGGTTATAAACTGCTGTATTATACTTTGTAAAATTATTAATATATATTAACAAATTTAAGCAAAAACATATCACTTTGAATTTTGTTTAAAGCAGCTCTCTGGATTATTTTTCTCTGTATCAAAGTTTTCTAAATGTTTTAAATGATATTTCAGGTCTAAACTATGATCTATGGGTTGAGTTCCACAACATCTGTCATTCTGATGAAGACCCTCCTTCCTCCTAGAGACCCCTTTCCATTATTTCTTGCCGCCGACATTTTTCAGTCAATGAAATTCAAATGTCTGCATTCTCTCAACATGCACGCGCATCGACCAAACCTGTACCAGTAGGGGGCGCTGTCGTACAGGACGCTCCGTGTGTTTCTCTGCCGTCTCAGCCGTTCACTGAGGACTCACGGCTCATTTCTACTAAAAACCTACCCATTCCCCAGCTAAAGATGGATTTATTTTTATTTTTAAACCTTTCACCTCACAGAATGGCAAGGCTTGACAGGATTATGCGTTTATTTTGGTCAGAAAGTTCATCCAGGGCCGAGTCAAGTTCAGCTTCAGAGTCCAGCAGCAGCTCTCTGCTAACAGAGCTAATATCAGAAGCAGCAGGGACAGAGAGGGCTCTTCAGACCCTCGTAGTATTGTTGGAATAAGATTGTGAACTGTGAGTGATTAAACCCTACACATTGAGCGGTACAGTTCATGTCCGAAGTATATGCGCTGCGTGCACGCGCGCACACGCGACCGGACGCGCGTGTCGAGATGTTTTGAGGAGGAGCCTTTGGACGCTAGATTCAAAAACTGCTCTCTTGATGAAATCCTCTGGAGTGCTGCTTTAAGTCAAATACCTGTGAGGTAACAGAGTTCATTTGGAATGCCCCCTGGACAGGATGCAAGTCTGCTTGGCCAGATCCTGTGTTTGTTCCAGAGGTCTTTGCATTCACCCAGGTCTTTCTGTAGAACCCTGCTGAAGCAGAATCTCAGTAAGCATTGGTGTTCGTGGCTTCCGTTGAAGTTTCCAGAGTCTCAGAGGTCTCCAAACAAGTCCATCCAAAACTGAGACCTGGGTATAAAATAATATTTTAAGAATCAATTTAGTTTTGTTCTTGGTCATTTTATTGTGTTTTAATAAAATTACCCCTATTAAATTTTGTTCCAATTTAAAACTCGCCAAAAATGGATGTCAAGCAAATTAATGCATATTAGTTTTCCATAAATATTGAGGCGACCCTGCAGTAATGGCTTTATTAAAAAGGCTGTGTTCTTTTCACTCCATTCTGTGTGTTGGGTGTGAGGACTGGAGAGAGAGTTTTGTCTGAGTGGCAACTTGTTTATTATTTCATTTTGAAGTGGCGTGGTCACATCCAGATAGGCATGCTCTTTTGGCACAACAGCTGACAGTGACCATTTGAGTTCCAGCAATAAAGTCACGGATCTTAATGTCTATCTCGTCCATCTTTTCATAGAAAAATGTTCTAAATGTCCAGCAGTGCACAACAATATTTTCTTAAATGCATGCATCTGATCATCTTTAGCATAAGACACAAGTGTACCCACCTTCCTCTTCTGAAGAAAGACCACCATGACTTGATGCGCTGATTCCCATGAGATGATCCATAACTGTGGCTTGACGATCCAGCGTAATAGTCCATGTGGGCGTGACGGAGGGTACACTGTATTGCTGCCATAGACCCATTCTCTGTCCCGAGGTCTGTTCATAATCTCATGGGTATCACACCAAGACTCTTTACACAGTTTATATAATTGTGAGCTATAACAGCCGGATTGTTGTTTGTTGCTCCACACACAAGCCACATCATTCTTCTTGAAAAGCCATCAATACATCTTGACAGGGCCAAGCCAAAGGGTTTCAGTTTGTCATAGCCATCTACATGCCATATGTAATTTGACCCCATGGAGTGATACGTGCATCTTGTGAACCTCCTTCGAGTTCTCAAAGCGATTCCTTTAGGATTCAGTTGTCTCAACAGCCTCATAACTACATCACGCTTGACACGCAGCTTGTGTTTTTGTTTGAGAACTTGCCACATGGTCCGATATCCAAATAATTGTCCTGGTCCTCGCAGCTTGGTCAAAATGGCACGCCTCACCTCAGGAAGTGGAGAGTAGTTGCCTCATCTGTACAGTCCAGATTCTTTTAGATGCGTCTTCAGTGTACGCAAACTAATTGAAATGTCATGATTAGACTTGAGCAGATATCACCTCATGTGTATGTCCTGATTCAAAATATTCTTGAATAGCGACAGCTACGTTTGGGTCACCAGCAATGTTCATGTTTAGAAAAATGAGCTACAGGCAGAATAACTTACGGTTCTAAAGACAAACAGCTCCGTTGTCCAATCAGTGATGTTTTCTGTTGCTTGCTGTTGTAAAATCAGTGATGTTTCCTGTTGCTGACTGGTACCTACTCTTTCCAGTTTGCTTAAAGGGAAAAGAGGGAAGATTTGAAAAATGAACCTCATGAGCCCCTGTCGCTAGTGCTGCGAATAACTACAAACTTGAACGGGAGTGCGCACAAACTTCTCACTATCTCATAAGGGTTCAACCAAAGGCAGCCAGAGACATGATTCCATAAATAAAAATAAATGTTATTAATACAAAAGGAAATATAGTAAAACAATGCCCTCAACACACACACACACACACACACATAGAGACCGCAGGAGCCGATCTAACAGAGCTAATCTTGCTAGCTGCTATGTTCCAGTCCTTCCCAGCTGCCTGTATTCCTAAAAGCTTTAATCAGTCGGTGTTCTCTGACTCCTGGAGGTGAATTTGAGAAATTTAGGGTGATAGAATCCAGGGGCAGCTCATTAATATGGGCGATTGGGCGACGCATTACCAAAGGAGAATGAATGAGATCGTTTTTTTTATACTTCTAATATCACGGCAGTTCGGATCTACCACTTTGGTCTGCTTGTTTATCTTGTCCAATCAGCTTGAAGCCTTGTTACTTTGTGTCCCGCCCCTTTCTGGGCGATTTCGGCCAGCCTGAGAATCGCCCCCAGCGCTCTCATAGACTGTAATATAAAAGGTTTTTTTTCCAAAAAACAGGGGCTATAGTGCATTGTCTATGGGTTCCGGTGGGGCTTGCACTTGCGTGCTTTCGTCACATCTTACGTAAAATTCAGCTAGCGTACATTTGACTGAGCTAGCTTAATCATGGCTATTTCTCCGAGCAACTCCGTTGTCTCTTAATGGATATTTCTTCAAAGAATCCCGCTTGACAGCTTTGTGGTAACCCTGAGGATTGATTCCATGTGTCTTCCTGATTTAATCAACTCAACAGTTGGTGAGTTATTTTTAATTTTATTTTGTTAGACTTCGACCAGGTCCTGCAGGTCTGGTATGAAGTCCGGTTGAAGTAGCGGTCCCTCTGGCCTCCAAGCCAACACCCGCTCACCACAGAAAGCTCAGTCTCGGTCGGTCCTAGAACCGGGTCAGACCTGGACCCGGGTCGGTCCTGAGGTTCAGGACCGGCCGAGACCGGGAGGCGGCCACTAATTTTAAATCACTCAGCGGTGTATTTGAGCGCTGAGCTTTCTGTGGTGGGAGCCACAGGTCCAGGTCCGACCCGGTTCGGAACGGACTCATCCAGTACCGGGTCATTTTGGACCAGAACCGAGCAGAACCGAATCGTTCCGGTACCGGACGGGTTCGGAACGGACTCGTCCGCTACCAGGGTCCGGTTTACCAGGTCATTTTGGACCAGAACCGGTCCGAACCAAACCGGTTCCGGTACCGGACGGTTCGGAACGGACTCATCCAGTACCGGGTCATTTTGGACCAGAACCAGTCCGAACCGAACCGGTTCTGGTACTGGACGGGTTCGGAACGGTACCAGGGTCATTTTGGACCAGAACCGGTCCGAACCGAAGCAGTTCTGGTACCGGACGGGTCCGGTTTTAATCAGATCAAATCCGGTACCAAGTGGGTTTAGACCAGACCAGTGTTCAGTTTATTTCAGTCATGATGACGCTAGATATTTGATGTAATCTGATCTCAGTTGACCTTCTTTTAATCACCTCTTGCTGTTACACTGTGTGGCTGTGGACCTTCAGGATTGAAGATAAAAACATTTTGTGTTCAGGATCTGAAGTCTGCTGCTGCTGCTGCTGACAGCCAGTGTTTTATCAGCAGAGTTTGTGCTTTCAGTAGAAAGATGTGCAAACTTCAATGTGAATATTAAATTGTGTTTTTGACATTGTTTTGGTCAGGTTATTTTTTTTCCCTGAAACTCTTACCTCTGTTGTGACCACATTGTGGTTGTTGTATTATTATTATTATTTATATCTGATTATATTGATATTATTCTAAGGTCTCCTTATGAACACGTTATGATTTCTTTACTGTTTGATGTGTAGAATTAGGCTATAACTGTGTGTGACCTAACAGCGCCACATTAGTGAACTGGTGGTGGGGATTTTTACCAGTAACATGTTCAGTCAGATGAAAATATTTTGCTTCATTCCCTGATCTAGTGGTGAGATGTGGGTTTTGGGCATCTGAAAACTGACTTGCAAAAATGCGCCCCACCCCCAAAAAATTTCACCAGCCGCCACTGATAGAATCATGTCCCGCCACCTCTATCACTCTAGATTTCTCAAGTTCGCCTCACGGAGTGGAGCTCCAGAGCACCTGGAGGAGCATGCGCTGCACACACGCCTTTGACGCACTGTAAGCATACTGAGGTCCAGGAAACAGTCGGGGATTTGAGGCCTATAGTCCTGAGACCCATAAACATCGATAGATTGCTGTGCGGTCGCCTATAACAACACCTTTAGCTCTGTGAAACCCTATAATCCATCAGAAAGGTTTCCAGCTCCATAAACACTGTTAAAATAACACCAGTTTTATGAGAAAAACCACAGATTCAGACGAAGGAAGTCTACCATTGACCAGCAACACTACACAACAGTGCAATGCTGCCACCTACTGGATATCAGTGGTGGCTGGTGAAATTTTTTTTGGGTGGGACACATTTTTGCTAGTCAGTTTTCAGATGCGCAAAAAAAAATCACATATCACCACTAGGGCAGGGAATGATGCAAAATATTTTCATCTGACTGAATATTTTGCTGGTAAAAATCCCTACCACCAGTTCTCTAGAAATGTGGAGCTGTTAGGTCTAATTCTACACATCAAACAGTAAAGAAATCATAAAGTCTATGAGGAGACCTTAGAATAATATCAATATAATTAGATACAAATAAAAATAAAAAAACAACCACAATGTGGTCACAACAGAAGTTGTAAAAGTTTCAAGGAAAAAACAACCTGGCAAAGTCAAAACCATTACTTAATATTCACAATCAGCTTTCTACTGACACCACAAACAAATAAATCCATCTATAACTAATACAGTCAGATAATTAATGTTACAATTCAGACAACAACCACTAACCAAGCAAGTCATGACAATCAGCTCAACTAATGAAGTGAATTAACAACAAAATAAAGTCAAATCCACTGATAAGTCCCATCAAACCCAGTCAGACCAAACTTCCTTAAAACGCCATAATAATTTAATGAAAAGTAGAGAAAAAGCATGAAAAACGGGCTAAACTACATAAACCAACGTATTCAATCAGCAGTACCTGTATTTCTCTAACATACGGCAGACACCTCAACAAACACATGTCGCTATTTAAGGTATAAATTCACTCATCAGGACTTAGCACAGCTAGCCGCGGCTAGCTTCGCCTATGGGATTTTTGAATGGAAAAATCCACGACAGACACATAGTCATTAAGAAAAGAAACAAACAAACGAAGTCACTCACCATTAAGTTGATGAAATCAGGACAAATGGAATCATTCAGCTTGTTTTCACAAGCGAGCAAGAAGGATTCTTTGAATAAATATCCATTTTCTACCCTCCGTTATAAAAAAGCAAGAACTTCCGGTCCCGGTCTGAACAACACTCCAGTCTCCTGCCATTGTGCGCATGTGACACAGGGACGCTGAAGACCTGCGTCCCAATCGATCTCCTATTTTTTGCACTCAGTGCGCATGCGGCAGGAAAAGTTTGCCAGTGCGCATGCGTCAGCAACAGAAAACAATGCGCTATGTCGGGACGGCGTCCGGTCCAGACATGCGCAGTAGAACCCAAAGAAACACGACCTATCGGTCCGGTAAAAAATAGTAAGAAAACCTTTCTAAACTACACCTAAATGCAGATTATACACAGCACTTATTGTATATATAATGGATGACTCGTTTAGTTTTTTTTTCATGTTAGTTTTTTATATTTTGTGATCCCTATTCCTCTTCTTCCTCTTGGGACTGGTGGGGCGGCGCCCAAGCGCCCCCTATGGACGGGCCGTCACTACTGGATATACATTTATTATTACATTTTTAACTCTCCACGAACGTGCAAACAGCGTCAGTTGACGTCACATCTGTAGGACAGCGCGGGAAATTTGTTCCCGAATTGCACAACATTTTACAGGTCACTGCCTGTTAAAGATTATGGAATGATAAATGGGTGGGCTCATTCTTTTTTATTTAAAATGCTTCATCACTTAAAATTGAGCATGCATGATTATTTTTTATTTAAAATACTCCCTCTTGTCTGTTTAATGTAATGGTGTTTCTTCTTTTTTGTTTTTGATTCCGCTATGGTTTTTGTGAATCCTCTTCTGTTGTGATTTCTATTTTGTATTTTTGATTTCTTTTTTGTGTTTGTGATTCTCAGATTGTTGTTGCATTTGGAGATTTGTTGTAGTGATTTGAAATTCAGGGCCACTGTATCAAAACAACATGTGTCTAAAAATCAACAAACTGCAAGCTCACACCTAAAGTCAGCATACTTCCTGCAGATTCAGGTCTAAAAATGCATCAATTGGATCATCTCAGCTACATTGCCACATATTTATAATGCAATTTAAAACCTTAAGAGTTGTCTAACCCGAGATAGTATTCAAGTTTAATGATGTTAACATAAAATCAGGGGAGAGCGCGAACGCAGTCCCCCACTACCAGAAATTATGCAGTCGAGATTCCCACATTTGGGGAATTCGCAAGGGTCAGTACAGCCGATGTGCAATGGCTGACCCTCGCCTTGGGTGAACCACCTTCATGATCATGGTATCTCCCCTGCCAGGTAAGTATGCCAAAGAATGGCCTGAGACACACCAGCCAAGAGACTCATGAAACCTGACTGATGGTTTCAAATAGTGTCACTCTATTTTCAAAACTATAAGCAAACTGATGCAAAAAACTGCTTTGTTGGCCAGCTAGCACTGTTTGAGTCTTGTCCCACCAAACAGGGCTTTTTCATCTAGAGAAAAACGTGGGAAAAGATGGGAAACTACTTTCTGATAAAATACAGGCCACGCCCACTTCAAACCAACATGAGTCCAAAAATCAACAAAATGACAGCTAACACCTAATGTCAACATACTTCCTGCAGATTCAGGTGTAGAAATGCATCTAATGTATAATCTCAGCTACATGGCCACATATTTATAATGCAATTTAAAACCTTAAGAGTTGTCTAACTCGAAATAGTGTTCAAAGTTTAATGACGTTAACATAAAAATCGGGGGAGAGCGCGAACGCAGTCCCCCACTACCAGAAAATATGCAGTCCAGATTCCCACATTTGGGGAATTCGCAAGGGTCAGTACAGCCAGTGTGCAATGGCTGAACCTCGCCTTGGGTGAACCACCTTCATGATCATGGTATCTCCCCTGCCAGGTAAGTATGCCAAAGAATGGCCTGAGACACACCAGCCATGAGACCCGTGAAACCTGACTGATGGATTCAAATAGTGTCACTATTTTCAAAACTATAAGCAAACTGAAGCAAAAAACTGCTTTGTTGGCCAGCTAGCACTGTTTGAGTCTTGTCCCACCAAACAGGGCTTTTTCATCTAGAGAAAAACGTGGGAAAAGTTGGGACACTACTTAGAGGCCACGCCCACTTCAAACCAACATGAGTTCAAAAATCAACAAAATGACAGCTAACACCTAATGTCAACATACTTCCTGCAGATTCAGGTGTAGAAATGCATCTAATGGATCATCTCAGCTACATTGCCACATATTTATAATGCAATTTAAAACCTTAAGAGTTGTCTAACCCGAGATAGAATTCAAAGTTTAATGATGTTAACATAAAAATCAGGGGAGAGCGCGAACGCAGTCCCCCACTACCAGAAATTATGCAGTCGAGATTCCCACATTTGGGGAATTCGCAAGGGTCAGTACAGCCGGTGTGCAATGGCTGAACCTCGCCTTGGGTGAACCACCTTCATGATCATGGTATCTCCCCTGCCAGGTAAGTATGCCAAAGAATGGCCTGAGACACACCAGCCATGAGACCCGTGAAACCTGACTGATGGTTTCAAATAGTGTCACTATTTTCAAAACTATAAGCAATCTGAAGCAAAAAACTGCTTTGTTGGCCAGCTAGCACTGTTTGAGTCTTGTCCCACCAAACAGGGCTTTTTCATCTAGAAAAAAACGTGGGAAAAGATGGGACACTACTTTCTGATAAAGTAGAGGCCACGCCCACTTCAAACCAACATGAGTCCAAAAATCAACAAAATGACAGCTAACACCTAATGTCAACATACTTCCTGCAGATTCAGGTGTAGAAATGCATCTAATGGATCATCTCAGCTACATTGCCACATATTTATAATGCAATTTAAAACCTTAAGAGTTGTCTAACCCGAGATAGAACTCAAAGTTTAATGATGTTAACATAAAAATCAGGGGAGAGCGCGAACGCAGCCCCCCACTACCAGAAAATATGCAGTCGAGATTCCCACATTTGGGGAATTCGCAAGGGTCAATACAGCCGGTGTGCAATGGCTGAACCTCGCCTTGGGTGAACCACCTTCATGATCATGGTATCTCCCCTGCCAGGTAAGTATGCCAAAGAATGGCCTGAGACACACCAGCCCTTAGACTCATGAAACCTGACTGATGGTTTCAAATAGTGTCACTCTATTTTCAAAACTATAAGCAATCTGAAGCAAAAAACTGCTTTGTTGGCCAGCTAGCACTGTTTGAGTCTTGTCCCACCAAACAGGGCTTTTTCATCTAGAGAAAAACGTGGGAAAAGTTGGGACACTACTTTCTGATAAAGTAGAGGCCACGGCCACTTCAAACCAACATGAGTCCAAAAATCAACAAAATGACAGCTAACACCTAATGTCAACGTACTTCCTGCAGATTCAGGTGAAGAAATGCATCTAATGGATCATCTCAGCTACATTGCCACATATTTATAATGCAATTTAAAACCTTAAGAGTTGTCCAACCTGAAATAGTGTTCAAAGTTTTATGATGTTAACATAAAAATCAGGGGAGAGCGCGAACACAGTCCCCCACTACCAGAAATTATACAGTCGAGATTCCCACATTTGGGGAATTCGCAAGGGTCAGTACAGCAGGTGTGCAATGGCTGAACCTCGCCTTGGGTGAACCACCTTCATGATCATGGTATCTCCCCTGCCAGGTAAGTATGCCAAAGAATGGCCTGAGACACACCAGCCATGAGACCCGTGAAACCTGACTGATGGATTCAAATAGTGTCACTCTATTTTCAAAACTATAAGCAAACTGAAGCAAAAAACTGCTTTGTTGGCCAGCTAGCACTGTTTGAGTCTTGTCCCACCAAACAGGGCTTTTTCATCTAGAGAAAAACGTGGGAAAAGTTGGGACACTACTTAGAGGCCACGCCCACTTCAAACCAACATGAGTCCAAAAATCAACAAAATGACAGCTAACACCTAATGTCAACATACTTCCTGCAGATTCAGGTGTAGAAATGCATCTAATGGATCATCTCAGCTACATTGCCACATATTTATAATGCAATTTAAAACCTTAAGAGTTGTCTAACCCGAGATAGAATTCAAAGTTTAATGATGTTAACATAAAAATCAGGGGAGAGCGCGAACGCAGTCCCCCACTACCAGAAAATATGCAGTCGAGATTC
>SSNR01000119.1:1807133-1829524 GCA_006937965.1 Callopanchax toddi | reverse complement strand
CTCCTGGACGCCTCCCTCGGGAGGTGTTCTGGGCATGTCCTGCCGGCAGGAGGCCCCCAGGTCGACCCAGGACAAGCTGGAGGAAATACATCTTCAGTTTGGCCTGGGAACGCCTGGGCGTCCCAGCTGAGGAGCTGGTGGACTTGGCCGGGGAGAAGGTGGCCTGGGCTGCCCGACTTAGAATGCTGCCCCCGCGACCCGGACCCGGATAAGCGGAGGAAGGCGAGGCGAGGCGAGAAGCCAAGAAGTTTGGAAACCACTGCAAACTTTTAAAACTCGTTTTTATACAGACGGTCACACTTATGATGGTCAGGTAAACAATACATTTGATTAATGCACGCCCTCCTAATCCCTGTGGAAGCAGCAAAACCATATTTAATTTATGTTTATTTAATTGATATCATGTAACATGTGCCATTAATATCAGATTGAATTGTATTTACCAAGAACAGTTGGAGTTTGATCATGTGGTCCTCATACATTAAACATTACAGTTAAAAGAGAATATTCATTTGAAATCTAACTGTTAAATATTGAACTGACACTTAAAATGATTGTCGGTTAATTTGTTTTTGCTAACGATGTGACGGATCTGTGCTGTTGCATTTAATATGAAAAGGCATTTATCTGCTAAAGAGCTAAATGTTTTCCTCGGGAGGTGAACAGAAGTTTCACTGCAAAGCATGAAAGAGTCATGGAACATAAAACCATTCCATTCACGCTGATGCACAAATCATCTGTTTATTTGTGTTAATCAGATTAATCAACACAATTGTGTATTTAAATTCCATGCTTGGTCCGTGTTTCTAATTTGTTTCCTCCAATAATGACTCATCACCTGGAGACTGTCATCATGTTGTTGTGTTCTAACGCCAGACAATGATTTCTCAACTCAAACCAAGTACTTTTAATGATCTAAAGACGACCAATAACAACTAATAATGACAAAAGAAGGCCTCATTTTAAAGTAATGCTTAAATCTACTGTTAAAGCAAACCACAGGTCAATGCTTTCACAGTAATGACCTAAGACAGAATCACACACCTTGATTGAGTCAATCTTGACCTGTGAATGTTTTAATAAGTGCTTCGGTCATTATGCTTGCTACACATATTATTGCAGCACTTTGAGGAGACAGAAATAAACAATTTAGAATTAGCATTATTCTTCAATCTTTTGTTTTATTTATGTATGTAGCACCTTTTAAGCAGCTTCACTTTACAGCAGCAATACCTTCACTATGATACATGGAGGCATGAGGAGATACAGGAGAGGCTGTTTACAGTCTGTGAGTAGAGGTGGGTTTTTTAATGACCATGGTTCTAATCAGATCTAATGAGGAAAGGTAGGTTGTTCCAGAGGTTAGGGAGCAGTGATCACCTCTGCTCTTTAATCTGATCTGGGACCAGTGAGGAGCATTTGGTTACCCAGGGTTCTGGATGGAGTGTGGAGATAGGACGGGACCAGACCATGAAGAGCCTTGAACCATAGCAACAAAAGCTTGAGGTGGAAGAGAAGCAGCTCTGCTGTGATGTGCTCTTGTTTTCTAGTAGCTGTTAGGAGACGAGCTGCAGCACTTTTTGAAGTGAGTTTTTTTTGTCAAAGTTATAAATAATTACCATACTATCTTGTTGCTTGTGGGTGGGTTTAGCATGATGTAATCCTGAACAGAGGTGGGTAGTAACCAGTTACATTTACTCAGTTACATCTACTTGAGTAACTTTTTGAAAAAAATTTACTTTTATGAGTAGTTTTACTTCACCGTGCTTTTTACTCTTACTTGAGTATTATTTTTGTTAAGTATCACTACTCCTACTTGAGTAAAATCTCTAAATCCTCTACTTACAGCGAGTAACTTTAAAGGAAAAACAAACATGTTTTAACAAAAATACACCAGACAGACACAGACCTACACTTTATTAAAGAGACCACATATTTGTGTACCAGCTTTGTTTTCATACTCTCATTTTCTATAGCTAACTATCTTTATCTAGCTTGCACAAAAGCTAGACATAGCCAGCTAGTTAAATTAGCTAATGGCTACCTAGCTAGTTTTATAGTCGCATAGCTAGCTCTACTAAGTTTTGGCAATATATTTTTTAAAATACTTTTAAAAGTGTTTCTTCTGCTTAAAATGTGCTGTTTTGATATCATGTTACGTATTTGTATCAGTGTTTTTCATTTTAGCCTTTAAGATACTAGAATTTCCCCAAACTTTATATTTTTGTTTGTCTGATGACATCATTTTTTAAAAATTAGATGGATGTTAGTACTCAAGTAGACTTTTTACCAAATACTTTTTTACTCATACTCAAGTATTTTTGGGGACAGCAACTTTTTACTTTTACTTGAGTAAACATATGTTGAAGTAGTGCTACTCTTACTTGGGTACATTTTTTGGGTACTCTACCCACCTCTGATCCTGAACCATTGGATTTGCAATAGATACACTTCCACTCAGGGAAGGATTTGGCTCTAAGATGTTTATTTGCCTTTTCAAAAACTGTTCCAGGCAAAGAAGTTTGACAGAAACATCCAGACACACATAATAATCTAATAGTTATCAGGAACCAAATGCTGGCTTCTTCTTCTGTTAGCCATCATGTCCAGATAAGGATGTTTTTGTTTAGGACACAAACATAGATACACTATGAAGCCCCAGATTTTTATGTTTTTGCTGCTCAAATATACTTGTTGAACCAGATGTTGCCATTAGACTCTGGGGAAAATGCAGAAGTGTGAAAAAGTTCTAATATTTATAACTTTAACACAGAAACACACTTCCAAATATCAGAACATTTTCTTTAATGTTACTTAAAAGTGATGAAACCAGTCTGGACTCAAATAAATTAGTTTGAATGTAGACATATGTAGTACTTTAAAATATGAAAAACATGAAACAGCAATGAAGCCATTTGGCTAAAGCCCCAGCAGCACACACACAAGATGAGCATCCAGTAATAAAAGTTCTGTATTGAGGCAAATTGAACTGCCTTTGATTTTGATGAACCAACCTGCAGCTCTGACCCTGATCGTATTAGTTTGGTATTCTCTGTGTCCTCACACACGTCCTCTCACATTCTTCAGGAAGCAATCAACACTCAAACTCCTGCTGTAACTCACTTCCTGCTGGTAGTGAAAGCACAAATGATGTAGGCTGTGATTAAACTCCGGAGAAGTTGGAATTCCCTTCAAATGTACAAGCAGTTGGCATGTCGGTGCATAAAAACATCATAGATCTTGTCGTGTTCAGAGCAGGACGTGTGCTCTCGTCCTCGTGACTCTCGTCCAGGAAACCTAAAGAGAATAATAATAAAAGTGCGACTTTTGGACTCTTGGTGGTATAAATGATTGAATCTGGTTCTCTGGCTCTATCCAATGAAGGCGATGTCTGAAGTGTGAAAGCGTACCTACATCACAGCGCCACGCTGCACTGAACAAAGAGACTTCAGAATGAGGCTCCACACTGAAGCAGGGATGTTGCTTTGGACCAATACACTTCAAGCATTCTTGGTCTGGGTGTTAAATTTACTTTTGATGTAAACAGAATTATTAGCATGCTATTACCACAACACCACAGGCTAAAAGAAGCTGCACAATAAACATCAGTGTGTTGCAGTGTAAACATGCACCTCAGCATCATTAAAAGTGTATTAAGCTACCGGCTTATCAACAGCCACTCATTCCCTTTCATAGCAGCACTCCAATGCTGCTCGCACAATAACTGATCATGGCTGTGTGCACATATCACCGTGTCAAGCCCTTTGTCCTGGAGTTGCACCGTGAAACTAATTTGCAGCTGGCAAAAAGCGTGCAGCAGGAACTGCAAACACGCCAATTAAACTGACATTCAGCTTTCTGCTCACTTGTCTTTCAAAACACATAAGAGCCAGCGTTCCAAAGCCCAACGAGAGGAAGTTCACAAGTAAAATCCCTCGATCCCTGAGAGAGCGCAAAGGCAATAATTACTGGCCAACACATTTGATTTATTGTAGCTCTGCATCCCCCTGGGTCAGTTATGCAACACTCCAAAGACACAACCAACTGTGATGCAAAGAAGCATCGACATTTCACATGCTTGTTGTTCTTTTTACTGCTTATTGAATAAAAAATGTGAACTTTCATTAATGACTTGAATGGGAGGACTGTTGTAAAGTAACATAAAAAATAACAATCACAATTTGTCACATTTAGCATTTATCAGCTAAATGATGCCAAGTTGAGAATTTTAGCAACTTTCTGAAGCATCTTACCAGATTTATTTATTCACGTTAAGCATAAATACAGTAAATTGCATAACAACTACATTTTGACTAATTTTGCATCAAATTTTGAATTATAGCAGCTACATTTGGCATTTCTGCTGTTCTTGTTAAAGCCATACTCAGTAGCCAGGTAAACAAGCTAGGTCTTGCTAGCTAGTTTACAGAAACACGACTCGGAGCACTCACCCCTCCCGTCGGGTATAATCGGTACGCCAGCCTTCCCGCCGACATGGGACTCCGTTTTGTGACGATAACAAAGCAGAGTCTAACTCCAGCCGTAGAAACGTTCCCCCAGCTTTTCCTTTTTTCACCTCCAAACGTTTTTAGTTTTCTGCTAGCTGAAAAGGTGTTTTTTGGGGGGACTCTGGTATTTTTATCTTAAAATGAAAGCACTGACCACCGGCTAATTCTGTCCTCCTCTCACTTCCAGGATGTTCAGACGGAAAATGTGTCCGGGCGGATTATTGGTGAATCCAAGCAGTGAGGAAATGCGGCAGACAGACAGCTGGATTGTCCAATCCTATCGTTCGGTCCGAACGATAGGATTGGCTGAAGTTTTTAGAGAACTGCAGGACAACCACTTTATTGATTTCTTTCGGAGTTTTTTTAATCTCCACAATATATTTATGGCTATACTATGTTGGATCGTTGTTAAGAGGATTAAAAAAAAACGTTAAAAGCTACATTGCAAACACGCTAGCATACATTAACACAGTCCCAGAACTCTCACCCATCCCTTCAGCTATGCTTGAACCCCCCCACCCCGATCTTGTACATGGAACTGCACATTGCCAAATTCACAAGGGAGTGCAAAACACCAGTCATTGAAACGCCATGTCAGTGTTCACCCTGGTTCTTCCTCTTTCTGCATCCAAAGTTTTTGTGTTTTCTGCTAGATGAAAAGGTGTTTTTGGGACTCTGGTATTTTTTCCTAAAATTGAAGCCGCATCAGATGGCTGTTTCTCTCCTTCTCTCACTTCCGGGATGTTCTACTACAAAATGCTGCAGCGCATGAATGGAGGATCCAAGGATGTGCTGAAGTGCACCGGTTTGGCAAGACAGACAACCGGATGATCCAAAAGTAGCTTACGGTCCGAAACATGTGATTGGCTGAGGTCTTTAGACAAATGCAAGAGAACCACTTTATTAGTTTCTTTCCCTTTTTTTAAAATCATAATATATGTATAGCTATTAGGGGTGTAACAATATTGTAAATACCGTGATATCGCGGTAGTAAAATGGCCACGATATCGTCGTGGTCTTGTCTTGAACACTACGTCCTGAGTTAAAAATAACACGTTTTAGTTCGCCACACCGGAGTATAGCAAAGTAAACTACATAGAGCATGATCCTTTGCTTCCACGTCATCAGCCAGTGCACCAATGGGAGCGCGTGCAGCCCACATGGCAAAGATAAACAACCATGGAGGCGGATGGGACACAGCGGTAAACGCAGCACGAAGCGACTTTCCGTCTGAGTTTTGGAAGCATTTTGGATTTGTCGTGTCGAGAAATGGTGAAGGAGAAAAGAACGGACAGCTGACAATATGCAAACACTGCTGGTGTACAAAGCTGGACTCCTCGGCGAATACGAGCAGCGTGAGAGGTAACAACAACCCGCCCCCTTGTGAAAAGTTTCCAGTGTTAAAGTCCAGACGGGTCAAAAACCCCAGCATGAAGCTCTTAGATCAACGCTGCCTGACAGCAGCTCAAAGGCTGTGAAAATAAAATACATCCCAGAATATTTAGAGACTGATTTGCATCCAATTTCCACCGTGAATGACGTGGGGTTTAAATAATTAGTGGCTAAACTGGAACTTAAATATAAAATGCCATCATCAACACATTTTAGTCAATTATTTAATTTCTTTTAATTCAGTCATTGCTCAGATGAAGGCAGCAATATTAACTCAGACTGGTCAGACTGAAACCAAGGAGAGGAGAAGTTCCTGCTGGAGTAGCAAAAACAGCAGAGGTCATTTAACAGCTCAATAATCTGTCCTCCTCCTCCTCCTTAAATGTTGATTTTTTTTAAAAACTGAAACTGGACTAGAACTGTAGAAACTAGAAGAGGCTTACCTTCTAATTAGTTTCCTGTTTGGTGATGCCTAGGTATTTTTATTTATGACTTGATGATGAGGCAGTTTTGTATTTCCTGGTTACTTTTATTTATTAAATCAGCTGTTTTGTCTTTTCTTTATATGTTGAGTTGTTACTTGAATTTAAAACTTTAGGAATGGCTTTTCAGGCCGTTTAAAATGTCATAATAGTACATTTTATGTTATTAAAAGTTAATATTAAGTTACTTATTACCGTGAGCATAGCCACAATATCGTGAGCCTCCCCACAATATCGCAATAAATATCGTACCGTGAGGTCCATACCGTGACGATATCGTACCGTGGGATTTGGATATCGTCACACCCCTAATAGCTGTACTATGTTAGAACGTTGTTAAGAAGCATGAAAAAAAAGGCATTTATCAGATACTTTTATCCAAAGCAATTTTCATACACTCATTGGGCAAGTCATGGTGTTTAGGGAAACAAGAGGAAACCCATGCATGCATAGGATGAATGAGCACCTCCATGCAGAAAAACTGCAGCCAGGATTCAAACCTGCGACCTTCTTGCTGTGAGGCAGCAGCAATGCTACCAACTGTGCCACCTTACAGCCATTTAGCATTTTAGCAGCTACATGTTCTAACATTTAGCAATTAAATAGCACATTTTTTAAAACCAATTTTCACACTTTTGCTGCTATAATTTGTCACATTTAGCTTCTTATATAAATGGGGTGTAACATTTTAGTCACTTTTGACCAAATTTATGTTATGTCTAAATGTTTCCAACATATTAGCAACATTAATTCTAAATGGCTAAGCTAAACATTGAAATGTTAAGTTTAGTGCCAAGTCTAAATATCAATGCTCTGTCTAAACAGAAATGTAATATTTTTAACTAAACATTTACCCAACATGCAATTCAGATGGTCATGAAAAGGAAGAATCCTACTAAGAAAAAAAATCATGATAAAAAGATCTCATATATAATGTTTCAGATTCTTTCTTCTGGTCAGATTGTGTTTACAATTAAATTTAGATTTTAATATTTAAAATATGTCATCTTCTTTACCACTTTCATCTCTAAGGGTCAGAGGGAACAGGTGCCTGTCTCTAGCGGTCATTGAGAGGTGGGGAACACCCTGGACAGGTCACCAGTCCATCACAAGGACACACATGGAGACAACTTAGCACTAGTTAACCTAACGTATGCTTCTGGTTTGTGGGAGAAAACCAGAGGAAACCCACACATGGAGAGAACATGCAAAGTCAGCGGAGTGTTGAACCTGCAACCTTTCTGTCAGGCAACTGTGTCACCATGCAGCCCCCACCATTAAATTATATTCAACATATTTATCTTTAATGCTATGTGGTCAAATGTAGCAGTTAATTCTTCAATGTATTACTTTAATCTGCACTCTGTTGCTTTGGGCGTCTTTAAAATGATTTGTGCAATAAGTTTCATAAATCCAAAGAATCTGATCAGCCTCCATCCGACTTTTACGACCCGAGTATCGACTTGAATCTTGAGACAGACAGATTGACGACATTGTTGGTGCACAGGGAAGGAAAAAGATTGAAGACAGAACCTGATACCACCGTGCAATGTGTGATTGAGTCCTTTTTTGGCACGTGCCGATGGCCAAGCCACTCACAAGCTTTAAATATCAGTCGATCAAGTGTCGAAAAAATGAAATACAATGGCAACAGAACATGTATTAATGTGGACCACAGCAATGTCATTTGGAAAATATGATACTGACAATTCCAAAGCCTTACTCAGTCAAATTTGAGAGCGCCATAAATGGGCCTTTTACCACAGATCAATCCCGAGCCTTGAGGTCAGATCTCGTCTCCTTTACAGGGTTGTGCCTGAACTCAACCCTCATGGCGGCTTGGTGCTTTTCTACTGAACTGTTCAGCTGATGAATCATCAGCAGACATTACAACGATAACGTTTGAATGTATAATGCATACAGTAACTGTGTGAAGGTTGCCAACATCAGAATGTATTATGTATCTTTGCTACCCTGGGGCAGACATAGCTGCTCTATGGTTTACAGTAACAAGTTATGTGATATAAATTAGTAATTAAAATCCACGTTTCAGATGGCGGAGACATAGTCAGCCTTTAAATGCTAGGCTGGTGTCAGCTTGCTCTTGTTTTATTAAAATGCATTTACAAAAGCTCTTAAAGTGTCACATAATGCATCAACAGTGCTGGATAATAACTCCCTTGTCAATCTTGGAGTTAATTAGAGTGTCAGTTGAAATCAGAACATGAACTGTTTATAATTCCCATTTTCTTAAATTACTTTGATTTAAATAACTGTAAAATGAACA
This sequence comes from Callopanchax toddi, assembly GCA_006937965.1. NCBI lineage: Eukaryota > Metazoa > Chordata > Actinopteri > Cyprinodontiformes > Nothobranchiidae > Callopanchax > Callopanchax toddi. Next base: position 1,820,855 of record SSNR01000119.1, on the reverse strand, counting down.
TGTTTCCCTTGGAGTACTGCCATTGTTTCATTCAGCATGCAGTAAGTGCAGTACCTCACTGTTTAGCCAGGGCTTCTGGTTGGGGGTATGATGTCCTCAACAGAGGTGCTGATGTACCCAGTCGTCCTGTACACTGACAGAGGAGTCCTCCCGAGTGGCTGCTGCTCTAAACACATCCCGGTCTGTTGTAACAAAACAGACCTGTAGAGTGCTCTCAGCCTCTGGTGTCCAGAGTTGAACCTGCCTGATGACAGGATTGGACTGCTTGAGTCGCTGTCTGTCGGCTGGGTATAGGAACAAAGAGATGTGATCAGAGTCTCCAAAGGGGGGACTGGGTGAAGCTCGGAGTGCACCACGTATGTTGCTGTAAACGTGGTCCAAGGTGTTATTACCGCGGGTATGAATGTCTGGTAATATTTGGCGAGTAGGCTACAGTCCGTAGATTGCACTGATTGAAGTCTCCAGCTATGATAAAAGCAGCCTCAGGGTGATCCGTCTCTAGCGTGCTGATGACATCATATCTTGTCGAGTGCCTCTGAGTAGTTGGCGTGCGGTGAATATAAACAGCAGCCAAAAACTAGGGGTTGCACGAACTAGTCGACTAGTTGACTACTAGTCGACAAGACTAGTCAACTAGTCGACTTTTGTGGGTTGTAGTGAATTTTTAAACCAAAGGTTGACTAGTCGCTGATCAGGTGAACTTTTATTTTGAAGGGGTTTCCTTTGATTAGTTCCGTTTCCTTTGATGTGTTCCGGTCTGGCGCTGCGCTATTAAAATGGATATTTACTCAAAGAATACATCTTGTCAGCTTTTGATGCCCTTGCCAATCGATTGTCCTTATTTAATCAACTTAATGGTGAGTCTTTGCTTTCTTTATCTCTTGTTTTACTAAAAATGCGGCGCTATTCAGTCCATTCAAACCTCCGATGTGCTAACGGCTAAGCTAACAAGCTAATGGCTCGACTATCAAGCTTTGAGTGATTTTATTCATTAAATAGTGAATGTTTTTGTTATGATTATGGCCAAACAATAGACCACAATCTGACTAAAACTGTAGTTTTACTAAAACTGTAGTTTTAGTCAAATTAAAACAGTTTTACATATAAACCTGACTAAAATGTGACTAAAACTAATCAGCATTTTAGTCTAAAGACTTGATATTAAAACCAAAGTGCTCCTAAAACACCTGCTCTCTCTCTCTGAGCTGTTTGTTGTCAGCATTAAAATACGTTTTTGCAATAAAGCCTGTCAAGTTTTATAAAGCCGTCCTGTATACGCCGTATGTATGACGTCATCAGCGATTAGTCGAAGTCGACGCGACTTTTATTACTTGACTTGTAAAAATAGCGAGTCATTCAACCCCTACCAAAAGCACACAGCTAAACTCCCTTGGTGCAGATGCTGCTTTACAAACCTTCACTTTGCCATCAATTGCACGTTACAAACGTGACTGTGGTCAAGTTATTATGATAGTCCTGCTCTAAATGAACGTGTCTAAAAGGACTACATCTAGCTAGCTTCACTGCTATTTCTGCTGCAAACAAACCAGTCTATTTCAATAACAAGGTCTTGTAAAACCCATGGCAGAGTTAAAGGCATAAAATGATATGAAATCTTTGGGAGTAGAGACATTTTGAGGTATAAAAAATCCACATTATAACCAAACCTGTTCATCAATCCTGTCAAATTTAATCTCTGTTTCTCCAAGCTGATGTCATTCACACTGAATCATCTCTTAAGTGTTTATGGTTATTTATCTCACCCTGTGTTGGCCTCATGATGAACCGATGACCTTCTGTATCTAACCCATAAGATACAGCAAGTAGAGAAAATATATGAATGAATTAACATAATTACAGTCTCCTTGATATGGAAACATGCATGTTTAAAATGTAGCATTTGATTATGGATGAAAACAGTAAATTATTAGGAATATTTCAACATTTGGAAGTAGCATACCACCCTTTAGTTGTGTGAACTTGTATTACTGTGCTATTTGCTGCATAAATACCAGAAATCTTACATTTATTCAGGTTTCTAGAGGCTCTGAGTGATGTCACCAGTGGGTGTGGTCTTTACTGTAGCTAAATAACTGATAGAACATCCCCATAAAGGACTTGTTGTACAAACTTTTTCTCAGTTAGACAAGCGCCAGCAGCTATCTGTCTGTTTTCATCATGACAAAAAGTCCTCAGAAGTTTTGTCATATTAACAAGAACCCTTTTCTTTTATGATGAAATACTTACACCTGAATAATGAGAAAACCTTGTCACTGCAACATGAAAGTCCTGTATGCTGTGAAAGGAAAAACAAATAGATGGTATCACGTTTCTTTTTCATGGATGATAGAAGCTGTTGAGCACAAGTCAAGGATTAAAGAGGAAAATGACAGCTGCATCGTCCAAATGACAGCGAGTGGCATGTTCTGTGTCTGCATTCAGAGTGTGAAAGTTTGCCTCACGGAGTGTCTGTTTAAGAAGACTTGATATGGTTTCATGGTCATTCAGCAGCTTGAACTGTTCCTTGTGAACAACAGGGCACTGACTCAACACATGCAGCTCTGCAGGATCATTCTGATCTCAGGATGACACTGACAGGTTTCAAACATGTTATATTTCAGAGTGAAAGTGAGCACATTGTGGGCTTTTATTTCCTTTTCATCTGCAAGAAGATGGTTCTTTTATTGCCTCTTCTTATATTATTTATACTGTAGTTTCATATCATAGATGATACATTTCTTAGCACTTGTTTCTTTGTGTGTTTAAAGGGAATAATAGGAGCTGCGGTCCTGTTTGTGAGGACTGAATCAGCAGAGCGGTTCCCCGTGTTGAGCAGGTTCTGTCCTTGACAAGATCAGGTGGATGCATTCATGAGAGTGCAAGGTTTTGTGTGGATTCAAGCAAAGGTTTCCTTGTGGCCAAGTGTTATGTTATGAATAAACTTTAAAATGAATCATCTTCATTAGATACATCTAATAGGATGGGTTCCTTCCTGCAGCCTTGGCCACCACTAGGCTTTATACAAGATTGAGCCATTTTTCTATCTGTGTCTCCACTGATGACCACCGCATTGAGCACCTCTCTCTTTACCGCAGCCTGCCGTCTGTGCTCTCCATCCTGATAAAGTATCAATTTGACACCTTAATAAAGACTAAAGGACCTTTCCTTAGCGGTGCAAGAGGAATCTCATGGCTGGAACACACGTGACCCTCACAACACTCTCTCAAAATGTGTTTGTCTCAGGAAACTTGAGAGAACAAATCAGATTGACAGGTTCACAAGATTTCATCCCTGCAGTAGGGTGTCCACTTTAAGAGATTCTTAAGTGATAGGTAAACTGATTAAGACAAAACAAGTATCAGGAAAACAACCCCTAAACAGACAAAAAGCATCAGCGATCATGACATCATCAGTCAGACAGAATAAGCATCAGCTATCTGGAAATATTCATCGGGGGGGGGATCACATGTTAAAAATGAAATAATAATTTCAGACATGAATGCTTTGACCATCTACTTAAAAAATTACATCTTTATTAGTGAAACGTTCAAGAAAAGGACATTTTGTTTGTTTGTTTTTTTGCACCAAGTATTATAGTTTTTGAACTAGGTCCCTTTTTATTATGTTCATTATGGTTTTAATGAATAACTGTACCCAAAACATCCCTTTCTTGTCAGTTTCTCACAAAGAAGAAATTTTTCACAAATTACAAACTTGTGTTTTAAAGACGTTGGTATTAAAGCAGCTCTCTGGAGCATTTTTCTCTGTATCAAAGTTTTCTAAATGTTCTAAATGATATTTCAGGTCTAAACTATGATCTATGGGTTGAGTTCCACAACATCTGTCATTCTGATGAAGACCCTCCTTCCTCCTAGAGACCCCTTTCCATTATTTCTTGCCGCTGACATTTTTCAGCCAATGAAATTCAAATGTCTGCATTCTCTCAACACGCACGCGCATCGACCAATCCTGTACCAGTAGGGGGCGCTCTCGTACAGGACGCTCCGTGTGTTTCTCTGTTTTCCGTCTCAGTCTCACAGCTCATTTCTACTAAAAACCTACCCATTCTCCAGCTAAAGATGGCTTTATTTTTATTTTTAAACCTTTCACCTCACAGAATGGCAAGGCTTGACAGGGTTATGCGTTTATTTTGGTCAGAAAGTTCATCCAGGGCCGAGTCAAGTTCAGCTTCAGAGTCCAGCAGCAGCTCTCTGCTAACAGAGCTAATATCAGAAGCAGCAGGGACAGAGAGGGCTCATCAGACCCTCGTAGTGTTGGAATAAGATTGTGAACTGTGAGTGATTAAACCCTACACATTGAGCTGTACAGTTCATGCCCGCAACATATATGCGCCGTGTGCACGCGCGCACACGCGACCAGACGCGCATGTCGAGATGTTTTGAGGAGGAGCCTTTGGACGCTAGATTAAAAAACTGCTCTCTTGATGAAATCCTCCAGAATGCGGCTTTAATATAGAATAATAGTGCAGGTTTGAACAGCCTATTGTAGTTGTTGAACTAAAGTTGTCTAGAGATGGTCCACATGGGGAATTTTCTGTGAAATCTCCATTTAGCCAAGTGCTGACTCAGAGGTGAATTTAAAACTACTTTCAGCATTTCTATTTTTATGTTATTATTATTATTATTATTTTTGGCTTCTGGTCTGAAATGTACCTTCTGAAAACAATTCTTACACCTGATGCCCATACAGTATGTCTAACAGGTGTTTTCCTGATACTTTTTAGCATGTTTTTTTTCTCATGATACCTGATGCTTTTTCATCTGAATGATTTTCTTCAGATACCTGATGCATTTTTGTCAAATAGATTTTTGCCCCTCAGACAGTGAACTTGCAGACAGTGGAGAAGAGTGGATCCCTACATCAGGTCAGTCAAGGGTCAGTCAGCACAGTGAAATGTGTGTGTGTGTGTAAAATAAAGTAAAAAAGGGGGGTCGTGTTATAATCACGGCCTTGTCATTACACAACCCCACCAGCAGAGGCTTTTTGGTCAAAGCGGCAGCAGTGGGAAGCAGCTCAGACCGCAAGCGGTGCTGGAGGTCCGGACCAGCTCAAAGTTACAGGCCCACTGAGGATTAAAATGCCCGATGGCGAAGTCCAGCAGCAGCCAGGTCCACTTCTGGACCCTTTCAGACTAGTGTGGGTTCAGCTCGGTTCAGTAGTGATTTTTTTTTTCAGACAGGGATCTGAAAAAAAGGGGTCTTGGTGAACTGACCGGGACTGGACCCGGTGCAGGTACTTTCAGCGTGAGCGGACTCTGTACAGGTGAGGGCTCGCGTCGCTCAATTGACATACGTAGTATTGCTCAGAACCTCATCTGTCTCACGTATCTTTATTTGCCCCCACACACAAACGCAAACACACACACAGACAGTCTCAGAGTGAGAGAGAGAGAAAGAGACTGAGTCCAGAGCAGGAGCGTAGCCAGACATAGATTTTCAGCTGGACCTAATAAAGAATGGGGGGGGGGGGGGCAAATAAATGTAATTGAAAATAAATTTATTTGTAAATTTGACTTTTGTTTCAGCAGATCAGTGTCTATACAGTGATCCCTCGTTTATTCTGGGAGTTACGTTCTAAAAATAACCCGCAACTGCTGTGAAATCCACCAAGTATCAGTTTTGTATTTTTACAATTATTCCAGATGTGTTAAGGCTGTAAATCCCCTCACTACGAACTTCATACACTTTTCTCAGACAGGCATTAACATTTTCACTTGATCTCTTGTTTAAACACCGGACCATCCGAACGGTTAATTGATGTTTCTGATCGCGCCTGACAGACATCTTGTGCTTCATCGCGGAAAATAGCTCACAGCTGCTGCTGAGAAGTGAGCTGAGTGCTGTGCTTCTCACTAGGTCTCAATTTCAGCCCAAGCCATCGAGTCGGGTCAAATTATTACGTTAATTATTTCAGGTCGGGAGAGGGAAAAAGAGAGAAAGGGAGGGAGAAAGAGAGAGGGAGAAAAGAGAAGCTGTGCCAAGTGCACCGTTTGGAGATGTGACAGCTGCTGTCCATGGTTCTGATTCTGCAGTCTGTCCATCAGTTAAAAGCATCTTTTTTCCTTGTGAAAGTGTAGATTTTCATTCCCATCTTGCTGCAGAAAAGAAGCTCGTGAAGGGAAGGGAGAATAAGGGCGCTACTCATCCAGACTCTGGGTGCGCAGCGCGCATGGAGTCAGGACGCACTGCGCTCCGCTACATGGAGCCGATCGTCAGGACGCATGAACACAGTGCGCTGTAAAAATTCTAAAAGCATGCAAATTTACACAAAACAATCCGTGAAACTACAAGGCTGCAAAAGGTGAACTGTAAAAGAGCAAGGAACCACTGTCAGAAACCGACAGAAATATCTACATTAAACCTGTAAGACAGGACAGGTCAGGTCCTCCACTTTTTGTTTTTTTGAAACATTTTGAAATGAACATTTGTTTTGCCAATTCTAAAATGCTTTGGTTGACACTACAGGTCACAGCAGCATATGCACAGTTAGCATAGCTTGTTTGGAGAGTTCCGAAATTATTCAAAATAGCCAATGACAGCAAGACTTGCAAATGGTGTAATAGTTATGAAATCACCACAACACATTCATGCTGTTAATGCAAAATTTATTCTATTTCATTTCATTTTATTTCATGATGACTTAAATGACACGCCTCAAAAATCAAACAAATTTATAATTAGTTGAGGAAGACATTTGATTGGGTGGGCCCAGACCCGCCCATAGCCACGCCCCTGGTCCAGAGACAGCGCAAGAAAGGAGAGAGATTAAACAGCACTTTTTTTTCTTTTTTTCCAATTGACTGAAATATGTTGCCATGGAGAACTTTAACCCCTGATTAATAGGCAAATATTAGCAGTCTGTAATTACGGTATAGTTTAAAAAATTTTCTCAAAATTTCAATAAAAATAGTTGCTTTAAAAAGTGAATATAATCGGGGTCATCCTATATTTGGGTCAATGTGTATGTGTGTAAGTGATCAGTGGATGAAGTGAGCTATAGAATATGTATGAAATGATGTTTTCTGTTGTTTTTATTTCAAGCTGAATGACACATGCTGATGAGAAAACAGAGTCTGAAGATGAAGAGGAAATTGCAGAAGATTCCACAGGAACTCCAAAGTTGTCTCGATGGAGAACACCCTCAAAAATACACAGGGATACGTTAAGTATATGTTAAGTCTCCCTTTGAGTATACTTCAGATACCTATCAAGCTCTTCTTCAACCACTGGTTTACAAGTCTGCCCCTTGTGGTCACACTGGCTCAGCAAGAAATTCACAGCACAGGTACTGGTCGTGGCAACCGACTGCCAGGCATCAACATGAGCTGCGATGCTGATCTGAAGAGAGCAGAGCGTGGACCTTCTACAGAGAACATGGCCTCGGTTGGAGAAACCACTTTACTTGTTGTGAAGTGGTTTGATAACCATTCAGTGACCCTTCACTGGAGCTGACCCTGTCACTGAGACTGAAAGGTGGGATCGCAAACAAAAGAAGATCACAAAGTCCCCTACCCTGCTGTAGTCAGACAATACAGTAAGTACTGTATATGGGTGGAGTGGATCTTCTCAACGCCCTCATTGCACTGTACCAAACCAAAATCTGATCAAAGAAGTGCTACCACCAACTTCTGTTCCACTTCCTGGATATGATTGTTGTGACCACCTGGCTACTCTACCACAGAGATTGTGAAGGCACTGGAATCAAAAAGAAGGAACAGATGAGGCTGGATACCTTTAAATCATACTGGTGAGTGCAGGATTAAGAGGACAAAAGGACCTGTGACCCCAATCCCAGTCTCTGGTGTGCGTCTGGATGCTACAGCCCACTGGATCATCATGGCTGAACAGAAGGGGCGATGCAAAGTACCAGGATGCACAGGAACACCAAAAATCAAGTGCCAGAAATGTAACGTCCATCTCTGCTTCACATCAGCAAGCAACTGCTGCCTACGATTCCACACAGAGTAAGAGTACGAGTCTGATGGCAACATCACCAGCAAACCCAACTCCACCATCCACGCACGCACGCACGCACACATATATATACTGTATATCAACTCATGCAAGCACACAAAAATAAATAAATGAATCTTAATTTCATGGTTGGTTAGAACCATTTCTGGTTCATTTTTGTTCAAATAAACTTGTTTACTACTTGATCTGTTGTTTGATTTCTCATATTCACTGTAGAAAACCTTGGAGTTTTAGAACCCTCGTTGCACAGTGTTGGCAACAAACCCAAATCTGGTTCCTGGGGGTGGGGGTGGGGGGAGTCCAATTTTATGAAGGATTTATTTTTAGAGACCCCCAAGCTCCCAAAAAATGGGGTGACATTTTTTTCCCAGCCAAAATTAAAAGTCATGCCATAGAGCAGTGATTCCCAACCTAGGGGTCGCGACCCCCACTAGGGGTCGCCAAAGCCTCTCAGGGGGTCACCTGGACCTCTCCACTTTGAGGGGTTAAAAATGTATGTATCATATTTTTTTATTTAACGTTTACTAAATTCATTTATTCGGACCTTAATATTAAATAAAATTCATTTATTTAATGTTTGTGTAACATAACTAAGTCTTTACAATTTAGTAATAATTCTTGAGTCAATAAAAAAATGAAAAATAACTAGCGATCTGTACCGGAAACCCGATCGGTGCTGCGCATGTGCGAATCTTACATCACTTCCTCATTAGCTCTCAGTTAGTGCTTAGCTTTTCCCAATAGCTTTGCCTCTTTTTCGACTGCGTGGACCATTAAACAGTGGATACTTACGTGAATAAACATGTTAATATATATATATATATCTTTATCTATACTTGTTAACATTTAACAGATATTCCCATAACTACCGTAAATTAGACGTGTTTTGCACATGCGCAGTACCGATCGGGCAGACATCTGTATCGTTCGACTTTGCACATGCGCATTAAGAATCGGGCCGTCCTGATCCGTAATTCCCTTTTTGTTTTTTATTTTCGTTGACATTATATGAAATATTTTAATTATTGTAAACATTTTAACAAATACTTATAATTGTTAACATCTTAACTGTTACTCTGAGCTGTAATTACCGTAAAATCCTTCACCGGAAGTAGACGAATTTTGCACATGCGCAGTACCGATCGGGTTCAGAAACAGTACAATCACGGAGTGGAGTTCAGGTGCAAGTTTACCAAGGTAAAACAAATGGAAAAACCTTAACAAAAATGGCCAAACGTGCAAGAGAACCGAGTGGTATGGATTGCTACAAAAAGAAAAGAACTTACCAGGACAGTTTTCTGGAGTTTGGTTTTATTGAATCAATGGACAAAGTTAAAATAGAATGTGTAATTTGTGGTGAGAAACTGGCTAATGAAAGTATGAAACCATGCAAACTGAAGCGACACCAGACAACCAAACATCCAAATACGGTAGGTAAACCCAGGGATTTTTTCCTTCAAAAAAAAGAAAATGTGATGGCAAACAGACCCCAGAACATTAAGCAAAGTTTTGCCAGAGCTGGAAGTGACCACAATCAAGCAACTGTTGCATCGTTTGAGTGCTCTCTCCTTATTGCTCAAGCCAAAAAGCCACATAATATAGCAGAGACACTTATTAAACCAGCCTGCATTAAAATGGCAGAAATAATGTGTGGACCTCAGGTTGCTAGTAAACTCAAGACTGTGCCACTGTCCAACAACACAGTAAAAGACAGAATCGACAGGATGGCTGGAAACGTTGAGAACGCTCTGATAAAAAATCTAAAAGCAGGTCCATTTTCCATCCAGCTTGATGAAACCACCACTGTAGGAGAGGAGGCGGTACTGATTGTGTATGTGCAGTACATCGAAGAAACTGAACTGAAACAAGATATTCTGATGTCTGTCAATCTCACAACCACCACAAGAGGAGAGGATATTTTTTGTGTTGTCGACACATATTTTGCAAAACACGATCTTTCCTATAACAACTTAGTTGCGTGCCGCACAGATGGAGCTGCCTCTATGATGGGAAAGAATAAAGGCTTCAACAGCCGCTTGAGACAGAAAGCGCCCCACTGCCTGGTGTTTCACTGCATGATACACAGACAAGCTCTGGCCAGCACACATCTCTGTGAGGAACTAAATGAAACTTTAAAGACAGTTGTAAAAATTATTAACTTTATTAAAGCTCGTCCAGTAAACAAACGAATCTTTGCACAGCTGTGTGAAGATGAGGCCCACCAGACACTCCTCCTCCACACTGAGGTGCGCTGGTTGTCGAGGGGCAAAGTGCTGGAGCGTTTTATGGAACTTTAAAATCCGATCAGAGATTTCCTGACCCTCCACAACCAGAAACTACTGGAAGAAATGACAGATGAATTTTTAATTAAAACATCCTACCTGGCTGATATATTCAGTCTCTATAATGAAACAAACAAACGCATGCAGGGCGCACAGATCAGTATCATGGTGTGCAAGGAAGCAGTTGATGCATTTGTGCATAAAGTGGAGAACAGACAGAGCAAACTGGTGAAGAGGGATCTGCAGCTCTTTCCCTCTTTAAGTAAACAAGCAAGGGGGAAATTATCCGATGCATTGGTCCACCTGTTCACCCACCACATGGAGCAGCTTCAAGAAGAGATGAAATCCCGATTCTCAGACATAAAAGAACACGTCGCAAAAGATGCATGGGTGATGGACCCATTTCTCGCAAAAGAGGAAGATGTGGAATATCTTCAGGCTGAGGATGAGCTCATGGATATCAAGTCCAATTCTTTCTTGAAGAAATTATATGATGAGCATGGATACATGCAGTTTTGGCTTGTGAAAGGACATGGAGTTGCTCCAAGACTTGTGTTTCATGCAACGACAAGATTCATCCTGCCGTTCGCAACAACATACCTATCAGAGACCGCTTTCAGTGCTCTTGTCACCATCAAGTCAAAAGCACGCAACAAGCTTGATGTGCACAGTGACTTTCGTTTGGCTGTGACCAACATCATGCCCAACATCCCATCCCTGGCCCAAGAGTTACAAGCCCAAATGTCACATTAAATGGCGTTTGTAGCTTTGAAATGGAACCAGTTCACAAGCCAAATGTTCTGATTTGTTCATCACATTGTTACAGGAAATAAATCTTCAGAAAAGCCTAAATTTGGCTCACTTTTTTTGTGTCAAAAGTTTATAGAAATTAAGACAGACCTGTGTTTACAGGAAAGAATCTGTTAAGAAAAAAGCTCTTTTTAGTTTTGCTATTTGTAATTATTTTTGTTAAAAAAAATCAAACCATATTAAAAAGTGTTTTAAAACTATTTTATTGTTTCTAACTGGAAGTGTGTGTGTGTGTGTGTGTGTGTGTGTGTGTGTGTGTGTGTGTGTGTGGCGGGGGGGGGGGGGTCACCCAAAAAATTGACAGGTAAAATAGGGGTCCCTTGGAAAAAAGGTTGGGAACCACTGCCATAGAGGGTTATGATGTGGCAGAAGGAGGATATAATATGAAGGGAGCGGTACCTGGAAACCATGGCAACTGGACCTGGTGCATAAGGCCCAGAGCTAACATTGGAGGGAGGAGCTTAGAACTGTTGGTTCCACAGTGTCTTTGGGTTGGTGAAATGTGAGCCTACCTCATATTCAGGGTGATATTTTTCACATAGACCCCTCCCTGATTTTTTCCTGATAATTCCATTTCTTCAAACTTTACCAAAAAAAAAGTCAAATAAAAACTGTAACGTTGCTGCATTCCTATTTCATTCATAGTCCTATTAGTATTATAGAATGAAAACACCTAATTCATCCATCCATCTATCTTTGTCACTTTTCTGGAACCAGTTTTCAGGGACATCAGCTTAAACAGAGATTTTCAGATGTCCCACTTCCATACCTCATCTGGAGGGACTCCATATAATCCCAGGGCAGCCGTATGATATCATTTCTCCAGTGAGTTCTCGGTCTGCCCTGAAGTCTCCTAATTGTGAAACATGTCCAAAACATCTGAAAGGTGTTTTTACTAGATGCCCAAACCGCCTCAACTGACTCCTTCAGATGGAAGATCAGACCTAAGGATTAGTTCAGGCTCTTTATGGAAGGAAGCACATTTCAGAATCCATTATCTCATCCCTTCAGTCATTACTTTAGGTTCAGGACTGTGGGTGAGAATTGAAATGGAAGTTGCTTGGTGATTTGACAGTTTCACCTTTCAGCTCAGCTCTCTTCACCACTACCAACTGCTAAGGTTGCCACATCATACAGTAGATGCTTCCCCAATCTGCTTCTCAATTTCTGGCTCCAGTCTACTTTCACACATGAACAAGATCCCATGATAACTTGAACTCATCCACCTGTAGTTCCCAACTTGAATTTGGCAATCCACCCTTTTCTGGTTCAGGACAGTGACCTCAGACATGGAGAAGTAAGTAAGTAAGTAAGTAAGTAAAGTTTATTTATATAGCACCTTTCACAGAAAAAATCACAAAGTGCTTCACAGAAAACAGAATCAAACATGATAAAACAAATAAAATCAATAAAACAAACAAAATATCATTACAAATCAAAATCATTAAACAACAACAAGAGAACATAAAAGAGTTATTTAAAAGCAGTTTTGAATAATTGGGTCTTCAGCTGCTTTTTAAAGGAGTCCAGACTGTCTATACAGCGTAAAACTAAAGGAAGGTCATTCCAAAGTCGCGGTGCAACAGACTGGAAGGAGCGATCACCTCGACTTTTAAATCTGGTCCTTGGAACTGTTAGGAGATTCTGGTCTGTGGACCTGAGGACTCGGGTTGGAGCGTACGGCTTTATCAGTTCAGTAACATAAAGAGGAGCTTGACCATGTAGGGCCCTGAAAGTTAGAGTCAGGATTTTAAAATGAACTCTACATTTAACAGGTAACCAGTGCAGAGACTTCAGAATAGGAGTGATGTGATCTTTCCTGTTTGCTCCAGTGAGGAGCCTCGCTGCAGAGTTCTGAACCAGCTGAAGGCGGTCAAGGGCTTTTTGGTTCAAACATGTGAAAAGTGTGTTACAGTAATCTAGACGGGAGGAGATAAAAGCATGAAGAACCATTTCCAGTTCAGGTTTTGACACCAACTTTCTCAGTTTGGAAATATTTCTCAGATGATAAAAACAGTTTCTGACCAGCTGTTTTGAGTGACTTTCAAGAGACATTGATTGGTCGAAAATAACACCCAGATTCCTCAGGTTTGACTTTACAGCAGAACTTAAATGTCCAATATGTTGACTGATCAGAGGGACCGTCCTATCAGGGGCAACAATCAGACATTCAGTCTTTTCAGGGTTTAACTGAAGGAAGTGATTTTCTAACCAGTTAGTAGCTGACAGACACTCCAGTAGTTCAGACAGTTTGTAGAACTCTGAGTCCTTGAAGGAGCAGTACAGCTGAATGTCATCTGCATAAAGGTGGTAGGAGACATTGTGACATCTACTAATGATCTGTCCAAGAGGATGGATATATAGCAAAAACAGGAGTGGACCCAGAACAGAGCCTTGGGGTACCCCACAGAACAGATCTGTAGTATCTGACATGATGTTGTTTATATGGACACTGAAACTTCTGTTTGAGAGGTACGATCTGAACCAGTCTAAAACTGTTCCAGAGATCCCACCAGGTCACGGAGTCTGTTCATTAAGGTGCTGTGATCAACAGAAAGGTCCAACAAAACTAAGACTGTAAACTCCCCGGAGTCTGCTGCCATCATGATGTCACTGGATACTTTGAGTAAAGCTGT
>SSNR01000119.1:1769658-1806477 GCA_006937965.1 Callopanchax toddi | reverse complement strand
TGAGAAACCTGACCTGATGTTTCTAATTTTGTTGTCAAAGAATGAAAGGAAGTTGTTACAATCAGACCTTGAGAACACAGGGATTTGGGGCGTTTTAGGTGAAACTATCTGATTGATCGTGTCAAACAGAACTTTGGAGTTTTTATTTGAGGAAATTAGTTGAGAGAAGTAAACAGCTCTGGAGTTTTTAACCATTTCATTTAAAGATGTTATCAATTCCTTAAGGTACAGTCGGTGAATTTCCATTTTTGTTGATTTCCAAAGCCTCTCAGCTTTACGGCATGTCCTTCTGAGATTATAAATATGTTCGTTCATCCAGGGACTGTTCCTTCTATGAGATACCACTGTTTGTTTAACTGGAGCTACTTTATCTAAGATAGTAGAACACTGCTGATTAAATGACTGGATGAAGGACATTGCATCTTCACCATGAACTAAGTTTCTATCAAACATTGCAGAAAAACCATCAGCTGCTGACTGATTAATGATGCGTCTTTCTGAACTCAGTTTTTGAGGGACAGGATCAACGTTAGACTGAATCTTAAAGAAAACACAGCTGTGGTCACTCACATGAACCTCCTCAACATGTAACTGATTGATGTTTAGACCCAGAGAGAAGACTAGATCCAAAGTGTGACCCATATTATGGGTTGGTCCTGATACATGCTGTACAAAGTTAAAAGAATCAGTGATGGATAAGAAATCAGCTGCTGTGTTACACTCAGGGTTATCAATGTGAAAGTTAAAGTCACCCAGAATTAAAACCTTTTCCAGCTTAATCATGGATGATAAGAAATCTGAAAATTCAGAGAGAAAAGGGCCACTTGTTCCAGGAGGTCGGTAAATTAAAACACAGTAAAATACTTCTTGTAACCCTACTTTGATGATCTGACATTCAAAAGTAGTGAAACAGCCACTGTTGATTAGACTACAGGCATGTTTGTCCTTAAAGACCACAGCGAGACCTCCACCACGGCGTGAGGGGCGTGGTGTGGTAAACACAGAGCAACCTGGAGGACAGATTTCATTAGAATGGACAAAGTTACCATCTTGTTCCCATGTTTCAACTAGAAAAAAGAAGTCTAGGCCCTGCTGGGTGAACAGGTCATTTAAGATAAAGGATTTGTTAGAAATGGATCTGGCATTTAACAGGGCACACTGAACTGAAGGATGCAGGTCATTTTTCTTCTTTGTTACTTGGAGATGGATGGGTCGTAAGCACCTGTTGAGTTTCCGGGCTCTCTGATCAGGGTGATTGGGGCAGCGGGTTGATAAATGGACTGGAATAGGAAAATGTTCTGGTTTGAGAGCCGAGGAGGAAACTGTGGGGACAGAGACTCTGGGAAGAGACATAGATGATGGTTGAATATGTGGTGGACTGTAGGGGGCAACGGCGTTTGGAGTGGTGGTGAGACCGAAGGCTGCAGAAGGTGTAGATGACTCGGATGTAAACAGTCATGTCTGTGTAGAGGAGTCCACCATAGATATACATCTATAGGACTGCACAGCGTACCTGATGTTAGTGCTCAGCATGCTGGGTGAACACCATCTCGCCTAAAAAAGGAAAAACGCTTCCAAAACAGATTAAAATTGTCGATATAGCCAATATTGAGGGACCTGCAGGCAGACTGAAGCCAGGTGTGGAGAGAGAGGAGACGGCTGAAACTTTCATCTCCACGAGAAACTGTGGGAATCGGGCCGGAGATGAAGACAGACATTCCACTGCTCTTCTGGATCTCCAGCAGCTGGTAAAAATGCTGTAATGTGACAACAGACTGCCGACGGGAGACATCGTTGGATCCAACATGAATGATCACTCTTCTGACTGAAGTCGGGACGGAGCACAGCAGACTTGGAAGTTTCTCCAGAATATCTTGAACGGTGGCCGATGGAAAACACTTTGTGATGACGTTGAAGAAGCGGACGTTCCTGATGATTGAGTCACCAACCAGCAGAGTGGTTGGGGAGAACAGTGGACGAGGCGAAGAGGGTTCTGGGTTTGATCTTGGGTTTGTGATCCTGCGGGGCCGAGGAACTGGAGGGCTGGAGCTGGAGGGGCCCTGCTCCTGAGCCAGGGCAGGAGGTCCAGCGGAGTGTCGACGCACAGCTTCCTTCAGTGTTTTGCGTCGGGCAGTAGAAGTTGAGGTCCGGGGGTGGAGAGACTGTGGAGGCTGCTTCTTACGAACTACAGGCTCCAGACACACGGCTGCTGCTCCACCTGCTGCTCCTCTGTCCTCCTCACCTCCCTCCACAGGCTGTGGTGATTGAATGGAAGGAAGGGGCTCAGAGATTGCAGCTGATTCTTCCTCAGCCAGTGCAGAGAAGCGGTTAGACAGGTTGAAGTCAGGTGGGGTGCTGGAAACAACAGGAGGGGACCTCTTTCGGCCACGTACCACAACCTCTGACCAAGATGAAGTCGGGTCTGGAGTGGGGCTGGATGTTGGCCGTGATAAGGGGTCCCAGGCAATAGTGTCCTGGAGCAGAGTGTCTCTGGAAGTCTGTTCCTCATGTTGATTAATAATCACTTTGGACAGTTTAGGGAAACGACTGGTGAGATCTGACAGCAGAAATTCTCTCCTTTCTAATTCATTTGACAGACGTCGAACATCTTCCTTAAGGTCAGCGATCTTTCTATGTGCTTTAAGGAGCATAGATTCATCATTGTGAGGAAGAAGAAGTGGTAGCAGCGACATGCAGATACCTTCAAGGCTACAGCTGCAGCGGAGCGTTCTCTGCCGGATCGGAGTTTAGTCTGTTAAAAGTCCTTTAAAGATCCAAAAAGTCCCAAAAAATAATATAATCCAGTGTAATCCAACATCAGTGACAAAGGGCTGAGTTTTCCCCAAGAAATTAAGCCACAAAAGCCACAAAATTAGACCACAATAGAGAGCTGGAAAGGACACGTCTGCTCTCACTGCTCTCACTCTTATCTCTCAATAAAGAAATAATACATTATGTTAAATATTTTCAGAGATAAATTGAAAATCTGATATTTTATGGCTGCACTGTGGTGCTGTCACATAGAACGTTTTCACCTCAGTTGGTGCTAGTGTTGTTTTTTTTTAACAAAGACGATAAAGAAATTAAGTTTTCATGTCACAGCAAAAAAGTTGATCCAAATACGGTTTCACATCTCCACTCACTAACGTTTTCGCCTCGTCTTGCTGATGAATACGCCCAGACGTCTCGTCTCATTTTAGTCATTAAAGAGCTGAGGTCGTCTGCGTCTTGTTAACGTGTTGGAAAAAGAACACATCTACTACCAAGAACAGCTTTTGTTGTGGAGGATGAACTGTTTACTTTCCAGGTTGACCTGTTGCGTGGCGGGGCTTACAAGGCTAGTGCATCACTCCGGTCTCTAAGTCGGGCAGAAACTGAGCAGCTTCTGCTCAAACTACGATTACATTGCAGGGTTCACTCAATCACAGCTCACAAATCATGTTCTCTCACTGTATGAGGGTCTGAGTCCTGTCTAGGGTTGGGTACCGAAGTTCGGTCTGGGTATGGAACCGACCGTTACATCATCGGTAGTAACCAGACTGAAATACAACATGAATTTCGGTGCCCCAAAATATAGCCACCTAATTACGCCCTCTGGTGTTTGCCGTTAATAAGCTGTAGCCTGTAGCTCACAAACGTCACGTGACACGCACGCAGCAGGCTGCTGCAGGAAACACAACCCCGACACGCGCACTCGTCCATCTTCTCGTCCCTGCAGCAGTCCAGCGGTGGTGGCAGCCGCGGCTCCTCGCATCTCTTCGCCCCGCAGAGCACACTGGTCTGAAGGGTACGAGCAGAGGTCCACTCCATGCTGGCCATCTCCTCCTTCTCCTTTTTTCCATCAGCACACCTTTCATTTCCTTCGTTGTCTGTCCTTCTCTTTTCTGTCCTATTCACTCTCTCTGTCGCTCTGCCAACCTGAGTGGCACGTAAATAAGTTTCCTCCTGGACACGCCCACTTACAACAGGTGATAGTGATTATCATCATGTTAAAATCAGTCCACAGTGATCCAAAGAATTAAAAACAAACAATATTAAAACAGTATAAAACATGCAATAATAATGCATAAAAACAGGGGGAAAAATGCAAATAAATAAAATTTTAAATCAAAACCAAATGTTCACTGTGTGACAACAAGAACACCACAGAGCACCAATCTGAGTGTTAGTTCAGTGTTTAGGATTGTATTTCCATTGTTAATCAGTAGGTTGAGTTGATGTTCAGTTAATAATTGTACAGTTAATGTTTTGTACATTTAATTCATGTACAGTATAATGTAAATATTTTATTTCTTTATATTATGAAGAATTTGATGTTAAAATATTGTTGGTCAATTTGATTGGCTCGATCTTTTGCCTTAAGAAATAAAAAGTCATGGGATCATTAAAAAAATCTGGTTTTTTTTTTATTTTTTTAAATTTTTTATTATTTATTTTTTAACTCAAGATATTTTTATTAACACTTTTTATCAATTGTTTACAAAAAAAACGGCATTGCAATCAATGATAAAGAAGAAAGAGAAGAGAAAAACAAACAAGAACAAACCCCAAAACCCACCCCCCACCCCAGAGGATGGACCTGCAAAGGGGAAAACCAGCTTCTCAAGCATGTACACATACATTGGAATTACCGTAAATAGAACATCTCAACCTGGAAGGGTCAAATACTGTTGAGGTATTTTATATATATCTAATCTATTATAGTATGTAATCCTATATCTAACCCTATGAAAACAATTCAAGATTGCCAGTCAGATCTAGGAGGTAGAACTAACCTCCCAATGGGAGCATGTAACCCAGTGCTTCCGTACATAAGATAAAAATAAAAAAGGACAGAAAACAGCCAATCACCAGACCAACATGGATTAACAACTAATATTCAGCAGGAACGTCCATAAGTTCAGTACCAGTATTTGAAAAATGTTTCATAAAAGGCCCCCAGATTTGATTAAATTTGCCACCTTGATTCTGTAAAGCGCAGGGGATTTTTTGAAGACCAAGGCACGACATCACATCTACTAGCCACTGAGTGTGGGTGGGCGGGGCAGCAGATTTCCATCTCAGCAAAATGGCACGCCTGGCCAGGAGAGAGCCAAAGGACAGCACCCGACGCTTAGCATGGGCAATGTTTCCATCCTCCTCGTCCACGTACCAAAAAGAGCAAGCAGAGGGCCAGGGACCAATTTCAGGTCGGTAACCACATTTAAAGTATGGAAAACCTCATTCCAAAAATTAGCCAAGGCAGGGCAAGCCCAGAACATGTGGGTCAGATTGGCCCCGTCCGAACCACACCTGTCGCACCTGGGATGCAAACCAGGATACATCCTGACCAGATTGGATTTAGACAGATGAGCCCTACGGACTACCTTAAATTGCAGTAGTGAATGACGGGCGCAGAGTGATGTGGAATTTATCAAGGTGAGGACTGAGCTCCAGACATCATCTGAAATGGATAAATCCAGCTCTTTTTCCCATGTGGATTTAAGTCTCAGGGGGGCTGAGGGTAGCTTGCAAAGTTTACTGTAAATGTGAGAGATGACACCCTTGTCTGATAGTTGCAAACTAAGGAGCTCGTCCAGTAAATTAGCAGCTGGAGATTCTGAAAAAGTTGAGAGGTGAGATTGTAAGAAGTGTCTGAATTGTAAATATCTAAAGAAGTGTGTCTTGGGAAGGCCATATTTTACAGACAGATGTTCAAATGTTACTAATTTATTGTTTATGAAGAGATCCTTAAAGTGAGTAATACCTGCTCTAAACCAAACCTGAAAGTTATTATCTAGGATGGAGGGGGGAAAAAGATGGTTTGATAGAATAGGGCTCCTGAGTGAAAGGCCAGAGAGACCAAAATGTCGCCTGATCTGAACCCACACCTTGAGGGAATGTCGAACCGTCGGAGTAGATGTACAGTCAGCAATAGGTAGCAAAGACGAACATAGGAAGGAGGCAAGAGAGCCATAGCGAGTCGAGCCCAACTCCATTGCTAGCCAAGTAGAAGGCTCCACATCCTCCCCAGATTTCAACCAATATTTTAAGAACGAATGTTGGCAGCCCAGTAATAAAAACAGAAGTTGGGGACTTCTGTTTTTTGGTTTTAAAAGTACCGATTTAAATACCGTTTAGGAACCGGTACCGTTTTAAAAGTATCAAAATGGCACCGGTACCGAATGAAACCCTTTCAATACCAAACCCTAGTCCTGTCTGTCTCTGTGCTTATGAAACGTTGGTCTGTAGCAGTCAGCTGCTGGACTGAAGCTGGAGAACCCGGAAATGAAAAACGCTCTGTTCAGAATGAGTTCATGACCAAAATAAACGCGTATCCTTGGCAAGCCTTGCCATTCTGTGTGGAGAAATGTTTAAACACCATGACCACTGAGACTGTTAACAGGAAAACAGACACGGAGTGTTCTGGGAGCGCGCTGCCCCCACCTCTACAGGTTTGCATGAAGTGCGTGCACGTTGACTGACAGCCCACAATGCGAAAATTTGAATTTTATTGGCTGAAAAAGTTTGCCGGTCTGAAAGAATTCAAAGGGGTCTATAGGAGGAAGGAGGGGTCTTCAGAAGATGTGGAACTCTACCCATAGATCATAGTTTATAGACCAGAAATTATTTTAAAAACTTTGGTACATAGAAAAATGCTGCACATAGGAGCTTTATTCAGCTAAACGGTGAGTCATTTGCTTTGTTTCTTTTGTTTTACTAAGATTGCAGCACATTTTCCCATTTAAAATGCCTATGAGCTAAAGCTATAAGCTGAAAAGCCCGTCCTGATTGATTGAGTGATTTTATTCATTAAACAGTGACGTGTCTTTGTTATCGTTGTGGCCGAATGTTAGAGCTGCACTTACAGTGTTGATTGAATACTTTGGTTCTGTAGTTTTGCCAGTTTTGGATGTTTTTTGCTTCTTTTCCTGTCTACCAAAGCAATCTATGGTAGTTTTGTGAGTGGTCTGAAATTTGCTGCTTGTTTTCTGAATTGTAACATTAAAGCTGCACTTGGTAGATTGGTAAACAAGCTAGGTATCGCTAGCTATTTTTCACAAACACGTCTCAGAGCTCTCACCCCTCCCGTCGGGTATAATCCGTAGGCCAGCCTCCTCCGACACGCCACCGCTCGTTGTCTCAGAAACAATAGACAGCTAAACTCCAGCTGTTGAAACGTTCCCCCAGGTTTTTCCTCTTTCTACGTCCAAACGTTTTTAGTTTCCTGCTAGCTGAAAAGGTGTTTTTCTTTTTGGGACTCTGATATTGTTTCCTAAAATTGAAGCGCTAACAGCTGTTTCTGTCCTTCTCTCACTTCCTGGATGTTCTGCTGAAAAATGCTCCAGCAGCATTAATGGAGGGTCCAAGCAGTGAGGAAGTGAGGCGCTTCAGGAGGCAGACAGCCGGATTGTCCATTCCTATCATTTGTTCTGAAAGATAGGATTGGCTGACGTTTTTAGAGAAATGCGGGACTACCATTTTATTGATTTATTTTGTTTTATTTTAATTGCCACAATATATTTATAGCTATATATGTTAGAACGTTGTTAAAAGGCATAAAAAAACCATTTTAAGCTACATTGTTTACCAATTTACCAAGTACAGCTTTAATTATCTGACTGATAGATGCATTGGTGTCAATAGAGAGCAGTACAAACTTTTATTATCATTAATAATAAATTATTAAGTTTTGATCTTGTTTAGGTCAGGTTGTTTTTGATCTAAGAAATGAACTCTTGGAACAAGGCGTATTGTGGTCAGATGGACTGAATAACTTCTGTTGTGACCACATTGTTTTTTTATTGCTATTTGTATCTGATTATATACTATTATACACATCATATATATTATATCTCTCATGTTGCGTTTACACACTCAGCGTTTAGTGTGCAGCACAGAATGGGAGTTTACAGGTTTTAAACTAAATAAGCAGCATGCCGGATGTTTGGACAGACAGCAGCTGATTCAAATTTCCAACTTATTGCCATAAATTACTTTATTAAAGGATTAATATGTTTAACTAAAACTAGACTAAAACCTTTTTGAGTTTTTGTCGACTAAAACTGGACTAAAACTAACACGTACAGACAAAATGGGACTAAAACTAATCAGCATTTTAGTCCACAAGACTAAGACCTAAACTAAGATGGCTGCCAACAACAACACTGGTTGGTGCCTGTCTGTAGATGCATGTTCTATAAGTGCGCTTGTATTTTTCTTTATTTTTTGGGATTTCACCATCCTCACCAATCCTAAAACCATGCATGACTGGTTGTGTGGGAGTTAGTATCTGCTTTGGACCAGTGATCTGTTCGTGTACCCTAATGGCAGATTGGATTCCTGACTCTGAAAGGAATGAAAAGCATACAGAAAATAATTGAATGAGCATTATTTACTTTCTAAAACCACACAGTTATTAAGATCTCTAATCTTTGAACCTTTGACAAATATTTCAGCAGCTGCATGTTTCTTCTGCTTGTTTGCTGGTTGTTCCATTGCCATTCATAAATGCATTTTCAGATTGACTAAAGTTCTTTTTTGCAGATTTCTGCTCTCTCAATCTGACTCGGGTCAGGATGTGTTGCACTTCTCTTTTAGAACATTACATCTCTTCCCTTTTAAAACATTCTGCTGTGTTATTCGGTGAGCATGCTTTGGGTCATTGTTCTGCTGAAAAACCAAAGACCTTTACCTCAATTTCAGTTTTCCGAAAAACACATTTTGTTCACAAATGCCTCAGTGCACTGGTAATCTTCAGATTTGATCATTTCTTTGATACATTCAATGCCTCAAGCAGCAAAGTAAGTAAAGCAGCTGCACAATATCTTGAAAGGAAGAGAAACTTCCACCCACCTTAGTTTGCTTTACTTTGTCAGTCCTGAACAAGCTGATGGTGATGACCTAACATACTTTTGTTTTATTTATCCACAGAATATTAAGCACAGCTTTGCTCTTCAGAAGTGGTGTCTTTCATGGGCCAAATGCACTGACCTGTGTCGGGAAAAAAATCATCTTTTTCCACGTCCCAGGTTCTATCGGTCGCTGAAGGAGTTGAGTCAATGCAGTCTTTAAAAGTCAACATAACGAGGCCGGATGTAGGCATGGGCAAGGGGGGGCATTGCCCCCCAAAATTCCATGACTGCCCCCCCAAACGCGATTGCATGCAGAAATAACAAATTTAAAAAAATATTTCAGTGAAAATTGGTCAGAGTGAGCGCTCTCTTCCATTTGTCCTCATTCAAAGTAGCTATGATGAATGACACAGAAAGAAAGAGAAACAAAAAACACAAAAAGAACAAAAAACAAAACAAAAAGAACAAAAGAACAAAAAAAACACAAAAAGAACAAAAAACAAAACAAAAAACACAAAAAAGAACAAAACAAAAAACACAAAAAAAAGAACAAAAAACACAAAAAAGAACAAAAAACAAAACAAAAAAGAACAAAAAAACAAAACACAAAAAAGAACAAAAAAACAAAAGAACAAAAAAACACACAAAAAGAACAAAAAACAAAACAAAAAACACAAAAAAGAACAAAACAAAAAACACAAAAAAGAACAAAAAACACAAAAGAACAAAAAACAAAACAAAAAAGAACAAAAAAACAAAACACAAAAAAGAACAAAAAACACAAAAAGAACAAAAATTAAATACAAAAACACACAAAAAACAAAACATGAAAACACAAAAAGAACAAAAAAACAAAACATAAAAACACAAAAAAGAACAAAAACGACCAAAAAAACCACAAAAAATAACAAAATAAATAAATAAAACTAACCAGATGAGTGCAGCCTCAACAGGGCATCAGCCAGTGTCCTACTTGTGTCGGTCCCAAGCCCGAGAAAATGCAGAGGGTAGGGATCAAATATGAACATAAATCTATGGATAGAGGAACTGATATGATGATGGCGGGGATTGGGGGGGGGGGGGGGGGGGGGGGGGGGGGTGTGATGACCAAAAAAATTATTAGCATGTCCAGACTGGCCCCCCTGATATTCTACCTGCCCCCCTTAATAGAGCTGGCTAGATCCGGCCCTGCAACATAACATCTTTATTTTTTCTTGCAAGAGGGGATCCACCATTTTCCCTGTTCTGGAGGAATCTCTACTCCACGACTTCTAATCTTCCTACTCACAACCCAAGGTTTATAACTGAAGGAGCCTCTTGAATGGGAGACAAAGAGTCTTCAAGATAACTGGAAAAGTCCAGTTGTTTTTATTGAAAACTGAACATGATCATGTCCAGGATGACATGAATCTACACCAACATGCTGCAGCAACGATTCTGTCAAAAGGGAACCTGAAATTTAAATCTAGCTGCTGTCAGTAATAGGGCTGGGAACCATTGAATATTTTTCAATACTACTACTTTAACGATACCTGGTTGTCATTACCGGTACTTTTTTGGTACCTATACAGTATGATCCAAGAAGGGCAGTTTGTTGTTGTGTGCATCCTCCCTGGTGAACCTGATGTTTTTGTCCACAGCGTTGATGTGTTTGGTGAAGCCTTTTACTTCATGAGTCAGAACCTTGACCTATGTGTCTTGGCAGATCATGTTTTTTTCCATGGACAATGAACATCACCTGAATCTGATCAGCGGCTAAGCCACACTTTAAAATGCCTTTGCAGACCACATATTTTCCAATGATTGCATGGTGACACAGGCATATTCATCTTCCAGTCGGTGGCCTGGGAATCAAAAATAGTAATCAAAATTTTTAAATTTGAAAGATTCTGGGAAAAATTTACATAGAGCACAAAAGCAGATACACAATGGAGTTGCAAGTGTGGACAGGGAACTGCTCACAGAGATGACTGGAAATGTTTAAAGCCTAAAACTAGGGATGTCCCGATCCAATCACGTGATCAGAAATTAGGCTAGACCAATTCAGACTTGATCTGATGTTTCCTCTTGATTCCGTTATATATTTATATATTCTCATTACTTTTGAACACATCTATAGTTATGTGGTGGCACAGAGTTAGACCTCTTGACTCCACACAGAAACAACAACGCGTGCAGCATGACATCACTTTGTTGCAGAAACACTGTTAAACGCCAGACAACATGGAAGCAGCTTGAAGCAGAAAACGGATCTGTTTCTTTGCTCTTCTTTATTCATTGTTTACAGTATTAGACAGGGATGCACATAACTGGTGCAGCAGATATCATGTGTGCATACCGGACCCCTCTGCAGAATGCGCCTCTGCGAACCAATGCCCTCGTGGCACCGATGGCGCATCCTGCAAGCTGATGAGCTTCACATCCAACTGCGGGGAGTGGAGAAGAAATGCTCACACTGGGGAAGCTGCTGACCCTAGACACAGAACAGCCAAAGGCCTCAAACAACGGCAACAACCAGCTCCGTGGTCCGGAAGCCCTGAACCTCTGTCCAGGGGGGTGTCAGACCACTGTGGCGCTGATGCCTAGAGCAATGCACGTGCGCTGCACCCCACACACATTATGTGCACCCCTGATTATAGAAGTATCGGATCGGAACTTGGTATTGGTAGATGCTCCAAGTCAAATGACTCGGACTTGAGGGCAAAAAGTCTTGATCAGTACATCCCTACCAAAAACAGTAAGCTAAAAAAATTGCAATTTCAACTACAACTCCCAAATTTCTGTAAAAACGGTTGTTTTTCATGGCAGATAATGTAACATTATACAGTCAAGCTCAGAAAGGATGCTTGTGAAGATGTAGAAATGTTTTCTGTGAAACTCTTTTCTTTATTGCCTCATGTTTGATCTAATTAGTCAGAAAGCACTTTGTTACAGTGGCAAAGAGTACTACATAAATAAAGTACATTTAGGTTGTGTTGAACTTTTTTTAAATTGAAGCTTAGGTCAAAGTCTCCATCAAATCAAGAATGACGCTGTTACGCCATCAATATTTTCTGATAACGACATTCTCGGACATTCCAAATAAATTAAGGGCGTTGCCTTCCATCACGTCCTCTAGCTGCCAGAGCAGCCACAAAATTTAAGACATGCTTTGTTCTGTGGTAAATGTTGGGGCAATTAGCTGTAAATTATCTCATGAAAACCTTCGTAAATCACACTGTGTGGTTGACTTAAATGCTCTCCGTTTCCTCTGGCTGCTAAGTTTGATCTCAACCACAGAATGTTCCTGAGAGACGGACACAGGTTTTTGGTCCATCTAGAACTCATGATCTCTGGTATCAAATGCTTTAACGAGATCTAATCACACCAGACATCCAGGACTCTCATAATCGTTATTTTAAAAGCTGTTTCTGTGATGTTGGCAGAAAATCATCATTCACCTGATAGAATTGGATTGATATTGAACAATTTTATGGGTATTAAACTAATTACAGTTGGTCTTTTCCTGACAACTGAAGGGGTTTTAACAGAATACTCACTGAAATACTTGAACATTTCAATCCCAGAGTTTTAATAGAGACTTTTTTCCCTTTGTAACATTTTTTTTGTATTTTTTAAATTATTTTCAGGTAGTAGTCAGGCTTAATAAAGTCACAATCAGGTTCCTTTCCCATCTGTATATCAAAATAATCCCTATAGGAATATACAAGAATAATGCAATTAAAAAAGAGCATTTGTTGATGAACATTATTGAACAAGCGCTGCAGTGAAGTCAGTTTGGATCATGATGCCCAATAAAGAATTAAAAGTGGCTCAGGAGAGACATTAACATTGTACAGCAAAGCATTAACTAACATGTTGTAGCATTATAAACTCTATTTTTATGGTTAATATTAACACACACTTCTGTA
This sequence comes from Callopanchax toddi, assembly GCA_006937965.1. Taxonomy (NCBI): domain Eukaryota; kingdom Metazoa; phylum Chordata; class Actinopteri; order Cyprinodontiformes; family Nothobranchiidae; genus Callopanchax; species Callopanchax toddi. The sequence goes on along the minus strand of SSNR01000119.1, from coordinate 1,793,732 downwards.
GAGATCTAGCTTCGCTTTGTTAGTTTTACACGGAGAGTTTTCTCTGATACTTTCACTTACTAGAATCTTACAGGGACATTTCTCGATTCATCTGATGTCACAGGGAGTAGATTATGCATTTAATACTGACGAATAGAAGTCTGAGTCGACAATAAGACTTTAGAAGTTTTATTAGGAAAGGAGAGATAGACAACAGTTATAAACAGTTCAGCAGATAAGTACGAGGTAGCAGGTTTGAGCTTTAGTCAACACGATGTTCTACATTTAATCTTTAAAAGAAGTTTTAACGATCTGAGCCTGTGATGTTTAGGCTAGGGGCATTTTATCTTAATTTAGGTTGGTTTGGAGAGGAGTTACTGATGGATCAGTTACTAGTTCGACTGAGCTAAAGTTGTTAGCTTTATCAAAGTCGGCCTGCCAGCTTTACCAGATTGTGGGGACTCACTGAGGCCGCTCCGTGGATCACCTCGGCGTGGATGGATGATCGTTTGAGGGTGGTAGTCCCCGACGACCATCTGGTTCCTCCAGGGGCCGGTTGAGCCCCCTCAGGTCACGTCGATGTCCGGGATACGAGTTAGCGGCCCCATTTCCAGCAGGGAGCATCGGAGGCTGGCATTCCCATGATAGAGCATCAGACTGAAGGTGTCGGACCTCAGAGGGAAGCTGGTTTCATCGGCCCCACGGGGCTTTTACCCGCGCTGGAGGACCGGCCAGTTTAGGAAAATAGCTGAGCTGTGTAGAGTTTGACAGCCAGCGTGTCGTCTGGTTAGTGTTTAGACCAGAACTCCAGAACTGATAGCTTCCGGGATCGGAAGGAGCTATGTGGAAGCCTGAGAGCAACGTGGGCCAATCAGGGAGAGTTTAGCAAGTCACTTGACTCAGAATTTAAAACGACAGTTCATCTTAATAAGGAATGAACATGAATAATATTGATTTTAACCTTTTAGCAAAGTATGTATATGAAATAATACTGAAGCTGGATCAAACATTCAAAATACTGTGGAAGAAAATGCATTAATCATATTAAGACATTTCTGAACAGTTTGATTAAAGTGTCATTTTAGGAAGAGACACAAAAAGTTTATTATTATAACTAAAGATAGTCCTGTAGAAGTCTTCCGGAAAAACGACCTTGATCTGGGAATGTTAATCCAGGTTGAACATAATAAAAGAGTCATTTTATTCCAAGTTATTGGGAAAAAGATGGGTTATTGTTGTGATGGTCACAGGGTCAGAGTTCAGAGGTTATAGCATATTTGACAATGCTACAATGTTTAAAACACATACTCCAGGTATAGAGTCTAATGTGTGGTACTGTTTAGTGGAAGCACTATTTTTGCTGCAGTGGGGTCATGAAACAAGAGCAGGGAGGATTAGATTTGATGCTGCATCTGAAGCTTTGAACCTCTTGACAGAACAGAAACTTAGGTGATGATTTTCTTTTTATGATTTTTTTTTCTGTCTCCACTGATCTTTTCTGAAGAGGTTCTCACTGATGTGGCATTTCTTGGTGGTATTTGAAAATAAATCATTTTAATGTGAACAAGAGCTGTTGCATCAAAGATAAATAAAATTAACACGACCGAGAACTTCAAAAATCACAAATCCAGGGCAGCTATAAAAAGAACAGCAGTATTCTGATTAGGTTCAGTTTTGTTATGTTCCTGCCTCCAGAGGGCTGTGGTCAGAACTATGTGGACTTTCTTGCTGACCTGTGTCATGAACAGTGAGAGGTCAGTTTTATTCTTAACTTTCACACATGCACCGAGTTTGCTCCTGAACCCTGTGGTGAGCTCTGTATTCCACAATAGATTGCAGAACAGCTTAATGCAAAACCAGCAGACAATCACTTTGGCAAAATAAGAAAGATTCCATAGTCTGTGGTCCTGTTGGCTTTAAGATTGCAAATCTCTCTCATTTTGTCTCATCTTTTTTGATTTATTCGTAATGTAGGGAGACACAGTCCTAGCATTGACCTCTTCTCAGTCTCTTTCTCCATCTCCTCCAGTAAGATCCTAAGGTGTTCCCAGGGCATGTTAGAGATGTAACCCCTTCAGTCTATCCTGGGTCAGCTCCAGTCTCCTCCTGGAAGGCCATGCATCCTGACTACATGCCTGAACCTCCTCAGCTGGCTCCTCTTGATGTAGAGGAGCAGTGGCTGTACTGTACTATGAGTCCTGCAGAGCTCCTCATCCTATCATTAAGCAAAAGCATGGCCACTGTAAGACATATGCTGGTCATTTTAAAGTGGCGTTTATTCACTTATTAATCCAAGGTAAGGACCACACTCACCAGTGACGTCACTCAAAGTGACTGGAGTCCATAAAAACCATAAAAAATCCTCTGACTGAAGAAATAGATCAGAAGTGACACTGACTATGACAAACTAGCAGCTAGTTTTGGGGTATTAAAACAACTCTTGCTCTAAAAAGTCATACTGATGCATTAGAACGCTATATTACCTGTTTGTAAACCTCTACAATTTGTTCACTTTGTTTCAATCAAACAACGTCTGAATAATGCTGGGCTTACACCTAACGATTTTCACGGTCGCAGACTAAAGACTGCCAGTCTTTAGGAATCTTATCGGAGTCTCTGCGTGCTCCCGTCGTCGCGGTCGTTAGATGTAAGGGGATAATCTGCAGTCGGCGACCTGATTTATGCCAGTCTTTCTCCAGTCTTTCATATCCAACCTGCTAGATATTTTTTGCAGTCGGAGTGACGTACAAATAAGCAAAAACCAATAGGATTCGTTCTCACTGCAGAACCAGGAAGCCCTGTCAGTCATAACCCAACAAAACAAGACCTTGCTGTCCCGTTTATGCAGCCAAGATCGTGCCCAGATTCTCTGACGCTTTCTCATCTTTTTCTTTTCACTACAAACGACTGCAGTGGCAAAAGCTAAAGTAGCTAAAAGCTGCTTCTCCTCCATTTTTTTACTTCTGCAGAGTGTAATAACTTCATAGAACTGGACTTAACTGTTATTATATCCATAACAGCAAATGACGGAGTGTCAGCGTTCATCTTGGGAAACTTTATTGACAACACAAAACCCGGACACTCTCCTTCACAACAGGAAAAACTCGGATAACAAAATCACCACTAGGTGGCACTGTGTAACCACAAATAAAATAGAATTGCCCAGCAGAACAGTTATACTCTCTTTCAAATATCAACATAATATAGTATCACTATATCACACAGAGCATGATGGGAGGAATTTTGCGGGAGTGAAATCCTGACATAATCTAGTTGCAGTCTTGTAATTAGTGTTCCTACAAGATTCAGTCTTTATAAACTCTTTAGTCTGAGACTAGTCTACGACTAAAGACTGTTAACCCGAGTCTTTAGATGTGAGCTGATAATCTTTTAGAGTCTTTACAAAATCTTGTCAAAGTCTTTAGGTGTAAGCCCAGCATAACTGTACGTGCTGTAGCAGCAGCATAAAAACCATAAACTAAATCCAGTGCCACCTGATCCTGTCCTGGAGGGTGTGGAGAGGCCTGTGAAGGCGCTCTGTTTCTAAACAGACTGGCTCCTTTTGGCTTGGTGGGGAACAATTTGATGAGCACCCCTTTATAATACAACTAATCAACATGCATTAATAATTAATAGAGTTATTCATTACTCATTTCAGTTTATTTATAAGGAGCCAGTTCACAACACAAGTCATGTCAAAGCGCTGAACAAAGCAACAAATCCGATTTTTTTTTCACATCCAGATTCAGGCCAACTGACTGCAGTAAATGTGATTCAGTCAAACTGTCCCGTTATAAACAGGGTTTCTGCAGGTGTAAGGAAGCCACATTTAAGGCTTTTTAAGACCCCTTTTAAGGCCACTTTGATCAAATTTAAGACCTTACATTCACAGAATGGGAAAGGGGATGTGACCACCTTACAAATAGTTCTGACTAAAGAAAAAACAAACATCAAGATAATTGATCTGCATTATACCTTACGGAAGTGAATTGCATGTATAATAATTTAAAAAAGCTTTTTTTTCTGAATTATTGAGATAACTTTTACAAAATAAAAATAAGCTCTGTTTTACTGAATTAGCTCCTGCTAGTTTGATGCTTCTCCCCATTTCTAATGTGACTCCTTTACTAATCACATGTGTTCTTCTTACGGATTTAGTTGATTGTCTTCTGACAAAACTTACAGAAAAGTTGTTCTCCAGATTCATAAAAGTCCTTTGGGCGTAGTTCTGTCCTGAGCTTTGTACCAATCTTCGTGGTTTTTAATTTTCTGGCCGACACTGGAGCTTCAGCGAGAATTTTCACCGGAGCGGACTTTTCTCTCTCTCTGTGGAGGAGAGCTCCCACAGGTAAAGACGGTGGCTGCAGTGACCAAAATACATCAGAAACTACTATATATCTTTCCTTACTCGCCGACATGAGGGAGTTTTGTGAGATTTCCCGTTTTATTCCACTTTGTTTTGTAACCCAGAAATCATAGGGCCCTAGAAATTTAAGACCTTTGGACACTGAATTTAAGGATTAATTATCATTTTTAATTATATTTAAGGCCTTAATTTTGGAAAAGCTAATTTATGTCCTTTTAAGGCTTTTTAAGGACCCGCAGATACCCTGTATAAAGAAACCAATGCAATTCCCCATTCTGAGCATCTCAGTATGACTGGGAAGAAACGCCTCCCGTAAAGAGGAAGACACCTCCAGCAGAAATGGGCTCAGAATGGGCGGAGCCCCAGTCAGCTGGGGTCTGAGAGGACAGGAAAGAGACAAACACAGAAGACCTGGACCAGTCGTCATTTCTAGAACAGAAAGATCAACAATAGTGGCAGCAAGAACGGTAAATACAAATGGGTCTTAGTGTAAATGACTACAGTGACGCAGGCCTAAAATCACTTCTAATAAACAGACTTTGCAGCTGAGGAGTGGACTGAAAACAGATGTGACTGCAGCTCCAAGGCAGGTGAGAATGGAGCAGCCCTCCTGCAAAGGAAGAGGGAGAAAATCACAAATAATCTAAACATTAAATGTGCACAATTAAAAAGTGTTTTAGATTTGTTTTTGTGTAGAATTCTGAGATTTGTTCAGTTTGATCTTTTTGCTGCACGTGAAGCTTGTCTGTGTGCAGCGCTGCAGGAGAAAAGCTGTCTTCTTTATTCTTGTTTTTCTGTTTGTTTCAACTCTCCTGCAGCTTTTTTATTTTAAACTATTTCTGTTCGAGCACCACGGTGAAATTTTGATTGCTGAACAAAGACATAGAGGGGGCTCCAATTGTAATGCACACGTAAAAAAACACCCAGCCTGTTACATAAACATAAAAGATGGCTATGAAATGAATGAACCCAAATGTAGCTCAAGTTAATATCCCAGCTTCAGGGATTAAATCACTATTTACTGAGGTAATATTAGTGCTTGTTTATGTTCAACCTCTATAATTAGTCAAAAAGTCTCCCTGCTTTTATCATAATAGTTATGTTGTTTTCCTCTTATCAAGGAATTCTTTTTTACACTGAAAAGCTGTAGTTCATTTAACTGTCTGACATGACAATATTCAAGTAATTCTTCTGAAATCTGTCCAGTGAGTCTCTTTCCTAAAGGTTTAAGAGCTCAGAGTAAATTAGCACTTACAGCTTCCTGTGGACAGCAGTCATATCACAGTTTAAACCTTGTTAATAATAAAATCTGTAGATTTGTCAAATTATTTAGTCTGGAAAAAAACGACATCCATGAGATGTCTAAACGACTGTTTGGACTCTATTGAAGGCTGGATGGCTTTACAACTCAATGAAGACAAAACTGAAACCCTCATCTGTGCTCTGCATGAGCTTTTTCCTTAAATCAGGGGTTCACTTTGACAACTTGCTTCATTGACCAGAAATCTTGGTGTAACCTTTGACTCAGCTCCTATAGATCAGGACTACACAAGAGGTGGTCTGGATCTGGTCTGGATCTGGCACCTGAACCTGTGTATTCCACTGTGTCATGCTCTGAACTGGACATTGTTCTCCCTGTTTTCATCTCTTTTCATCTGGACTACTGAAGCTTATTCTTCACTTGTTTGAACCAAACTTCCTTGGATCAGTTCCAGTTGGTCCAGAATGCTTGTGCTAGTCTTCTGACCAAGTCCTCTATATTCACCCACTTCGCCCCGCTACTTTTAGAGCTTCAATGGCTGCCTGTAAATTCCAGAGTTCATTTGAAGATCCTGGTTCTGGTTTTTAGGTCTCTACATGGAGAAGCACCTACTTACATCCATGATCTACATCCCTCCACTTCCAGCAGGTCCCTGAGGTCCAGTGATCAGAGCCTGCTGGTTGTGTGGCATACCAGGCTGAAGACTAAAGGAGACTGAGACTCTGGACCCCTGACCCTTAGAAGCAGAACCGAGCCTATCTCGAGCCTAAATGACCTCGACCTGGTAGCAAGGCCAAGTATCCCTTTTTACTGCAGTGAGGTGTCTCTCAGTGAACCTCCTGCGTCTGTCCACTACTGCTGTGTGTGTCAGCTAATCTACGTAGCAGGAAATTCATGTAGAGACAAATGTTCCACCTTTGCTCCAAATGCAAGCTGTGATTAATAGGGTTTATGCACAGTCACTTCCTGGTTACGTTAGGCCATCTCCCCTACCGTCGGCTCAATTCATTCCTATGGCAGATCGGACCAAATGGAATTATTTACGCGTTTTTTTCAAGACCTGCCGCGCATCACGGTAGACGATGTCCACCTGATTTTTGAAAAACACACAGAGACGTCTGCGAGCAAGCGGGTGAAGGACTTTAATCTGTTTATAACCAGCTTTATTCATGAATATGAAGGTAAGCTAACAGCGTTAGCTCGTAGCTTCCATCATCAAAAAACAGTGAGACAAATCTATATAGCCGTGATCGTGGGCTCCAACTGCTCCCAACTTTCAACTTTCTCTGGTCTAGCTGTACGTTATCAAACACCAAGTCTTCATTCACCAAAAGAATAGTTGTTCCAGTGAAATAACACACGAACGGCGCCGTGCCTCCTCCTTTAGCCTCCTCCACTCGGCTCTTTACTGTGCTGCAAAGTGTGGACTGCAGACACGATGTGGTTAGAAATGATCACGTTTTCTCTTCTTAAGTTCACAATCCTTCCTTTTTGTAGTTATTTATTCAGTGAAATGTGTGGAAACGGACTGATGAATTCTATTCAGCTGATGCGGTACACAACGGAGCACAGCAGTGTTCAGCTGTCGAGGCTTCCCGTCCGCTGATACTTATATGATGGCTTCATTTCTTAGTAATAATAATAATAATAATAAATCCATGTTCTCCTAGTACTATAATATATATATCATACTGTACTATACTATACTATCACTCGTTTTGATTATAAACAATATCTTTAGCTGGAAATGCACTCTAACTCTGGAAATCTTCATGCTTCAAACGGAACCGGAAATGGTCCCACGAGTTAATTTTAAACCGGAAGTTCTACTAAGTACTCTGTGCATAAAGCCTATTGCGTAAATTTTTAAAACGCGTTATTTTTTCCTAATTAATTAATCAAAATTCACACGTTAAAGTCCCACTCTTATGACCTAACTTCAAAAAATCTAAACTCTCTTTGACTATAACAAGCTGACAACCTGAACACCTCCACCCTCAATTATCTGTGTCACTAAATGTTTAAACAACCAGAGTTTTATTCAGTAAAAAACTCATTGGTTGGAGAACCAAGTAACACATTTTATGTTATCTTTATAAATTAGTTTCAGTTTGGCTCAATTAAGTCGTCTCTATTCATGCTTTGCTGCTTTCTGTCTTTGATTCACATCAGAAGACTGTGGAATCACTATTTCATATTTTACACAAAAACCTTGGGGAAAACACTCTTGCAGAATCAAAAAAGTTCAGACAGCAACACAAAGGCATTACACAACGTCACGCTGAGCTGAAATTAAACACACACATACAACACAGGTCTAAGAGATAGTATAGAACAGAAGTTCTAAGCAGTGAGCAAAGGAGGAGGGAAAGGTTAGGATTCATTTCCTTGTAATTTTCTCCTCTTTGCTGCTTTCTTTTTAAAATAAGAGTAATTTGAGGTAGGGATGTACCGATACCACTTTTTTCAAAACCGGTCCGATACCGATACTTAAATATGAGTACTCGCCGATACCGAGTACCGATACCGATACTTCTACCACACAAAAAAATACAACAAATTGGAATACAGGTTTTATTTTTTCTTCTCTGCTTTTTACAACAAATAACTGAGTTAGATACAAAATAAAATATATTAAAAAATGATCACAAAACTAAAATATAAGGTGAAAAATAACCATTTTCTGTGGTTTCACAGTGAAATTATTGCAGTTTTCCACATTTTAACCAAATAAAATGAACTATTTGGCACCATCTCCAGCTCTCAACCCACACTGTTCCTCTTTAGCTCAATAGCTCCCCCTAGTGTTCAATATAGGAAACTACAACAGAAATCACAAGTCACAGACAGTAGTGATGTGACGTTCATGAACGAACCGAATCTTTTGAACGGCTCTTCACTGTGAACGAGGAGAACCGAGTCTTTGTAGAGAACCGTTCATTTTTGGGGGGTGACTGTAAGCACTATGCACGCCTGCTTTGTATTCACTTTTTAATTTCATGGTGAAACAAACAAAAGCCTGTTAATGCAGGCAGGGGGTCTGAGGGTGAAAGGGAGGGGTGTGGAGAGGAGTTATTGTTGGGAAAGGGCTTGGGTGATGAATCGGTTGGAGGTGTGAATGGCTGTTTTTCCATAGGATGAGTTGAAACTTTCAAGATAACAAAAGAAGTCAAGCTGCCTTCATTGTCAAAGGTGCAGCTGTGCCAATGGGTGTGGCTGTCAGTGGCGAACAGACCACTGATCAGTGTTAATTGGTCCCATCACTAACAGACAGTGAAGCCACTGGTATCGGTTCCTGGTATCGGGTAACTTTAACCGATATCGATACCCTATTTAAAACATTTTAGTACTTTGTTATTTTCTTTTAGAATTCAATATAGGTATTAAAAAAATGTATCATTAAGGTACCGGTATAAAAAATCAGGTATTGTTAAAGTAGTAGTATAAAAAATATTTAACGGTACCCAGCACTACTCATGAGGGATGATGGTTTGGCAGTAATAGGATCCACACAGCTTGTAGTCATTGAGTCCACCATGAACTCTTCTGGTACTTTGGTGTTCTAGAGTCAAATGTGAGTTCTTCTGACTGACAGCGGATGTTAGAACCAAACTAGGTAAAAGAACAGAGTGGACTAGAATTCCTCCAGAATCACATGAGAGGCTGAAAACGTCACACAGAAAACAACTTCAAGAAGTTCTACAAGCTGTTGGGATGGATTCTGTTTTTACACACACAGATTCTCCATTTGGTTTTTGGTTGACAGTGTTTTGGTAAATTTTTTATATTTTAGAAGATCAGACCATCTTTTAATGTCTTGATACATAAAACCCTGGAACTGAAAGAGGAAAGCATCACTTTGTGGCTTTCAGTGTATAAAATGTCAGTAAGTCATTAGCTGCAGCTGCATCCAAACAGTGAATGTGCTGCAGCACTCAGCACAAGGACATAGGAACATGCTATCTGGCATAGAAAAGGTGATGTTATCCATCTGCTTTCCCTCTGTCTTATTTCCTGAGGCGGTTTACCTCAGTGGGCTGATCTTTGGGGCAGACAGCTCATCAAGATGAGCTGAAGTGACTTTGCAGGATTCTGTCCACTGGCAGGATGGAGGGGGGGGGGGGGACTAACAGCACACTTCCTGCCTCATAAAAAAGGGCTGCAAACATCCTATCAGACAAAGTCAGGTGTACAGAACATGTAGAATCCTGGTCCTGTTTGCTATTAATTTATACGGTCACAACCCCCTGGAGGGTTTTCTGTCTGGGAGTTGTTTTCTGATTCCAGGTCTGACTCTGCTATTTGCTGTTATTTCTAATAAACAAAGACGAAGGCTCCTGAAAATGTTCTTGCGCTTAAATTAGGTTTTGTATCTTGGCAGTTTTGTGAAGTGTTAAATTACGACAAGTTTTTAAATATAGTCATCAAGGATACAGACAAATTAATTAGATTTTGTAATCACAGTGGAAGAGTGTGCTATAATCAGCAGCACCATAAGGAAACACTTCTCGGTTTTCTGTCTGAATACATTCTGTGCTGTGTGCAGTGAAGTCTGGGCAGCGCTCTAATCATCATCGAACCCTGATGAGTTTCTGATGATACTGGCAGTCAGCACCTTTGGCTTGAGCAACCAGAGGAGCAACAGCTGCAGCCTGCAGGACGGTGACAAGCTCAAGATACAGAGGATAAATCAGCTTGTTGTGGTTTTACCTGGGCAAACCTCAGGTTCAAGGCATTTTTGGAGGACATTTTGAAGTTCATTTCTGTGTGGAAACTAAAATTAATTACTTTTATTTGTTGTAGATAGCTTCCTGAATGATTTGCTTATGAAGAGATAGTGTACATGACAGAAGAGTCTGACCAAATTAAAGACCAGAGTACATTATCTAAAGGAATATTTGGGTCATTTTGATGTGATGTTCTATCTACAATAAGGACCATACCTACTGGTGACATCATTCAAAATGGTAGGAGCCTCTAGAAACAGGAAGTAAGCCTCTGACCAGGGAATCAGTCAGTTCAGGGGAGAGACTGCTGCTGAATCGTGACAAACTAGTGGCTAATTTAGGGAATTTAAAACTAGTACTGTTATGAAATAAAAAAAATTGAGAGATTAATTAATTATGATCTGTAATTAATTATTAAAATTTTAATCTCAATTGCTGAGGAAGGCCCTAATGTTGAGATAATTTCAATTAAACTAAATAAATTATTGCGTCAGACCAATAATTTGATATATAACAACAAAAAGTGTCTTTCTGAAGTCATTTATTGTGTTGAACAGATTCAGTCCCAGTGCTGCTGCAACCTTTACTTTGGTCATTGGACTCAGTTTACAGCTCTGTTAACCCCTCATCTTCCACCAAGGACGACATTTAGATTTCAAAGGTGGGGGGACACAACTGGCTTGAGTACAGGGGTGGGGGGCTGGAGGTAGAGAAGAGGGACTTGAACTGTTTTTGATGTCAACTCTACACTTAAAAACACTTCCGGTTGCAAGGCATAGCGAAGGAGTGCTTCAAAGGTTGCAGATGCTCAGTAATGCCGGTGTTACGAAACCATTGTTGTGTTATCTTGATCTCCTGATCACTTACTGAAAGTCTGGGGCTCTAAGGAGCTCACAGGGCTGCTCAGTGACGCACAAACTGCAGCACTTTACCACCACCACACACACCACTACAACAGAAGCCCACTTGCAGAAACAGTAAAGTTACAGATTAAAAATTTGATTAACATGATTAAAAAAACTCAACGAGCTAAATATGGCTGTAATTAATTAATCAATCGCAATTAACACGATAATTTGACACCCCCATTTAAAACGATTCTTCCTCAAAATGGTCAACATTACAATGTTAAAATACTTGTCTGTAAACCTCTCTAATTTTGCATTTGTTTTAACAGAGCACCGTGTAAATTACTATCCGACTTCTGCTGCAACAGCATAAACGCCATACACAAACTGTCTCATGCATAATTTTATGAGCAATATACCCAAAACTTGACTGCTAGTTTGTCACTGTTGGGCAGCAGCGTCTCTCCCGAGGACTAGTGCTCCAGATTGAGGACTACTTCCCATTTGTAGAAACGTTTCTATATTTGAGTGATGTCACCAGTGGGTGTGGTCCTTATTGTAGATATACAACTGATAGAACATTACTTCAAATTGACTGAAATATCTCTTTGAAAAGCTCCAGTCTACAATGTTTCACAGCAGTTTGTCTGAACCTTTTACGACGCATCAGTTTAATTTTACATGGTTATTAAAAAATAAAAATTGCATGGTTATTTACATGGTAGTTTGCAAATGTAGCACTCCTGGTTCATTCAGTTTGATTGAACTGTTCTAAAATTTCTGACAAAATAATGATGTAATAAAACATTAATGGCTGTGAATGGTTTATAAGCAGTCGTATAGAGCTCTAATAAGACTTTGTCCAAACAGACCTACACTCTAAGTATATTGCTGCTGTCTTAAACCATCTCCTGACAAACAAATCTTCTGTTATTGTAGCAGACAAAAATATATTTCAGATTTGTCCCATTAAAAATATTCTAAACTGTCTTTATGTTGATTAACTTTAGTTCAGTTTATTGTTCTCTGTGGACTGCTATGACCTCTGAGCTCTCTTGAAGCAGCACTTTGAAATAAAAACAAAATTTCCTTGCAAAATCTATGCAGGTTTTTTTGCTTTTTTCTACACACTTTGCTGTGACATTTGCATGAAATATGGTCAAGTTAACTGTGGTTCATGCAAACATAATTTTATAAATGTTTAAACCATTTTTTATTTGATATTACAAGGTTATTTTGGCATAAATATTAAGACATTTCTTCTAGAGGGTTACCCATTAGCTCATGAAGGGTGTAAAAGGTATTTTTAAAACAGGCCATTTGGGAAGCTATCTAGAATGCATAAGACAGCAAATATTTATAACAAGAAATATTTTAATACCTCAAAGTAAAGACCTAACCATTTTAAGTGTTATTATCACCCATTGCTAATGGTTCTATGGTGATGTTTCTGTTAATTAGAACCACTGATATCTTCTGATGGAGCTTCTAAGCATCTTAATGGGGACTAACAGCTATGATATTGAATATCGTCTGTAGTAATAGAATAGTCAGCTGTCATTCTGGTTTACTGTGATACAAGATCCAAATTTAAGAGAAGTGCCGATGTGGCACTAATGCCATTAGCAATCCGCTGTGATGAATCGGTGGGCTATTTTCAGCCGTGATCTCAGTGGGTCAGCTGGAGTCTCGCCAAAAAAGGGTCAGCCTGAGATCTTCAGACAGGGCTGGAGGGTTGGGCCGAGCGAGGCGCTGGGCACGTGCAGAGCCCAGGCCAGCTCTCTGAAGTGGCCCCTTCAGGACGGCAGATGGTGGACTATGTGGGCTGTAGCCGTGCTCCCACCGCTCAGTCGCCTGCTCCAGAGGAATCAACCAGCTGGGCTTTGAATCATCCCAGATCATCTGGCGTCTGTTCCTGCAGGTCCCAGCAGTGAAATCAAAACTTGCTCTTCCAGATGGAAAGACAGACAATGCACAATATGTCCCAGTGCACTCCATGAGACAGAGAGGACATATACCATACAGCAGGAGTGGCTGCAGATCCAGGCCTTACCTTGCATCTGAAATGCTGCAATTACTTTAAAGGAAGTTGTCAGTGCATGATTTATTTGACAGCGTTTCATTGGATTTTGGTTGCACTGAGATCAAGCGGGCTTCTTAAAGTGCATGACGGAGAACTGCAATAATTAATGTCCATAAAAGAATCCCGTACGTCCCATTTTAACGACTAGAGAGCTGCGACAGTCCTCATGTTATATTTTCTCCTCAGCACCCGTCACAACTCAAGGGCAATGCACTCGCTGTGTATCTGTGTGGGATTCAGTGAGCGTGTCTGGCAATAGAGGGCTCAGATTTAATGAGGCACACCTGGCCTTCATTCATAATGAAAGGAAAATTTCATATTAATTTGGTGGAGGTCTCAGTGTCCAGGGTGATGTTGAACAGCTGTAGAGATTCCATTATCGCTGCATTATGTATGATATCTCACATTTATTTGCAACCAAAGGACTGAAGTCTTCATCGTTCGTGCTTCAAACTGAACAGCAATGTGTATTTCACTAAAAGCTGAATTAAAGTGTTAATGAGACACATGCAAAAAAAGCCTTAAACGTCTTTGAAACCTTCAAGCTTTTGCAAATGATTTCTCACAATGAAGCATCTGGTGGGCTGAGTGTCAGAGTGTGTGCAGATGCAGACGTGTCCCTACGGTAAGCGCGTGCTAGACATTTCTCCAGGACATCGAATGGTGTAAAAACCAAAACATCTGCACTGATTAAAGATTAACTGAGACACAACACATTTCTGATCAAGATTTGAAAGTTTGGCTTTCACCAGCTGCCCCTGTTTAGTTGCTCTTTGAAAATTCAGCTATAAACATGTCAAATTTATCACTGGTGTCATTACAGGAAAATGAATCCAGGATATTAAGCCACCTAAATACAACAAACATCGTCAATCTTAATATTAGGACACAAGTGACATTTATTAAATGAATAAACACCAAAAACCCTCCCATGAGCGTAAATTAACCCGGTCTATGTTGAGGCCTTCTGACTTTAAACAGCTGATTTAAAGCCTTAAGTTTGGCATTTGGATGTCTCAATGTGCCTAGTGTGCAAATCAGAGAGCGTTCAGTCATTTTGATTCTTTTTCTCAGCTTTTTTTAAACCTTGTCCTGTTCTGACATTTAGGTAGATATAGTGGTGGGTCTGAGTGCCTTGACATGTCAGAGCATTTTTTATTCTGCAATTCTTTTATTGCTCTATTAGGTTTCTTAAATCTGTGGTATGACAGATCACATCCTCTTAGGCACCAGATTTAACAGGCAGAGAGAAAAGCTACAAAACAACAAGCAAAAGAGAGGCTGCTCCACTGCAACCCATGCCTCACCTGGACAGAACTAAGGGATCACACCTACCAACTAGGACCCGCACAACCATGAAGATGGACAACATCCAGCAGTTCCAGGAGAAGACCACATTCCCAGGGGAGATGGGGGACCAGTAAAAGAGCAAAGGGGCCTCTGGCCCCAGCCTGCAGGTCCAACAAGGAGACATGAGACCACAAGCATTCAAGCCCAGAGTACCATCACCAATGTGGGGCCCTTCCCAACTGCCTCAGCGAGGGACCGCAAAGTGCAGAAGACCAAGCCTGAAGGCTGGTTTATACTTCTCCGACAGCATGTTTGCGCTCACGTATTGACGGAGACGTTTTTGATTTTTACTTCTCCGTCAGTGTTGTGAAGCAATTCTCCACCAGGACAGCAGAGGGCGCATAACTTTTCTGCAGTAATGCCTCCGGTCGACCAAAGTTTGTTTACTTCTGCTCAGTAATGGCCGACAGAGAGCAAATTTTGATTGAGTTTGAACAGATTGATCTGGAGGAACAAACAATGTTGTTAAAAAGAATTAAACAGGAGTGAGGAGACAGCGGTGTCTGTTGAATGTCCGTCCGTTCAGTGAGGACGAGGCAGATGATGAGCGAATATGCAGCTCTTGTTTAACCCTTTAGGGACACTGATGGATGATATAAATGGTCGTACTTCGTCTGCCAGACGTTTCTCGAGCTGATCCATATCTGCTTCCGCAAAATTCTACTTCTACTTCTCTGTTGATAGCGGCATGAAGCCGGAAATGATCACGGGTTGTAGGGCCGACCAATCAGAGACGTGTGCTCTCCGTCTCGTTCGACAGCTAGTTAGAAAAGTGAGCTTGACTCCGTCTATCGTTGCGGGCCTGTCGGAGAGCTCTTGCGTTGACGGATAATGGTGTTGC
Organism: Callopanchax toddi; assembly: GCA_006937965.1. NCBI lineage: Eukaryota > Metazoa > Chordata > Actinopteri > Cyprinodontiformes > Nothobranchiidae > Callopanchax > Callopanchax toddi. The sequence continues at coordinate 1,778,277 of SSNR01000119.1, read as the reverse complement.
GTGTCTCCGTAACGACGCAGACGGAGAAGTATAAATCAGGCTTGACACGACAGCCCCCAGCCCCCTTGCAGGTCAAGCATGAACAAAGAGCTGCCCCCCAAAACCACTCAGATGGCAAGGACTGGGGGGGTAGCAATGCAGTCTCCCTGCACAACCACCACAGCACTGAATGGCGGGGCACCCATTCAGACCAGGATCAGCCCCTGGGAGAGCAGCATGATCCTGCTGCACCACAACGCGGACCCAGGCCACCCAAACCACACCCTCCCCATAGACTCCAGTGACAACCCCAGGGCCTCTAGAGCACCCCAGACCACCAGCCCCACCAGACCTGCCCAGGCAGAGGGCAGAAGCAACGGGAGCACCTCCCTCACCACCTCACACCCATTCAGGGAGTATTGAAGTGGCATCCTGTCAGTTATTTATCTACAGTAAGGACCATACCACTGGTGACATCAGCCAATGTGGGCGGAGACACAAGATATGGGAAGAAGTAAAATAAAAAATAAATAAGAAACATCAGTTAGAATGCTACATACCTACTGGTAAGCCTCTACAATAATTAATCAAAATTAACTGGTTAATTTGTGATATAAAATTTTTGTCTAATGATCACTAAAGGGATTCTGGGTTCACCTGTGTTGCCTGTACCACCATGGCACAGGATGACACTTCTGATCCATCTTAAAGAACGTCTACAACCACTTACTCACACTGTAAACCACTATGGTAGCTCTAGATCTACGTCTTTGTCAAACCTAATGATTTCTATTGTTATGAAAACTTTTGGTTCACCTTCAGCAGATCTCTTAAAACAAAATTAATGACATAAGAAATCCAACATTCCCTGTTTATCTAAAGCCTGGCATGGTTTATTCTCCTGTGGTGTACCGTAGAGATGTAGTGTAGTCAAAAAGACACCAAACAGTCATTAAAACAGGTCAGAGGAACAGTAGAAGTTTTACGCTTCTTCAATTCTCTCCAGAATTATCCTTTCAAATCCATTATTGTTTCCTCCTGGCCTGGTATTAAAGTTTTGTTACCAACAGTAAATGGAAAAACAGCCAAGAAGTGCTTAAGGAGTGCCAAATTCCTTTCAAAACAACCTATTATATAAGCTGCTTCCATTTTACACTAATTCCCTGTTGTACCATACAGTTACAGCAAGAGCATATCTCTGGTTCCTTCTGCACTGACAGGGATGGAGAAAAAACTATAAAAAACTTACAACTTTGAGAAAGTGAGATGGTGGGAGTTTTGGTGCATATGAGAAAAAAACCCACAAACACTCACAGCCAAGGCAACACTATTGTGTTGTTATTTGGAGCTGCATCTGTGGGTAAAGAGCTAAATCAAGATTAGTGATGTGAAAATGAGCAGTACGTCATCGCGACAGACAAACAGGTTTCACCTCAATTAAAGACCCCACAACACCGGATTGAGATAAATGAAGGCCTTTAAAACACCTCATGTCATTATTTACATCCCTCTTCTCCTTAAGTGAGTTTTATATACATCTTTAAAAACAGTTCTTCAAATGGACAGTTAAACCTTTTGAATCTGGTTTTAAGTGGAATGGTTATAAATAATTAACATTTCACTTGTTGTGAATAGCTCTTTAAAGAGCCTCGTTTTGGAGAAATAAAGACCAGTTCTGACCAGTCAAAGCGGGACCAACGTCAATGTGGATTTCTGCCAACTTACGACAGTTTTAAAAATGTCATAGTGTGTTACGGTCCAGCACCTTGGACAGCGCCGTGCCCCACCGACCTCATCCCACTCGCTCCAGCCAACAGCGCTCCAGAGACGCACGCAGGAGAGCTGCGCAGCTGGGTACAGTTTGTGATCAAGCCCAGCTCATCAAGGACAGCTTAAAAGACACGCCAGCCAGTCGTTCGGGGGTGCAGACGGGTTCTGCTGTCCCCTGGGTGTGTTTGTGTTCAGAGAGCTTGTGGCAGTTTAAAGGTGTGATTTTCTGGGTTATTTTATAGTTTTGCATTGTTCTCTAGTGTAATTCAATGCTATCTATGTAATTTTTATAAAGAAAGAAGCCTTGATGCTTATAATATAAGCTTTAGAAGTTTGCTATTCTAAAGCTGAGTTAACAGCAGGATTCTCATTAGTATTAATGATATGCACAGCCCTCGCTTCTGATTGGCTGTTGATATTTGATACTGAATGTGACAGTAAACATGGCAGCTAGGCTTTATGTGGATAAAGTTACGGTCGAAGGACAAATTAGAAGAACCGCTTCCTCAGCGTTTGACAATGAATGATTCAGAAGGATAATACTCACAACTGAATTTATATTTTCTCCTGAAAGTTCAGCCAGCCTCGAGCAAACAGCCGTTCGCTCCCCGCATGCGGGCTGCTGTCCACACCGAACTCCGAGTCCGCCTTCTGTACCGAGGCTCGACACGCGGGCTGACTCTTCCCACGTCCCGCATTAGTCCTTCAGCCAAAAGTCAGCTGTGTTTTCCACCAGCGAGAAGCGAAAGTGAAACTCCGCCTTATTCACATGATGGCTGCTGCCCTCACGCACACACACTGCTCTCAGTACTTTGTGTGTCTTAACCAAAATACCTCAGAATAAGTTCTAATTTTGCCAAGATTAGCCAAAACATATTACAAAGTTAGCCAATAGCTGCACCTACAGAATTTATTAACTTCCATGCAGAAAAAAATAAATAATAAATAAATAAATAAATGAAGAAAGCACCAAGGTTCAAACTCAGAACCTCCAGATTTACAGACAGTGTTACAAAGCTACTACACCAAACACCAGGTATAGTTATGTGCTTTGTTTTTATATACATATAAACATTGGGTAACAGTTCTGTGTCGTGAGGTTTGATCTCTGCAAATAACACAAGCCCGTCTGCGTTCCGCCATGTTGAACTATAAAAAAAAAAAACTAGCAGTTGGGCGGACCGAAAGGCGTTACCATCTCAGCCAATACACGTTGTGACGTCAAACCGTGCACAAATGCACATCCGCATTTTTAAGTGTCATTACTTAGAAATTCTGTTTTTTAAAATAACCAGGGAACAGAGAGTCTTCATGTTTGGTCTACATGACAGGCTCAGGGGGACCTATTAGAAACTATGAAAACCTGAAAAAAATGGATTCTGACCAAACCACCCCTTTAAAGTATTTTAACTAGACTGACAAAGTGATGCTGGTGTGGGTTTCCACTTTTTTAGCTTTGTCTCGTTATGTCTAGTTTTAAATCTCCAACTATTTTATCCAGACTTTTATTGTATTTATAGCCTTAATATTTATTGTTTTTGGTTTTAACTTAAATTATTCAATTTAGTAGAGGAGTAATTTTAAGTTGCTTGTTCCCGTTCGTCAGCTTGCTTGAGTTACAGGTCCTCCTTCTGTTCTGTTTTGTAATAATAATAAATATAAAGTGCTTTGAACCCCACTGTTTCGTGTTGGCTTCCTTTTCCACTCCTAGACCTGATAGGAGGTCATAACATAATGGGGGCTCGTCCGGGATTTTTCCTTAAATTATGGTTCATGAGCCCGACGTTTCAGTCTTACGAGTTAACGGTGAGTGAGGGAACCAGTTTTCGTTGTATTTGTTGGTCGTCTGGTCCCCTTTTGGGGTTTTGGTTCATTGCGGTTTGTGTTTAGTCTGGAGAACGTTTTTAGAGACCCCCCTCTCGGGTTCTAGTCGAGGTGTGTCGCAGGAGCGATTTGGTAGAAAATGCTGGACACCTCGGCATGATGGGGGCTCGAGTAATGTTGAGGAGGGAACTGCCTGTTTTGTCTGCGAGTGCTTCTGCTGTTCCAGTGAAGCCGCCAGACGAGGTTGATGATGACGCCGCAAAAGAGGACCCCCCTCCGGTGTCAGAGGAAGCGATCCAGCCGCCTCCCATTACAAGTAAGGCTCCTTCTCCTGCTCATAAAGCTACTCTCTCCTGCACCCATAGACTCGCAGGATGGTGCGAGATTTCATGTCCTTTGGCCAAACTACAGCATGAAGCTGACGGAAAGGCTCTCCTCCGACAGATGGAGACGAACCTGGAGGTCCGATGTTCGTAAAGTGAGTCAGAGACTACAGTAAGACTGTGTAAGCTCGAGTTTTGAGAGTCCGGCCTCAGCGTCTAAGGAACCGAGCACAGAAGTTAAAGACCACCAGTGATGATCCAGGAAGACGGGATGTGAGTGAACTCGTTACGTTGATGCCCCGTTTCATGCAGATGAGGTAGATGGTTAATTTTTACCTTTGAGTGACTTGCTTCAGACCTGGACTGGCCTCGGGTGGTGTGGTCACTTCTGTTTATGGTGAAAACTGAGTATAAACTCAGGTTGTGATGGTCTCATTCGCTGTGTAATACGTAGTCTGGATCGTGTTTGGGTCAAATGTGATTTGAATATTTTGTGAATTAGGTCCTGTGCCTCATTCATGTTGTGAGTTAACTGGTTTTAACGTGATTAATTCTGAACCGGTGGTCTACCAGTTTTCTGTAGAACTAGAAAAAAATGGAAAACATTTTACAGGCCAACAGAAAGCCAGCCTAGTGTGGGTTTCTTCCAAAAGACCCGTACTTGTGTTGTGGGGCTGTTATTGGTCATGTTGACTCTGCTGATGTTCTCTTGTTCTCTTCGGGAACCAGGAAAGGTGACGTGCGCTGGTGTGCACAGCCAGTGCCGTCGGTTTTGCTCTGGGGAGTGAGAAACGGCTCTGTTTCGGAAACTATTTGTTTCCCATTCATGGACTGAAGCTAACTGGTCTGTTTAACAAATAACCCAGCACTCACTGGGCTTTTTCCCTTTTCCTTTTTTTTTTTGTTTACAGATCTGTGAACTCATGTGACGGCATGATGGAGTGTCCTGGCTGTTTTGAGTCTTGTGTGACCAGAGACACCGTGGTGGTTTTCCCAAACCTGCTCGTTACCGTTTGGTAAAAGTTTGGGTTTAGTGACAGGCAGTTCTGTCTATAGTGAAGAGATCCCCTGTAGGATTAAGAGGTGCAGTCCTTTTGGGATGTGTCCTGTTTGTTGTTTTATTAGTGTTGTGGTGATGGGGTTAGTGTTTGTAGCGTGACTCGTGAGCTACCATCTCGGGGACACGCCAGGGAGCGATGGAGGCTCCCATGGGATTTTGTATTCAATATGCCCGCCCTAAAAAGTCCACATGAAGACTAGGTTGAATTAGTTAGTTTTGTTCAAAAATAGTTAGAGGGGATGCTCTTTTTTTCTAGTTTTGTAAAGTCAGGAATAATGAATGAATGGAGGTTAAGGTAAATGATGTAAGTCCTGTGTTTGATGGGAGTTCTGGTTTTGAGGGAGTTTGGTGTTCTGTGTCCGTAATTAGTTTGTGCCTTTGTCAAAAGGAGTCATGTTTCCTCCTTTTTCTTTTAAGCGTGGTGGTGTTACAGTCCAGCACCTTGGACAGCGCCGGTGCCCCGCAGACCTCATCCCACTCGCTCCAGCCGACAGCGCTCCAGAGACGCACGCCGGAGCGCTGCGCGGCTGGGTCCAAACAGACATTCAAGCACAGCTTAAAAGACACGCCAGCCAGTCGTTCTGGGGCGGCAGACGGGTTCTGCTGTCCCGTTTGCTTCTAGTAAAGAGCTAATGGCAGTTTAAAGCATTTTAACTAGACTGACAGTGATTTTTAGGTGTGGGATTCCACAGTTTTAGCTTTGTCTTGCTGTGTCGAGTTTTAACCTCCAGAGATTTTATCCAGACTTTTATTGTATTCATATATTTTTAGTATTGTTCTTGGTTTTAACTTATTTAACTACAGAGAAGTGATTGTATGTTATTTATTCCCGTTGGTCAGGTTATTTGAGTTGAACAGTCCTCCTCCTGTTTTGTTTTGTATAAAAATAAATATAATTTGAACGCTCGCCGTCTTGTGTTGGCCTCCTTTTCCACTCCTAGACCTGATAGGAGGTCGTAACATAGTGGTTCATTTCATAAACCATTACACTGCACTAAATTCCCCATTAAGGCTGGAATACACCGGATACCTCAGCGATGCGCCACCTCTTGGCTGCGGTGTTGGCGAGTCTTGTACTCACACAAGACGCGCTCCTGACACAGCGCGCCGTAGGATTCTGCTTAAAATAATCGCGCGATAGTCACAACATCACGCGGGAATTGAAAACTGGAAGCGGGAAGTGAATTCTTTGTTTATATGTGATCAGAGCTGCCGTCGTGTGTTGTGGGAACCTAATTCTAATTCCTTCAAAATGGGTAAGTGAGCTATTTAATGGAGCTGTTGTTTATGTGTACCGTAATGTTTGTGGCGGTTTATTTCTGTGTGCCGTAATAGGAGCCGTTCTGCGTCGTAACGTCGGTGTCATGGTAATGCCGGTGTCAGAAAGTACTCAACATGTCGTGACACACGCGCACAGCTGCGACTGGCGCTCCCTTTTAAACTGGTGCAAATCTTTAGCGGGCTGGCGGCGTCTCGCGTGTCTGGGACGCATTGTGGCGAGCTCTGTGTGAGTGATCTGATGGACTAGAATGGTTTTAAATCAAAATAACGCCGCAGCCACGACGTGGCGTGTCGCCGACGTGTCCGGTGTATTCTAGCCTTTAGCGTTAACATGATGAAGCTAAAGATTCAGGATTGATTTTCAAAGAATACAAATAAATAATATTAAAGAAAAACTGTTTTCACTTCCAAATAAAATAAAGAAAGTGTTTTCAGAGAGAGAAAGTGGTTATAGGTAGGAGGGATATAAGCGCCATGTGTCGGAACAGCTTTGAAATGTCTGTTTTAGTTTTAGAGGTCAAATTATGGAATAACAGATGAACAAAAGCAAAGTAAAAACATAAATCAGTTTAAATCAATAAACACAATACACATATTAAATACTATAAAAATAAATTCTGTTAAAACAGAGATATTTCTGATATGTGTTTTCATCATTTTCTTCCGTTTTCAATTAGAATATCAGATAATGTTTTAATAAGCTGATGTTAACTGAGTAATGCAATGGGGGGGGGGATATATGTTTAAACAACGTACTCCTTTTTGAACAGGTTAGACGGAAATGGGTCATAAAATGGTGAAATGTTTAATTTTCATTTTACTTTTATTTTTAACATATTTGATATAAATAAATCAAATAAACCCATGATGTGATGTGAAAAAAATCATAGATTTTATTAAATATATTTAATTCCTATTAACTTATTTTTATATGGGATTTATAATAAAGAAGCCATATTAAATCATATAAGCTTTAATTGGTTATCTTTGTGGACGCAATATCAACATTCAGTATCTGACTGATAACATGTGGAAGTACTTTTATTTATAAAAATGTTCCAGTACCATTTAATGGCAGCAGGACCTTCACTTCTCAGAGGAGCGACCTGAATGACTTCTCATTTCCTGACTGTGGGGGTAGCAGTCTTGCTTTTTTGTATAGTTTTTCATTAAATCTCAATGTGATGAATCAAATTAACATAAAATCATATTGTGATCATGAGCTGAATCCTATTGAATCACATTATGTTAAATCTAAATACATTTTGTCAACTCTGTGTATATTTGTCTCACTTGATTGTAAAGCACCTTGTGATTTATATCTAGAGAGGTGCTACCTTCTTCTTTATTGATTCAAACTTATACTAAACCATACTGTATTGTGATTAAGAAATTAAATCCATTGTAACTACTGAATGTATTTTAATGAATCAGCTCATTGGCAGCCTATTGATATTCTTATTGTTTTGACCACAGATCAGAGATGCACAACCCTAATGCATATCTATTTATCTTGTTCAATGTTCTGTCACAGATCTGAAACTATTCGTTTTTGAAAAAAAAAAACGTAATTGTCTGAAAGTTTGATTCACATGGAAATTCAAATCCAGTTCAACCCATAAAGTCCTTTTAAACAACCAGCAGGAACAGTGCTTCACAAGTTCAAGAAATGTGCAGTCCTCTTCTGAATCTGACCACTTTCTGAGGGATCAATCATAGAGAAAAAGACCGCTATAAAAATATGTTGTGTTGACACATCACAGACAACCAAAGAACCTATTTAAAAGTTGTATTTTCAGGCAGTTTTCTGCTGTTGGTTTGATTTTTTACTTCAATCTGCAAAGATGTCAAATATATACAGTACATTTATCAGGTATAATATTTATATATATTTTTGCACGTAGCTCCCAAAGAGCCATTTGCAAAAAAACATCTTTTTTATCATCATGTTCATTGTGTCAATTTGGAGAGAGCAGACAAGTAATTTATGTTAAATCTACAAAAACATCCCTCTGCATCTCTCAGATGTTGAATACCTTAGAGACGGGCTAGCGTGTTTTTGATTAATGCCTGCGAGCAGCAAGGTGTCTGAGGCCTGCCTGCCTGCCAAAAAGCCAAACAACTAGCTGCCCAGCAGACAGCCTGCTTATTATTGAAAAGGAGCTCTATCCTCCTGTGTGCTGCTTCCTATGTGAACACTGAAATGATTCAGTGAAAAGTTAGACAAGAAAAGCATTTTCACCTGGAGCTTATTTAACAAGAGGATAATGACACTAAATCAGCGCTGCCGAACCGAACCAATGCTCACAACTGAGTGAGTCCGTAATCCATGAATGAGTCAACCAGAGGGTGATTTGAACACCCCCCCCCCCCCCCCCCCCC
>SSNR01000119.1:1732510-1769648 GCA_006937965.1 Callopanchax toddi | reverse complement strand
CCCCCCCCCCCCCCCACACACACACACACACACACACTGCCTCTCCATGGCTTACTGGACTACTTGAACAAACTTTCAATCTTCTATATTAATAGCTGCACCTGTGAATTTCCTGTGACAATTCTCGACGTCCGCTGTGAAACAAGCCTCTCAGGCTCATAAATCAGGTTTGTGCATGCAGAGATCTTAATGTTCCAACAAGCCTGAGTTTATGCTTCCAGATCTGGCTAGTGTAATGTGGCCACTTACTGTGATGCCAGATGATCATTACCCACAACCCCCCTCAGCTCCCCCACCTTGTGGCTGCTCATTAACGTTTCTATCTTGACTTATCTCTTGGTTTGCTGCTGTATTTCAGAAAGATCTCTACAGAAGTAAATGATTTCACTGATGCTGTTTGTTCTTTCATCTAGGTTCTCACATTTCAAGCACTTCTCAAGCATTTTCAAGGTGAGTTTTTAAAGATTTTTCAGCACTAATGGGGATGATTTACACCTAAACAATACAAACAGTAATCAAATAGCTTATTTCACTTCCTAAACTCATAAAAGTACATGTTTTTACACTGCAACAAATTCAGATACAGTTGAAAGTAAAGATGCACTTATTTTGATTTTAAACTCCGATACCAGCTTCAGATTTATGTTCAGTTGTGACCTTTTAAAGCCATACTCAGTAGCTAGGTAAACAATGTAGCTTTTAGCGTTTTTTTGAAGCCTCTTAACAACGTTCTAATATAATATAGCCATAAATATATTGTGGAGATTACAAAAAAAACTAAAGAAATCAATAAAGTGGTTGTCCCGCAGTTCTCTAAAAACTTCAGCCAATTATATCGTTCGGACTGAACGATAGGATTGGACAATCCAGCTGTCTGTCTGCCGCATTTCCTCACTGCTTGGATTGGCATTAATCCGCCCGGACACGTTTTGGGGCAGAACATCCCGGAAGTGAAAGTGTAGGACAGAGAGCCGGCGGGTGATTCCATTTTAAGATAAAATACCAGAGTCCCCCCAAAAACACCTTTTCAGCTAGCAGAAAACTAAAAACGTTTGGAGGTGAAAAGAGGAAAAGCTGGGGGAACGTTTCTGCAGCTGGAGTTAGACTCTGCTTTGTCACCTTTGCAAACCGTGGTCCCACGTCCGCGGGAGGCTGGCGTATGGATTTTACCTGACGGGAGGGGTGAGTTCACCGAGACGTGTTTTTGTAAAATAGCTAGCGAGACCTCGTTTACCTGGCTACTGAGTATGGCTTTAATTTCATTTACCGGTATCAAAAAATATATAAATATATATACACTTTACGTAAATAATACCTTTACTAAAAATGCCTGATCAATTTGAAATGTATGATTCTGGAAGTAAAAACTTCCAAATCCCTTTTCATTACCTTAGTTTAGAAACGATGAGTTCATGGACTGAAAAAATGTATTGGATTTTTGAGCTATGATCCTGTTGATCACTAGCCAACTTCTTGGTGCATTTCTAGTTTCAAGGACCTCATTAAAACAATTCAAGCACTTTCAAATTCTTGAAAATACCTCATTAAAATTCAAGCATTTTCAAGGATTTCAAGCACCCATAAGAACCTTTTTCATGAATGTTTCAGAACAAAGTGTCTATATGTGTAGTGCATCACACTGTAGACAGAATATTTCCCTCCGTGATAACATGAGCCCGGGGAATCCATCTCCCACCTCGCAGCAGGACAGATCACGCACTGGGAGTTGAGCCCAGGCCGCTCATGCTGGGAGGGGATTTGTTAATTAGCTTTTCCTCTGCCATGTCACAGCTAATTCTCACCTTCTTAGCTTAAACTGCAGGAACTTGAATTTATAATCTTCTCTGTGATTCATTCAGCCTCTAATATTTTGGGGGGATTTTGTCCTACCAACATTGCTTTATTCAGTTTTGGGGTCATTTATTGATGCACAGCTTATTTCAGGTGCAACAAAGACATTTCAATCAAGTTAAAGGTGTGGTTTACTCAATTTTTAAATACGTTTGCATTGTTCTCTAGTGCTGATTCAGATGTCTGCTTGAAACAGCAGGTTTCCTCATTATTATTAATGATATGTCCAACCCTCGCTTCTGATTGGCCTTTGGTTTGTGATCCTGAATCTGAGGGCGAAGTAGCCTGGCAAGCCAGACTATATATGTGGATAAACTGACGGTGCAGTTTACTAAGCTAAGGGCGAAGGAGAATTTAAAAGAAGCGCTTCCTCAGCGTTTGTCAATGAATGTTTCAGAATGGTAAAACCTACATGTGAACTGATATTTTCTCCTAAAAGAGCAGAACGTTCTGCTGTGACAGCCGCACCAGGATGAAAGCAGACGTAGGATGTGGGAGTTGCTATACTAACATTAGCTTGTGTGGCTAACCACAAAGACCTCAGAATAACTGCTAATATCACAGCAACAATATGTTTCAATCTTACCCAACAGCTGCTCCTAAAGGCATTCTCCTCCTCTGTGCAAAAAACCCCCATTCCTATAGCAAAATTAAAAAATTAACTCATGCCTGACCTGGTCTCCAACCCATGTTTCCTGCATCAGAGGCAGTGTCTTAGACTATTAGGCTGCAGTGCAGTTGTTTTGATTTTGTTCTGTTTCTGTACATGAACATTAAGTGTCAGGTAACACAAGTCAAGATCGCGAAAAATCTGCATCGCTTAAGACTTTGTAGGCCAATTCTCTTTAAGAATATTCTTGCATGTAAATTTAAATAAAATTATATATTTTTTACTAGCCAATGGGGCTCCCTGACCACACAAGGCACCAAGGATCTAGCCGTTAGCCTGGTAAGCCAGACTATAAATGTGGATATGTGGAACGTCTGCAGAGCAAAACTCACGGTCTAGTTTACTAGGCTATCAAGCCTTATCTAGCCTGTGCATTATCTGGGCCTGTCTGTGGGGCGGGGCCAGATGAGCCAGACAATGTATGCAAATTGTGACGTAGATCTGTGAGGTTTTTCAAATCCTAGCACTAGGGATGTCCCGATCAGGTTTTTTTGCCCTCGAGTCCGAGTCTGAGTCATTAGATTTTGAAGATCTGCCGATCCCGATCCGATCTTTTTAATATGTTGTTGTGATCAACTTTATAAAGCCTCCAGACACAGACATACTCACACTTTCTGCTTCAAGCCGCTTCTGCCTTCTACTTTGCCGAAGTTTAACTAATAAAAACAAACCAGTAACAAAATGATGTCATGCTGCAGACATAAATCCATCCATCTGTATATTCTATCATATCCATATATGTTTAAATACTTAAACTTAATTCTCTGTGCACAAAATTAGTTTGTGGTTAAAGTAACTTTTTGAGGAAAACATTTTTTTTTCCTACAGCTGTTCAGGTGTAGAAAAAATGTCAACATTATTTTAACACTCTGGTTCATTTTTTGCCCAGAAAGAACAAACTTGTTTACTGACAATGACCCGATCATTTCTTAAGTCATCAGCTCCTCCTTCACTCCTCCTGCTGCTTTATCCTCTGACTGCAGCAGCGCTGAACAACTTCTTCATTAGACTATTTGGAGAAATCGTTTTGGAGCGACATTTAATCAGGAAGCTCCTCCTCAGAAAGCGCTTTTTAAAAATCTTAACATCGCTCAATTATTTCCCGACGGAGGGCGGGTGTTGTGACGTGGTGTACCTGCAGCACTCAGCAGAATCTCCTCTGAGCCTGGAGGGAGACGCTGCGTAGGGACGAGTTAGCGCGGGTATGACTCGCTCCATGCCGGCCTCTCCGCCTCCTCCAGACAGAGCACTCCCGTCGGTGCTTGGCTGCTTTCCGTTCAGGGGGAGGACGAGTCCCGGTAGGTGTGTAGTGACAGGCGAACTCGGTCGCTGCTGGAGAAGTTCGCGTGTCTCCCGGTCCCGGCCCCTCCCTCCTCCTGGACCGGTGGAAACTGATTAAAACTCTGATTATGGTTAATATAAGTGCACAAATATAGACTATATATAAATCCCACGTGCTTTAGATTGTTTAACATATATTTAAAAACCCAAACTTCCTTCTGAAGGCATAGCGGCTTTTATTTTGGCGGGGCGGTGCGCATGTAGAGGAAACCCGAGTCCAGATCGGGAGGTGACGTCCGATACCGATCGAGTCCAAAATCACGTGATCGGGCCGATTTCCGATCACGTGATCGGATTGGGACATCCAGCACTATGGTGGCCAACCCGCGGCTCTTTGCCTGGCTTCATGCGGCTCTTACGTTCATGTCGAAGTTTGTGTTTTCATTTAGAGTTCAATTAGATTGGATATGATTAGAGTCCCGCGGATACAAGTGGCCGAAATGAGTTTTCTCCGCAGGGTGGCCGGGCTCAGCCTTACGGATAGGGTGAGGAGCTCGGACATCCGGGAGAGACTCGGAGTAGAACCGCTGCTCCTCCATGTCGAAAGGAGCCAGTTGAGGTGGTTAGGGCATCTTGTTAGGATGCCCCCTGGACGCCTCCCCAGGGAGGTGTTTCAGGCATGTCCTGCTGGCAGGAGGCCCCCGGGTCGACCCAGGACACGCTGGAGAAAATATATCTCTGGTTTGGCCCTGGAGCGCCTTGGGATCCTGTCGGAGGAGCTGGTAGAAGTGGCTGGGGAGAGGACCGTCTGGGACTCTGGGATGCTACCCCCGTGACCCGGACCTGGATAAGCGGAAGAAGACGAGACGAGATGATGATTAGAGTCTAATATTTAAATACCTGTTGCATTGGGTTTGATCAGAAGAGAGAAAGAGAGAGAGGGGGAGGAAATTCTGTGTCTAACTAGTCTAGCGTCCTGTCTGACAACCGTTGATCCCGGTCGTGGCCAGACTATATCCACATCTATAGTCTGGTTTCCCATGCTAACAAACAATAGCACCAGAACAGCATTCATGGAGCACTATGGAATCTTGTGTTGCTGATTTCAGGTGATATAAGGACCCAGAAACCCACTCAAATGTTGCATCTAACCTCTGTGTTAAGGGACCCAGAACTGCAGTGGGAAAATCTGCAGCTGTCTCACAAAGCTCATCAAATCCTGCTTCTACAGCAGGCAGACACCAGTAAATCAATGATCCTTCAACTGTTAATCAATCACGTCTCACTGTAATTCTCATAAGGCCACTGTAGCTTCATCACTGTTCAACAATTAACTCAGCCAAGAGAGTGATCGGTGTGCTGACGGCCATGATTAATGGGTTCATAAAGTGGGAGGGGTTCCTGTGAATTCATGTTAATTAATGAGAGGATGAGTTTAGGTTATGGGTGGTGTCTAAAAAAACTGCTCAAAGTAGCTTATTAACGACATCAGTAGCACAACAAATTCATTTATATGGTATATATTTATCTACAGTACTTACATCATTGACATACCTAAACACAGGAATGTAATACAAATCAAGCGCCCCCAGTAGTTGGCTGCGCTGTAAGTTTTAAAGGCACACTATGTAACTTTAACATATTTTTAAATGTTATTTCTTGATCCAGTCTGTGCTAATCTGACCCTTTACAGGGTTAATGAAAAGTCCCTCAGCCCCATCTGCTGCTTGTGTCCAGAATACCACACTTGCAACTTCCCCGTCTCCGGTCCAGTGCCCTGAAGTCTCACAAAAACATGTGTCTTGTCAGAAGCAGTAAGCCTTTATCCATGTTTCCACCTCAGAACCGACGAGCTGAAGACAGACATCATAGATATGAGCTAAGAGATCTGTTGTATCATGTTCATCAGGGTGGAGACTCCAAAGAAACAAAGAAAACCTTTCTCTGGTGATTTAAAACACGGGCGCACAACAGGAGGAGGTGCCAGAGTTTGTTTTTGCGACAGTGATTAAAAACAGACACTAGGGGTCGCTAAAAACACATCAAAACTGCCTATAGTGCCTTTCCAGAGGAAACTTTGCCTGTGTCCGAATTCAGGGGTAGGATGCTTATGAGGACGCATTTCAAGACTGATGACGTCACAGCGCCGCGACGAGTGCTGTCCGAATTCAAAGGATACTCATCCATGCGTCCTCAAATGCGTCCTCGTTCCTCCCCAATTTCGAGGATGGGTCTGGTGTATCCTCGCTGGCCAAGGCTATCCCAGGATGCTTTGCGTGCCGGCCGTTGGATTCTACTGATTCATCAATTTTGCAGCAGTAACAGAAACAACCAGAGAGCAGTCCAGTTTTAAATGTCAGTTTTTCAAAAGATTATAAAAAGCTTGTGTTTAGGAATCTTTTGCTTATCTTTATATGAAGTTTAATAATAAAAATCTCCACAAAAGAGGTTGAATATTTTATTTTTCATGTTATTTAAGACAAGAAATCAATGTAAGCTAGCTTGAATGTTTTAAATGAAAGTTTAGGAAATAAGTCACCATAAAAGAGCTTCAAGTGTTTCTTTAGATCCATTTTATTAGCTTTAGCCTGTCTGTCGGCGCTGTCACGGTTGCTAAGCGACTGGACTGAGGGGCGGGGATAAGTATGAGGCTAGACCGTCTGAATTCAGAGCCGCTTATTTCCGGTCTTAGCGGTCGAGCAAGGACCCAACCTAGGTAGACCAGCAAGTCCACGTCCTCAGAGGCGTCCTACCAGTGTTAATTTCGTAGACGAAATATTTTCGTTATTTATTTCGTCACGAATATATTTTGCCGAACGAAAACTAAATGAAATTCAAAAATATAAAACGGAAAAAGACGATAACGAAGACTAAATCGGCGGACATTTTTGTCAGGAACGAAAGATGAGACGAGAATTGACAGTGACGAAATCCAATCAGAAAACGGGAAGAATTTGACGAACATACCAAAGAACCAATCAGCAATCGGAGCAGGCGGAAGTAGATGAGAAAGGAACCAATCAGAGTCCGCCTTGTCGGGACGCGCCGGAATTTGTAAACAGCAGAGCAGACTCCGACAGGAACAGACTTTATTAAAAGTGGGTCACATGAACAGAACGGAGGCAGAGTTACGACGCTAATTTTAAGATAATAGTGATGAATGCAGCAGAGGATCAAACAGCTGTCAGGGAGACAGGAAATATGGAGTTATGGAGAGAAATGACCGAAGACGGAGCGTTGTGGAGATCACGTTCTGTGGGAGGAGACGGACCGCAGCGTGAGAACAGCTGATCAGACTCTGTGAGTTAAAGCGGCTCTCTGGAGCATTTTTCTCTGTATCAAAGTTTTCTAAATGTTCTAAATGATATTTCAGGTCTAAACTATGATCTATGGGTTGAGTTCCACAACATCTGTCATTCTGATGAAGACCCTCCTTCCTCCTAGAGACCCCTTTCCATTATTTCTTGCCGCCGACATTTTCAGCCAATGAAATTCAAATTTCTGCATTGTCTGAGCATGCACGCGCATTGACCAAACCTGTACCAGTAGGGGGCGCTGTCGTACAGGACGCTCCGTGTGTTTCTCTGCCGTCTCAGCCGTTCACTGAGGACTCACGGCTCATTTCTACTAAAAACCTACCCATTCCCCAGATAAAGATGGATTTATTTTTATTTTTAAACCTTTCACCTCACAGAATGGCAAGGCTTGACAGGATTATGCGTTTATTTTGGTCAGAAAGTTCATCCAGGGCCGAGTCAAGTTCAGCTTCAGAGTCCAGCAGCAGCTCTCTGCTAACAGAGCTAATATCAGAAGCAGCAGGGACAGAGAGGGCTCTTCAGACCCTCGTAGTGTTGGAATAAGATTGTGAACTGTGAGTGATTAAACCCTACACATTGAGCTGTACAGTTCATGTCCGAAGTATATGCGCCGCGTGCACGCGCGCACACGCGACCGGACGCGCGTGTCGAGATGTTTTGAGGAGGAGCCTTTGGATGCTAGATTCAAAAACTGCTCTCCTGATGAAATCCTCCGGAGTGCCGCTTTAAAGCCTGCAGACTTTTGATCTGACATGTAATGAGCAAAGTTCTGACAGTTTGCATTATTATGGTATTTATTTGCTCAGGACCACTAGTGTCTTTCCTGACAGAACTCAACACACAGTAGAATATGAATTACATATCTTTGTGATTGAATTAATAATAAAAATATTAAAGGTCTCTAAATAAGATAATATTTAAACTACTTAATCAAATTTTCAACAAAATAGTTTATTTTTAAAGTAAATTTAGTTTTTTTCTGAAGATTAGTCTTTGAAAGGGCTGTGTCTTATAATTGGGGTCATTAACAATATTGGGAACGTTGATAAAGAGCCCATTTGTTTATATAATACTTAATAATGCACTAATGTTAATAAAAGTAAAGTGTTACCCCAATTCATTTAAAGAAATGTAAAATAAACGCACCAGAGGAAAATATATTAATATTAGTGAAATATGCCTATTTTATATTTAGTCGACTAAAATAGTTCCGAATTTTAGTCGACTAAAATTAGACTAAAATTAAAACAAATTGGACAACTAAAACTAGACTAAAATGAAAAAGAATTTTAGTCAAAAGACTAAGACTAAAACTAAATTAAGATTTCATGCCAAAATTATCACTGCGTCCTACCCCTGAATCCAGACACAGCCAGCGATGGTGCCTCTCCCCCTCCCTTTCCTCCTTCCCTTCTCTCCTTCTCAGTCCTTTTCCCATCACCATCTTACTTCTCTTAGGTTGAACACAGACTTGTTCAGGCCTTCTGAGTGCACACACATACTGCAAAGCTCCTGAGTGCTTGATGGCACAACCTCTACACAACAAACTTTATTTCATACAATTTACATTTAGTCTGCCTTACTGTCAGTGCTGAAATGAAGTTGTATGACATCTGATCACAGTCCTGTACTGAGACTTGCTTTACAGTAATGTTTACGTTAATGCTTTTCCTACTTGTAGTTACAGTCAGAGAACCAGAAAACTAGTGTCTTATTCTTGGAATGAAAGCCTTGTTTGACAGTGACTGAACTGTTTACATTAGATTTATTACTAATGACATGTCTGATAGTAAAGCAACAAAAGTATCTGAAAGTAATTACTGACAAGATTGAAAAACGGAAAGTTGCAGAAAAACGAAGTGTCCCAAAGTTGAGGTGACTCACTATGAGACGGCAGCACTTCCTACACACAGTTGTCCAGGACCTATAAAAAGACGTCACAAATGAAACAAATCGTTTTCCCCTTCATTGTTTAATTTTTTTGCACTCTGCCACGTTCTGTTTTCTCCCTCGTTTCTTTAGGCACATATCGACAGCATGTTTTCGTCAGATTTTGAGACGACATTACATTGCCTTGAGACGTGAAATGGATTTTATATCAGAATAGCCAATATCTCA
The DNA here is from genome assembly GCA_006937965.1 of Callopanchax toddi. NCBI lineage: Eukaryota > Metazoa > Chordata > Actinopteri > Cyprinodontiformes > Nothobranchiidae > Callopanchax > Callopanchax toddi. The sequence goes on along the minus strand of SSNR01000119.1, from coordinate 1,760,411 downwards.
TTTCTGTTATCTTAAATATCGTATCGGCTGTCACGTCTTACTGTAATGAGTGAGACTTTATCTGTTTTTTCTTTTTAGACGGAGGGCCGTGGAACAGAGCAGTGTGAAGTCAATACGTCTGGCTCTGTGTTCATATCCTTTTGCATCCAGCCTCAGTTCATTGGCACCTCGAGAACACAGTTTTGCACATTTGCATCAGTTCCGTGCAAGATTGGCTATCACGTTAATACTGTCAGTGACACTTTCCAGAAAAGGAAAGAAAATGATTGATTACGTTTTGATACAACAATGCACTAGAGAGTAAAACAAAAGAATTGTGGTAAATGATGTCATTATATTGTAAAATGTTTATTATAAAGATGAACTGAGAAGTCATGCACCCTACAACTTTAGATTATCAATTAGCTCCACTAATGGCATTAAGCTTATGTAAATTGTGCTAATTAAAAATCATTCTGCTGTATCTCATCGCTTAAAATGTTTGTAAAAATCCACAGAAACTTCCATTTAGGAGCCTGTCTTGTAAATATAGGTAAATCACTGGCAGCAGGGTTTCCCAGCTTTTACTGTTTTATTACAGGAGGAGTTTGGTAATCAATTTGACTGTTACAACAGTGAAGTGATTTTCAGTTCAATTCTTTATTTTAGAAGACACAGCAAGTAGACTCCTTCAAAAAACAGCTCAAAACCGTCTCTTTAAAACAGATTATCCTGAACTGTAATTTGTCTTCCTGCTTCGATGCCTCCTATTTCATTTGTTGCCCTAAAAAAAATTGTCTCAGTAAATTTGTATAGATTTTGTTGCTATTGTCCAGTCGGTTTGAAATTTTAAAGAGCAAATTGAAAGTTCTTTTTTTTAAATTCAGATAAAATTCTGTCCCAAAATACTATTTGAAATGTTTATTGAGGGTATTTTGTTTTACAATACATTTTTTAAACCACTTTTCTGGTCAAAAGTGCCCCTTTTTACAAAGCTTCTAAAAACGCTTTTTTTTTTCATATTTGTACCTGTGATGTCACCAGAGGGAGTTCCCAGCTAGGTGGCGCTGCTTACAGTGTTGTCAGATGTAGATAAATAAAGTATTTGTAGGATAATTTAACACTCTGTACGATCAATAATCCCATAAATATGATCATTTGAGCCCTTTGTTGTGTGGAGGTTGTGTAACAGATGTTTGTGTTAATCATTGTGTTAGATTTTTTAAAGCTAAAAATGAAATGGAGCCGTACGGTTAGGGCGTGGAAATAACACAGTCTGACCTCTGCTTGTGACAAGCAAAACAAACTCCGGAGTGCCGTTATTATATGACTTTATAACTTTAGTGAGAAGTTATTTTATCAAGATAAAAACAATCCCTCCGACCAGTTCACGTCCACCCGCGGACTGCGAGGGACCCACCGACCGACCCAGCCCCACATGTCTCCTCGTCTGTCGGCACTCGTTAGAGGTCCGACCTTAGCATGTAGCATCAGCTGTGCAGCTAAAGGATTCAAATGGATCAGGGTGCTGGAGAAATGAAAAGCCCAGAAAGGACAGTGCTGGTATGACTTGAAGTGAAGGTCCGACAGCTGAAGGAAACGCTCTCAGGAAATGGCGGATCAAACGAGGAGGACCCGCATCGAACGTACCAAACCCTGAAACGAGACCATGAATGGAGCGGTCCAGTTTGGTTGTATGGACCGGTTTTACAATGGAAACAGACAGCGATCCGACCGACCGACCCGACCCGTCCCACTAAACCCTAAAACGTGTTTGGATGCAGCCGCCGGCAGGGAGGAGGAGGAGGAATGAGCCGAGACCAGGATCTGGATCCATCAGGTCCTCAGCAAATAGAGCTGTGTATTGGAAGTTTTGTTGTCTAATATCTGCTAATTATATAAAAAATAAACCCAAAATAATAAATAAAGTTCAACTTTATCAAGAAATTGTAAATATTTAAAGTGCCTGTGACTCCATATTTAAATCACTTTATATTAAACAGGTGTAATCTTTGATGTCGCTAGATTAGCGTTGCACCATTATAACTCAAAATACGCTGTAATTATTTCCTAAGGAGCAACTCAGAGATCAGAAGAAAGCGCCGCCTTCCGGTTCTGCTGGGTTTCTCCTTATTTGGCAGCCTAACACTTCTGCTGCAGTAGGGGGCAGTGCCCAGCAGGGGGCAGTGCCATCGCGTGAAAGAGAAACTAAACTGAAACTAAACTCTACACGGTCTATGGGCAATGGCGGCAGCACTGCCTCGCTCCAGTTGTCGTGAACGTGCATGTGGGCAGAGAATTGACCATATAAGCAAGTCCGGATCACTATGACCTCATAGCGGGCTGGAGTGAAAAAACAGTTTGAAACCTGGGTCTGAAATCTGGAAGAGCTTCTCACTGGCTGGACTAGGAGACAGATGGACGCCGTTTTTTGTTCTTTCTGGCAGGTTTAAGGTGAGAAATCAACATTGCAACATGATAGATAAGTCAGAAAACATGGAAACCGATGTTATGGGCACTTTAAAGGTTTATCTGTGTTAGAGCCGGTATTAAACGCCATATTTTTATAGAGAGAACGAAAGGTCTCCCTATGCTGACGTCACGTCCGTTTGGGCTGAAAAATAGAAAATTTTTACAAAAATGAATCCAAAAGCCTAAATAAGTTGAATTTGTGTAAATTTTTATTCAGAACAAGTTTCTGTTATATTTATCTAAACATTTGTTTAAGGGAGTTGTCTAACTTAAGATATGCTCTTTAAAGCACCTTGTGATCCATATCTAAACTTCAACTTCTTCTTCTAACATGCGTTTTAATATTTTGTTATAACCTATGGCATATAAACAAATGTATGTACTTTTTTGAAAATGAAAGTTAAAAAGTAAGTAAGTAAAACTTTATTTATAGAGTTTCTCTCAAGATATAGATCACAAAGTACTTAACATGAGAACATAGTCAAAAGATAAACAGATCCAGATTTTAAAAAGAGACAAACGTAGAAAACAGATGCAAAGGAATGTGATGTGGAAAATGTCGATGGAAATGTGGAAATGACTCTAAAATATGGAAAATCACTAAAAAAATATGAGATTTTCTTAACAACCTGCATGTTATTCACTTTTTACAATTACGTTTACAATATGGAAGACCAGATTTTGGCTTCAGTAAACTAACCCTCTATGGCATGACTTTTTAATTTTGGGGGGAAAAAATATTTGAGCCCATCTTTTGGGAGCTGACCTCTAAAAACATTCCCATCATACAATTGGACCCCCACCCCCACCCCAAGAACCAGATTTGGGTTCATTGCTTCAGGGCAACACTGTGCAACGAGGGTTCTAAAACTCCAAGGTTTTTTATAATGATTATGACAATTCAAACAAATAATTTAATCTGTAGAAAACCAGTTCATTTTGACAAAAATGATACATACATTGACATAACCAGTCAAACATGAAAAAACACTTAACTTTTATCTATGAATCTGTTTCATTTTGAAGATTTAAACATTTAAATTAACTTCTAAGAAGAGAGTGTGCATGAATTTGTACACGTTTTTGTGAGTGTGCATTGAAGATGTTGTCATCAGAGTCTGTGTTTCCTACTCTGTGCTGAATCACAGCAATTTTAGGTGTATCTGTGCATCGTGGTACTTTGCATCATCCTGTCTGTTCAGCTATCATGGGCGTTAGCATACATCAGAGACTTAGAGACAGGTTAAAATTCCTAAAGTACTCAAGGTGTTACATGACATCATGACATGGTGGAAGGCCTTTCCATTGTGGTGTGTGCATTGTAGGGTGTTCTCCATCAGGGTAGAGTATCATCTTCAGCCTCGTTCTCAGACTGTTTATTAGTTCATCAGCATGAGGACATCTTCAGGTTTGAAAAATAAAAAGCAGATGGTACAATTCCACATAAATCCCACAGTACACTCCATCCACTGACCTGCACACACACGTTACTATGCTGACTGGCCCCTGACTGACCTGATGTAGGGATACATTCTTCCTCAATGTCTCCACTGTTACTCTCCAAAAGCTCACTGTCTGAGGGAATTACTGTAACTACCTGATGCACCTTTCACCCATAAAATGATCTGGCATTCATCTTCTGCATAATGTTAGCCAATGGTAAAATTTAAAAAAAAATTGTATAATCATTATTTTCTAAACTTTCCCTAATCTACACTGTAGAACAATATTCTCTAACATAGGTGTTCTAACCGCATAGTGTTGCCCTGAGGCAACGAACAGAAAAACACATTTTTAGCATGCAAATAATTAAAATATTAATCTTAAAATGATAATTAAAAAAAATACTTATTTACATGCTAAAATACACAAATATATTTTTTACTAAAGTAACAACAAATTTTAACACAATACAAAGTGATTTTCAACTTACCAATAGAGGGCATGTGTAAATCCTGCAGCTTGCAGGATTCCCGCGGGGGACTAAGAAGACTAAAAAATGTCTAAAATTTCAAACGTTAAATTTTAGGCCTAAAAAACGCCCAGATTACTGTCCGATGTCTAAAATGTAATTAGGTCAAGTCTAAAATTTTATTTCCGACAATTGTTGGTCAAATACGCTATAGTAAAACTCCGTATTCTGAAGTTTTTTTACTTTCTGATATCCGTAAGCCAGTTGCGGTACCGCGAATCACAAGAAGAAGAAGAAGACCGGAAATGCTCAGTTAGCTCGCCAGACGGCCAGTGTAGCTAGCGTGTTGTTTGCGGTCCTTGTTGGATATGCCGATTGCTTGTCGTTAAGAGATGGGAAAGTGCGTTTTCAACGCGGCGCGGCTCGTCAATGGCGAGTTTAGCAGTTGGCTGGAAGCGGTCCCTGGGAATAAATTCGAAGCTCGCTGCAAGAGAAACCTCCAGTTGGGGACCTTGGGTGAAAAAGCGGTCGAATCCCACGCCAAGGCGGAGAAACATCGAATAACCATGAAAAGTCTTCAGCGAGCACAAGCCTTAACCGAGTTCTGTTCGCCACCCCGGTTGTCTTCATCTTCATCAGTAGCCGGTCCCTCCTCCAGTCTTCAGCGCACTACCACTTCGGCTAGCGACCTGCGGGCGACATTTGGGTCAAACGAAACGTCTAAATCAGAGGTGCTGTGGATTCTTCATTCCATTGCTAAACATTAAATGTTTAGTAATGGAATGAATGAAATTTTCAGATTATTTGCCTTCCTATTTGTGTCTTCTTGGTCTACAATTTCATACAGAACGGTCTAAAAATGATCTAAAATTTAACTTACTGAAACCTGCAAGAACCCTGAGCTTGCTTCATGTTAGGACAAATGGTCACATGCACTTCAATTTCTCTTTTCATTGGACACAGACATGTCTAGTGATACTTTAAAGTCCTCCCCCAAAAAATATATTTATGGGTCATTGTGAGGTGCAGAAATGTGGTTCGTTGCCTGAGGGCAGCACCGTGCCATAGAGGGCTAAAGTGAGACTAAGCACAAAGTTCATGTCATGAAAATAGCTGAAAAATGTCAGTTTTTTAGGAGAACAAGTTATATATTTGGATTTCTAAAGAACGGAGACTGATTCACTATAATGTCACAGACAGTTGCATTTCACTTGTTATCTGCTCCTTCTCAGCACCAGGTTCACAATGCAAACAGCACTAATGATATGGTCATGCAAACATGCTCATAACAGATTTGAACAATTTTCACTTTTTGCATCACAAGTCTCTAACTGTAAGTAAACCCTATTAAAACTCCTTTGCATACACCTCCATCAAACGTTTTAGTCACTTAGAGAAAATCAGGTTCATACAGTCCTGTACAGGGGTGGTGTGTGTGTACAATACAGCATGTGTAATGTTTTCTAGGCAATATGCATTTTGTGCAACTAGCAAGCTCTTCTAGTACTGTATGTGTATTATGATGACTGACACAGTTATGTGTATATTTTTCCTAAGTTCAGTCACTGTGAATTGCAGCCCTTTGAGTCCAAGACAATTTTCCCCATGGGGACAATACGGCATATCGTAAGTTGCATTTGTCTTCATTACTCAGTTGAAATGACAGCATGCCACAAACAGAGCAAGCAGAGAGTTGGTAAAGAGAATGGAAATGTTTTTTCACAGTGAACTCCAAGTCTGGATGGATGAAGTACAGAGACAAACTGACATGAACACCACCAGACTATTGGGTAGAACAAATAACTGACATTGTTTGCTTACTTGAGCAGCACCTTTAAAAAATGTTCCATGGTTATTAATGGCTAAATGCTTTTCTTCCTCCAGGGTGGGTCAGACCCCCTTCTTACCCTCAGTCAGTGCGTTTACATGCACATCTAAGTCGAGCTAGATCGGTTTAGGTCGATCTTATGTTAATAAACTGGGAGTCTTTATCCTAGTTTACATGTCTGTTAGAAAACCGTACTCTTAAATGAAATTCGCTCCACTCCGCTACGATAGGGGGCGACATGCGAACTTTCCTGTCTGTGTTCTGCCGGGTGTTTTCTTAGCGTTTAAAAACTCTTGTTCTAAACGCTTCTATCGGTCACGAATTTGATCGGGTGTCTTCGTGTACCAAGCGCTGGCAAGCTGTCCGTTTGTTTTTGCTGCTATCGTCTTTTACTGCTAATGATTTGTTTGTATTCCCACTTCCGCGATCCCATCACTCCTGGAGGGGGAGCGCCCAGCCGGCATTAGCTCGGCTAAGCTGTTTACATGGAGGAGGAACAACCGCATTATCTGGGTGCTTTAGCTCAATTAGATCCAGTTCGACTTCAGCCGGACTAACGTGTTTACATGCATTTGCAAAAAACGACTAAAGTCGATTTAGGGCAATAATTCGGATTTCTAGACTGCATGTAAACGCACTGAGTGTGACTGCCTAGGCCCAGGTCAGTCCATTGATAAATATCCTGTGGGTTTTGGATGTGAAGCTTATCTCAGGCTCTTTGCCTGACTTCATGCAGCTCTTACGTCCATTTCGAAGTTTGTGTTTTTATTTAGAGTTCTCATTTCCAACCGACCTGAACGGTCGGGATGATTAGGGTCTAATATTTAAATTAAAGCCATAGTAGCCAGGTAAACAAACGAGGTCTCGCTAGCTATTTTACAGAAATACGTCTCGGTGAACTCACCCCTCCCGTCGGGTAAAATCCATACGCCAGCCTCCCGCGGACATTGGGACCACGGTTTGCAAAGGTGACAAAGCAGAGTCTAACTCCAGCTGCAGAAATGTTCCCCCAGCTTTTCCTCTTTTCACCTCCAAACGTTTTTAGTTTTCTGCTAGCTGAAAAGGTGTTTTTTGGGGGGACTCTGGTATTTTTATCTTAAAATGGAATCACCCGCCGGCTCTCTGTCCTACTTCTACTTTCACTTTCACTTCCGGGATGTTCTGCCCCAAAATGTGTCCGGGAGGATTAATGCCAATCCAAGCAGTGAGGAAATGCGGCAGACAGACAGCTGGATTGTCCAATCCTATCGTTCGGTCCGAACGATATAATTGGCTGAAGTTTTTAGAGAACTGCGGGACAACCACTTTATTGATTTCTTTCGTTTTTTTTGTAATCTCCACAATATATTTATGGCTATATTATATTAGAACGTTGTTAAGAGGCTTCAAAAAAATGTTAAAAGCTACATTGTTTAGCTGGCTACTGAGTATGCCTTTAATTTCTGCCTTGGGTTTGATCAGGGGAGAGAGAGAGAGAGAGGGACGGACGGACGGAGAGAGACAGAATCCTGTGTCTATACCTGGTCTGGTGGCGTCAGAGCACTGCGCAGCAGCGCCCATAATAAGACTTGCTCTTATTATGAGCTGCAGGATCAAGTCCCGGACAAGCCCCCAGTTTATGTTTTAACCCATCTTGTTAGGCTACAACATAAAATAGACAATGAACACCATATTTGGAGTTTAGGAGGTTTTTTATGTAGCATACTACTATAACCTGTTGTTATTGTTTATAATAGCACACACACTTCTGCAAGATTATCAGATTAACTTTGTAGGTTTTATTCTGAGCTATGCTAAGATACCCTCGCTAATCTAATGGTTATGCAGGAATAATTCTTAGATTCTGGAACATTCAAAGTGAGTAATTACGTACCTTATATTTGAAAGATGTAGACTGAGTCAGACTTAGAATACACAAGTTTATTAACCAAACAGATTGAACGAACGAACAGAGATATGAAGTTAGCATCTTAGGGAGTTTCTTCTGATGGGCATTAAGTTGAGAATTTAATGACGAGAGCCTGTGATGAATTATGGCTAGGGAATTACCTAAATCTAGTTATGAGGGGAGTTTGGAGAATAAGTTAACTGGAGTGTTACTTATCAAAGAGCCTCAGTTACCAGATCGGGTGTACCTGCTGAGACCGCTCTGGGATCACCTCGGTAGTGGAGGGTCGTCTGTGGGTAGGGTTGCCCTGACGGCCCTCGGATCCCCGAGGTGGCAGATGAAGCCGCCCCAATTAAGGCACGGAAGAGTCCACGAGTCGGTCAGCAGTTCCATATCTGGGAGAGGAGGCTAGCAGTTTCTTCCCCATGGCAGGTGGAAACAGAAGCAGACGGATGGTGTCTAGCTTCAGTGCAGGGGAAATGTCATCAACCCTTAACGGGGCTTGACCCGCATGGGAGGTCGGCACCTGAGCACACCGTGTAGCTGAGAAAATGGTGCGCGTGTGGTCTCGTTGCTGGCAGAACGAGAATGGAGGACTTCCGTGCTGGAAGCCTCACAGGGATTCTTGGGACGCGTGGACCAATAGGATACGAGCTTACCAAGTCACATGGCCCTGGTCATTAAAGATCACCGTGCTTAACCCATAAATGGATTATTAATATAATTTAACCTTTTAGCAAAAGTAGAAACATGAACTAATACTGATGCAGGATCAACATTCATTAATACTGGAAGAAATGCATTAATCATATTAAGACATTTCTGGACAGTGGATTAAAGGTAGTGTCCTTTAGAATGAGACATCAAAGAGTCTTTAAGTTTAATTATTAACTAAAGAAAGTCTTCTGGGTCTTCCGACACGACCGGATCCTGGGAGGAATGTTGATTCAGGTTACAACATAATAAAAGAGTCATTTTAAGTAAGTAAGTAGTAAAGTAAGTAAAGTTTATTTATATAGCGCCTTTCACAGATATACATCACAAAGCGCTTGACAATATAAACAAAACAAAACAGAGAAAACATTGAAAATAAAAAAACAAAACAGAGATTTGGGGGTACCAGATACAAAATTTGGGCAAGATTTGGGGTACCTTCAGGGGATCTACGTACAATGTAAATGATGAGATACATTGAAAATAAAAAACAAACCAAAGCAGAGATTTGGGGGTACCAGATACAATATTTGGGCAAGATTTGGGGTACCATCAGGGGAGCTACGTACATTGTAAATGATGAGATACATTGAAAATAAAAACAAAACAGAGATTTGGGGGTACCAGATACAATATTTGGGCAAGATTTGGGGTACCTTCAGGGGATCTACATTGTAAATTATGAGATATAGTGGGACATTGACTTGTGTAAGGAACTAAAGTCTTGGGCAGAAATATTGGGGCAACTTCAATACAATATTTGGACCAAAAATAAAGATGGGAGCCAGATACAATATTTGGGCAAGATTTGGGGTACCATCAGGGGACCTACATTGTAAATTTTGACTTAAAGTGGGACATTTACTCAGGCTTGGGCAAGATTTGGGGTACCATCAGGGGACCTACATTGTAAATTATGAGTTAAAGTGGGACATTTACTTGGGCTTGGGCAAAGAGAAATATTGGGGCAAACTTCAAGATTTGGGGTACCATCAGGGGACCTGCATTGTAAATTATGAGATAAAGTGGGACATTGGCTTGTGTAAGGAACTAAAGTCTTGGGCAGAAATATTGGGACAACTTCAATACAATATTTGGGCAAAAAAAANTAACTATTTGGAACACCTTAACTCCACTACATTAGTAGGAGTTCATGACAATTTGCAACATAAAGGTCACATTTCTTTTTATTTAATTCATTGTAACAGCTTATTAATGAGTTTTAATGTGTTGAAAACTATTTACTGCCTTATTAACAATTTATTAGTCATTTGTGAGGATAATTTTATGAAGTGGAGCTTTTCTTTTTAAACAAAAAGAAAACTGAGTTTTAAAAATATTATGTGTATTGTATTTACACACATTCGTTTGCAGGTAAGTAACTTTTTCATGTAGAAGGCCGGGTATTACTAATAAAGCAGACTATAAAATAAATGAGGATGGGTCAAAAGCAGAGAAACAATTTCCCTACGGGGATGAATACAGGAATAATTATAAATAATAATAATAATAATTACTAAGAATATAGATGAATTAAATGCCTTAATATAACAATCTACACACTGATGGAGGGGTACTGCAGTAAATCATTTTTGTCTTGTTTTAAGGAAAAGTGTGCAATACGTAGACACACACTCACTTTTAATCAGAACTTCCGAGTGCAATTATTGGGCAGAAATGTTAAAATCAGAACCATTCTTTGGTAAAGTACTGGTCTGATGACAAATGATTCATCCATGCTTTGGCTTTTAACTGAAAAACCTGATTGTTTTCTAAATGACCCTTCATCAGACTCTGAAGCTGATTAAAATAAAAAATAAACATAAATCATTACTTCACTTAGACATGTCTCAACCCAAATACTAGTTACTGATGAACAGTACAGTGTATCCTGTTAAAGGTTTGTACACAAAAGAAAATGTAAAATCTGTTTTTTGACAGGACAGCTTAATAACACACACAAAAAATTGGCTGCAGCAGTTTTTTAGAATTCAGGAAGTGGTTGGTGAACTTAATGAAAAAAACAGTGTACACACCATAAAAAAATACCTAATGCATTGGGCACAGCAACAAACTTAGACTTTAGGCTTGGGTTAACTCTAGGAATTTGATCAGAAATGATCATAGATTAGTTGAAAACTAATTGTTTCTCTTTACTAGAAATTACTGTTTCGTGACGCTACACGATTTGCTAAGCTAATCTGCAGCACTGATTACTCTTTAACTGATTCTCATTTTTGTAAGCCACATCTGAAACTTGTGATTTAAAACTGGACACTAGTATCTCCTCTTTTAAAGTTAAAGGACTTTAACTCAATGAACTTTGCTGTGTTAAACTGTGGAGGTGGCTTTAGATTTATTTGTTCTAAACTTACAGTTCTGCCTTGACTTTTTTTTCACCATTACGCAATATTTCGTTGAAGTTAACAGGATACTCCACCAGAAAGTTATTTTTTGTTTATTGCCATATTCATCATAGTTAGATAAGTGGGTAAAAACAATTTGTAAACAGCCCGGCTGTTATCCTGATCAAGCAGCACTTCTTTAGCATTAGCTTAGCGTAAAACACTGTTAGTGAATGGTAACAACTAGCATTCTGAGAAAAAAGTCCTTAAAACTCACTCAGTAGATACTAATGATACTAATTCTCCCTAGTGACCTCAATAAACATATCGACTGTAAGTGAAAATAAAAAGTACACGAAGGAATTACAGGTACTATTTTAGACTCGGGACTACTTTATGACTTTTTTTCTCATAATGCTAGTTGTTACCATTCACTTACTGTGTTTTACATTAAAGCGGCTCTCTGGAGCATTTATATATGTATCAAAGTTTTCTAAATGTTTTAAATGATATTTCAGGTCTAAACTATGATCTATGGGTTGAGTTCCACAACATCTGTCATTCTGATGAAGACCCTCCTTCCTCCTAGAGACCCCTTTCCATTATTTCTTGCCGCCGACATTTTTCAGCCAATGAAATTCAAATTTCTGCATTCTCTCAACATGCACGCGCATCGACCAAACCTGAACCAGTAGGGGGCGCTGTCGTACAGGACGGTCCGTGTGTTTCTCTGCCGTCTCAGCCGTTCACTGAGGACTCACGGCTCATTTCTACTAAAAACCTACCCATTCTGCAGCTAAAGACGGGTTAATTTTTATTTTTAAACCTTTCACCTCACAGAATGGCAAGGCTTGACAGGATTATGCGTTTATTTTGGTCAGAAAGTTCATCCAGGGCCGAGTCAAGTTCAGCTTCAGAGTCCAGCAGCAGCTCTCTGCTAACAGAGCTAATATCAGAAGCAGCAGGGACAGAGAGGGCTCTTCAGACCCTCGTAGTATTGTTGGAATAAGAGTTGTGAACTGTGAGTGATTAAACCCTACACATTGAGCTGTACAGTTCATGTCCGAAGTATATGCGCCGCGTGCACGCGCGCACACGCGACCGGACGCGCGTGTTGAGATGTTTTGAGGAGGAGCCTTTGGACGCTAGATTCAAAAACTGCTCTCCTGATGAAATCCTCCGGAGTGCTGCTTTAAGCTAATGCTAAAGGAGTACTGCCGGATCAGGATAACAGCTGGGCTGTTTACATTTTTTNAAAACAAAACAGAGAAAACATTGAAAATAAAAAACAAAACAGAGATTTGGGGGTACCAGATACAAAATTTGGGCAAGATTTGGGGTACCTTCAGGGGATCTACGTACAATGTAAATGATGAGATACATTGAAAATAAAAAACAAACCAAAGCAGAGATTTGGGGGTACCAGATACAATATTTGGGCAAGATTTGGGGTACCATCAGGGGAGCTACGTACATTGTAAATGATGAGATACATTGAAAATAAAAACAAAACAGAGATTTGGGGGTACCAGATACAATATTTGGGCAAGATTTGGGGTACCTTCAGGGGATCTACATTGTAAATTATGAGATATAGTGGGACATTGACTTGTGTAAGGAACTAAAGTCTTGGGCAGAAATATTGGGGCAACTTCAATACAATATTTGGACCAAAAATAAAGATGGGAGCCAGATACAATATTTGGGCAAGATTTGGGGTACCATCAGGGGACCTACATTGTAAATTTTGACTTAAAGTGGGACATTTACTCAGGCTTGGGCAAGATTTGGGGTACCATCAGGGGACCTACATTGTAAATTATGAGTTAAAGTGGGACATTTACTTGGGCTTGGGCAAAGAGAAATATTGGGGCAAACTTCAAGATTTGGGGTACCATCAGGGGACCTGCATTGTAAATTATGAGATAAAGTATGACATTGGCTTGTGTAAGGAACTAAAGTCTTGGGCAGAAATATTGGGACAACTTCAATACAATATTTGGGCAAAAAAAAAATAAAGATGGGAGCAGAAGAAAATGTAAACAAAATGGAGGGAGGGAGTAGCATTTTACACACAGTCACAACAACCGATAAACACATCAAGGAGGGTGGGGGGGGTCAGGATCTCCACCAGCAGCAAGGACACGGCACAGCTGACCGACCTTCACTCCCAGTAGAGGGGGGGGGGAGGCAAGTTAGGGTGAGAGAGCGTAGAGGGGGGGGGGGGTTGAGCAGTCGCTTCATTCACTCTGTTGAGTAGGAGATTGTTTTCAGGGTCACCAGATAAGATAACAGAATGTGTTTGGAGCAGGCAGTCCTGTTTGTTACAGCCGCCTTAAATGTCTGTCTCACTGGCTTCATCCCGTCCAAATTTGAAAACCTGGCCAGTCCCATCTGATCCGTGTAGTTCGACACATCGATCGTAATTCACTCCGCGCCAGAGTTCGTTCGCAGTCAGTCCTACGAGACAACTCAGTCCTCGCGAGTGTTTCAGTGTTCAAAGCACGCATCAGCCCCCTTTGAAGCACAGGAATCCTGTCAATTGCACCTGTTAGCTCCGTTGTTTTCCGATAAACCAGGTCCATGCAGATTCCAATGAGCGTGCACCCGATCATCATTAATCCAAAATTGTAGACCTCCAGAGACAGACTTGCAGGACCCGCAATCTGATCCATTACGAACCCCACAGCTCTTGTCTCAGTCAGCCGCGGAGTCCCCTCCTCCCTTTTGAGAGTGTAAAAAATTTTATCCATTTTGTTGGGAAGCCAGCAAACCAAAGCCATATCAAGAAAAATAAAAATATTTAACCAGAAGGAATGAGGAAAATGCTCAGAAGACAAAACAGCTGCAGGAGGAACACACAAGGGAGAGAAGGAACAGTGCGACCGCTCTCAACAGAAGCCGGAAGAAGAAGACATTTTAATCCAAGTTATTGGGAAAAAGATGGGTTATTGTAGTGATGATCACAGAGGTCAAAGTTCAGAGGATATAGCGTATTTGGCAACGCTACATTTGTTTTTTTTAAAAGAGCCAGCAGCCCCAGTGGTGATTTGTTTCAGATCTACTTCAGGAGTAAGATCGAGTCCATTAGAACCAATATTTTATCTGAGCAAAAAGCTGATTTTAATTCAGATTTTAATTGGTTTTTACCAGAGGAAACACTGAAGAGTTTTGTCCTGGTTGATGCAGAGATGCTTGGTAGAGTTTTCTCCCAAGTCAAACCAACCACCTGTCTTTTAGATCCAATTCCCTCCTCACTTTTTAAATCATTTTATACATCGTTTGAGCCTGAGATCTTAAACATCATGAACTGCTCTCTTCAGACGGGGGTCTTCCCTGCTGCCTTTAACACTGCTGTGGTGAAGCCCCTTCTGAAGAAGAGCAATCTGGACCCCAGTGTTTTTAATAACTACAGACCTGGATCCAACTTACCGTTTTTATGCAAAATCTTAGAAAAGCTTGTTTTTATTCAATTAAACAATTTTTTAAATGACCATAACATTTTAGAAAAGAACCAATCTGGATTTAGGACGAACCACAGTACAGAGACAGCCCTACTTAGAATAGTTAATGATTTAAGGTGGAATGTAGACTCACACAAGCTGTCAGTCCTGGTGCTGCTGGATCTAAGTGCAGCCTTTGATCCAGTAGATCACCAGATTCTGTTAAACAGACTGCAACACCTGGTGGTCCTCTCTGGTACTGTCCTTAACTGGTTCAGCTCCTACCTCACAGATAGGAATTTTATGGTAACCATGGATACATGTTCCTCACGGATCCATAAGGCTAAATATGGTGTACCTCAAGGCTCAATTTTAGGACCCATACTTTTTAACTTATGCTGCCACTTGGTGGAGTCATCAGGAGACACGGGATAAACTTCCACTGTTACGCTGACGACACACAGCTCTACATCTCTGTGTCTCCTGATGACCCCCGGCCCATTGATGCACTTTTTAACTGTATTTTAGATATAAAGGCCTGATGACAGAGAACTTCCTCCAGCTCAACCAGGACTAAACTGAAGTTTTAATCATTGGTCCTGAGGCTCGGAGAGAAAAGTCCCTTCAGAAACTACAGTCTTTGTCTTTTAATCCTTCAGTACAAATCAGGAACCTGGGCGTTCTCTTTGACTCTGAGCTATTTTATTCCACACATTAAATATACAGTAAAAACAGGATTTTATCATTTAAAGAACATAGCCAGAGTCCGCCCTATTCTCTCTCGAGACAACACTGAGATTTTAATGCATGCTTTTATTTCTAGTCGTTTAGACTACTGCAATGCCCTGCTGTCTGGTCTCTGTCCAGCCTTCAGCTGCTACAGAACTCTGCTGCCCGTGTGCTGACCAAGACCAGGAAGCAGGAGCATATTACACCAGTTTTAAAATCATTGCATTGGCTCCCAGTGTGTTTTAGGATAGATTTTAAGATTCTTTTACTGGTTTTTAAATGTCTTAATGATCTTGGGCCTTCTTATCTTAAAGAACTGCTTTTAACTTATGAACCTCGCGGACCCTCAGGTCCTCCGGCACCAGTCTGTTAACAATCCCCAGAGTCCGAACACAGACCTATGGAGCGGCCTCTTTCCAGTATTATGGCCCCCGTCTGTGGAATGGTCTGCCGGAGCTCCTGAGGGCCGCGGAGAGTGTTGATGTTTTTAAGAACAGGCTCAAGACCACATCTCCTGACCTGGTTCCTCTGTGCTCAGTCCAGTGTTATTTAGTCACTTTTGTTGTTATGTTGGTATCTTAAAGTTTGTGTGTGTGTGTGTGTGTGTGTGGGGCGGGGGGGGGCACAATTTTTATTTTTATGGAATTGTTTTATTTTTGTTTTAAATCTGTAGAGCACTTTGAGCTGCCCCAGGCATGACTAGTGCTTTATAAATAAAATTTGATTGATTGACTGATTGTTTCAGGCCTCACCAAGCTCAACAGGCTTTTTGTCTGCATTCATAGGCTCAGCCTATAGTCAGGTCCATGCAGATCACTGTACAACCACAGCTTGACCAGTGAGGATGCAGAGTGGCAACACACTTCCTCTCAGTCCAGATGGATGTTTCTATTGAAGAAAAGATCAGCTGCAATCTTATAGCTGCTTGAATTATTAGTCATTTATTTCTTTAATTAGAATCTGAAGTCTGCTCTCACTGGGATCAAAAATACAGATTTCATTGAACAGAAGATTCATAATATTTATTATTAATGTATTACCTGCCAGCACCCTGATACTGAGCCATATGGGGTTATTTATGTCTATTTACTGCTATGAAACAGTGTCATCAACGTGTGGGCTGCTCTATAGATGCAAACACTGCCAGAACTCTCAATATGGTAGCTTTTCTCATTGAAGGGGAGGTGTTACCTGAATTAATGAAAATTATGGAAGAAGAATCACAATCACAGATGAGAAGACGAAAACAGAAAAAAGGCGCGACCTTTCGAGACAGTCACTGTCACATCATTTCCATGGCATTTCAACAAAGCACAACTATTTATAGAAGAGAAATGACTACAGTAGTTGCAATAGAGAGCTTCAAATCCCACCTCTGATTATTTATTTTAGTTCAATCATTAAGAGTAATGAACTGATTGAGATTTATTTTACAAGAAAACAACATCCTCAACATATTTCAGACTGACCGATTATTCGTCCCTTGATTAGGTTTATTATGATGTAGAAGAAAGGGGTGTTCCCATTTAGGTGTAAATCTCTACAACTTGCCTGTTTATACAGAGAGCAGAATAGTTATTTTTCAGCTTTTATTTTTAAACAGCTTGAAGCATTATTATTGCCCTTGGACATTTAATATTTCATGAGAACTTTGGTTTTGGGGCCTGCAAAGCTTTAAAAGCGTAGATGGACAAAAGGCTTTCCTGATGATTGCTTTTGTTTTTCTGATCTGAGGGAAATTCACTGGCAGAGCAGATATTTAAAATGGAAAACTTTGATTCAACTATAGCTCGTTAAAATGCATCTGAGAGACTCAACAATTAGCAATTTATCTCATTTAAAAACTTTCAATGTAATATTTTGATTCTATTTATTTATCAGTGTTGCTTCATACAGAACAAAGCCTCTCAAACTGAAGCTCGTTTTAACCTGAAAGGAATAGTTTGATGTAACGTTCTATCAGTTATTTGTCTACAGTACAGTAAGGGCCATACCTACTGGTGATGTCACTCAAAATAAGTGGGATTTCTAGAAACAGGAAGTAGTCCTCTAATGGGAGTAAAAGGCACATCAGAACAGACACTGCTGCGGAAAACAAACAAACAAGTGGCTGATTTTTCAGTGTTTAAAACAACCCCTGCACAAAATATTCATACCAATGTGTTAGAACACTATTGGACAGTTTAATTTGTTTCAACTGAACAATGTCAACCAGAGAAGAGTGGATTGGGGGAGAAGTCCTACCTCAAGTGGAGGAGTATCTTGGGGTTTTGTTCACGAGTGAGGGAAGGAGAGAGCGGGACATCGACAGGCGGATTGGGGCAGCGTCTGCAGTGATGGACACTGAACCGGTCTGTCATGGTGAAGAGGGAGCTGATCCAGAAAGTAAGGCCCTCGATTTACTAGTTAATCTACGTTCCAGTCCTCACCTGTGGTCATGAGCTTTGAGTAATGATCCAAAGAACGAGATCATGAATCAAAACAGCTAAAATTAGTTTCCTGCTCAGGGTGGCCTGGCTCAGTTTTAGAGACAGGGTGAGGCCCTTGGACATCCAGGAGGGACTAACATTGTTCACGCTGCTCGTCCTCAACACTGATGAGCTGCAGCCTGAGCTGAGATTCTCACTTTAAGTTTCACTAGCCGCTTTCATAAGACACACCGTGCCGGCAAATCAGCGCAATACTGCCGCCATGGTGTGTCTCATGAAAGTGCTGTGATGGCGATGCGGCAATTTTGCAGCATTCGTGCCGGCACGCTTGGTAGTAATATTCCCGCAACGTCGAACTTGCGAATGAATATTACGCCTTGGCGCAACAGAGGGAGGTGTCACTAATAACGTAGCAAAAGTGAGCCAACCACCGACCAGAGAAAAGTATTTAAAAATCAGGTAAACATGGGAAAGCTGTTACGCATTGTAAACATTCAGTGGAGACGGCAAACTGGAGCAACATTGAGATCCGGGAGCTTCTGGCTGAAGCAGAAGTTGCCCGTCTGTTTATACGAGCACTTCCATCTCACATCTCTGTACCTGCGCATCGACAGCACGAAGACCGCCCCCATACCTCCTTTATACCGCCACCCAGAAATCTTTTGTGAAACGCACATGATTGCGCAACATTACCGGCACGGTGAGACCACTTATGAACGACCAAAGGCTCCCAGAAGCCGGCTCAGGTTTGCTGCAATTTGCCGGCATTGTTTTATGAAAGCAGCTACTTTTACAATTGGTGCAACCCCCCAACCCTGAACCACGGAGACATCCTCCACTGGAATGCCATCACTAATATTCATAGATATCATAGAATCTCTGATATCTAACCCATCTTTTCTCTATCTCTGACATCATATGGTACAAAAAGCCATCGCTGACCGTGGTGAACCATGGAGTGAATGTCTGTCTGTCA
Source organism: Callopanchax toddi (assembly GCA_006937965.1). Taxonomy (NCBI): domain Eukaryota; kingdom Metazoa; phylum Chordata; class Actinopteri; order Cyprinodontiformes; family Nothobranchiidae; genus Callopanchax; species Callopanchax toddi. The sequence continues at coordinate 1,741,696 of SSNR01000119.1, read as the reverse complement.
AATATCCAACTTCACCATGGTGCTTTAACAGCACTTCAAACTGTGACCATGTGATCACACGCAGGAAGTGCTGCCTGTCTGATCAGTTTTTTTAGACTTTTTGTAAAGAGGGTTTTTATTCAGTGATTATTGTCAAGTTGTTTAATTCCGTTCTTCCTCATCTGTAAAAAGGAAGAAACATCTAGTCATGTCAACTGGGTTCCACTTAAATTAAGTACAATTTTTTTTTTGTTCATCATTTATTTCCAAGCAGACTCAGTTCAGTCTGCAATAACCTTGGCAAAGCTAGATTTTACTTTGTTTATTAATATATAAATACACTAATAGTTACACTAATAGAATATCATTCTGAACTACAGCAGAACCTGAAAATACATAATGATAATAATAATTACATACAAAACACATCAGAACCAGTGTTGTTTGAGTAAAGTTGCATCGTTAACAGCACAACATATCAGTTGTTCACCATATGGAAACCAGCAAACCCATTTAATAAAATACACCTAGCTTGTGTTATTTTTGTTTAACTAGGTCAGCTGTGTAAAAACCACACGGTATATTAAACTATAAAGTGCAATTATTGTTGCCATTTGGTCAATCTATCTATTGCAAACATCTTGGCAAAAAAGCATCACCTGAACAAAAACAACACAGTCGGAAATACAATCTCCAAACAACCAAAATCATCTACTTTTCTGAAACGTCATCCTTCACCTGGTTTAAATGAAGCTTCCGTTCTATGAATTTTGCATCAAGGATTTTGTGTTTTATAATTTTTTGATGAATAGCTTCACCCATACTGCTGCACGTCTACAGTACAGTTCCTGCACTGCACTGTGAATCCATGATGGTTCCAACTGGGTTTCTTCCCAACTTGATGACATTTATGAACAAATAATATATTACTTATTGTAGATTGTTTTTTGAACAATCACAGGTCAGAGAATCAGTGATCAGTTCTGTTTGGATTGATGACCAAAGTAAGGCCAGTCCTAAAACTGTTAAAATAACTTGAATCTCAGTGATGACAGCTGTAAAATCCCCAATACAATTATTTACATACAATTCTGAGTGTCATGTCCTGGGTGCCTGCAGGCAGTGTGTGTTTCTCTCTCAGGGTGGCAGACAGATCCTCTCCAGCTGCAGCTCATCATCATCATCATCATCATCAGAGGAGGAGGAGGACCTTTATAAGGAGCAGATCCACAGAGGGACGACGCGTCTTTTCCACCTCACCAGTGGTAAACACAGGTCTGCTGATTTACATCTTGTCTTTGACGTCTTATAATTACTCTGTTGTTCCTCCAGTCATTCATCCGACGTCGTCCACCTCAAGATCCTCCAGAGTCCTCCTCAACCTCATGTCCACCTGGTCTGCCTGTCCCCCTGCCAGCCAGCTGCCTCCACTCCATTCATCCTCCATCAACTTCTCACCACCGCTCCAACCATCCTCACCCAGGACAGACAAAACCTCCCCAAGATCCTTATCTTCATCCTACCAGTAAGACCTCCATTCTGAACTCATCTCAGCATGTTATCCTCATCTCCACATACTCACTTTCCTCTCTCCTCTCAGTGAAGTCTCCTGTACGCGGATGCCATGGATCCTCCTGGATCCACCTCCACACCACCTAACCTTATAATAAAAACATTATTTTACTTACCTTCTGTTCCTCCGACTGTTGTGTTGCTCCAGGATTCTCACAAAACCTCAGATTATGACACTGAGACTATCGTCAGCAGGAATTAAAGGCAGAGTTAACTACTTGTAGTTTTAGTGTGGCGTCGGGACAGTAATGCCATGCAGAACGAACAGCAATGTAAAGGTTATTTTATAACTTTTGCTTGAACTGCTGTGAAGTTTTACTAAGAATTGTTTTAAAAGGCATCAGTCTACCTTGGCCTTGGCCCCACTAACTCGTTGCCCATTTTCTAGTTTCTGTTTTGCCAAACTGACATCTTTCTGTGAGCTACTGTATATCCAGGTAAGTTATTAATTGTTCAAAGCATTCTGTAGAACTCCACTTTATTGTCACTTATCTTCATAGAAAAGACATGTTTCCTTAAATCAAACAGTTGGTTATGTCTACTCTTTATTTGTGTGCTGCAACTTCTTTAAATGACTAAGGACAGCAGAGAAATCAGAAAGTAAAGACCAGTTAACAGTGATGTTGTTATGAGGTAACTCAGGGGAAATATAGTGGACAAATGTAAAACTGCTCATCTGCTTGTATTCTTATTTTTCACTTAAGTGTTATAAAGTTTTCAGGTACTTTAGTACCCAACCTATACTGTACATCCAATGCTCATACCTGTTGGGCTGTGAGGTAATGCAGCCATTAGCTGTAGCTAGTCCACCACAAGGTTAACACAGCATGTTAAGCTCATTCAGAGTCATATACTGTACATGTATAAATCAACCATGAATGTCTTAAACACCCAGAGACAGAACGAACCACTATGCCATCATGCTGCAGCAAAGCACTTAAGATCAGCAGGAGAGCAGAAAAAAACTGTTTTTTCCACAAGATTGCTTGTAATATAATGTTTTGGAAGCAGAAATAAAGTTTCATACCTTTATGTGGGGGGATGGTGTTAAAAGTTATCTTGCTAAATGGTTTATTGAGGGTGTTGCTGAGAGGTCAGACTGTAGATGCAGCAGTTAAGTTTCATCGCCACAGATGGTGAAGGTTGTTTTTAGAGCAAAGTCTGTAATTGGCACATTGGTATTAATCTTGGACCATCAACATCTTTTTTGGCTCTTGACCAACATTGCAACCATCCAATCACATTGCAGAAATGTCATATATCCATGACTCTAGGAAAGAGCATAATATCAGCTCTCTTGGTAAAATGTTGCACTTATTTACAGGCTAGAAGAGCTAAATGTTTACTGTTTTAAAGTAATATGCCTTTCTGAAAATGTGCTAATTCAGATGGTTTACGTTGTACATATTATTTATACATGATGTTGGCTGGGGGGGGGGGGGTAACACTTGCATAAACAGTGATTGCTGTAATACCAATACTTTGAGCTTGTGGTCAAGCTAATATCATTGATTTTTTTAAGGCTGTTTTATGACTATGGTCAGCTTGAAGAAGAAGGAAAACAATGGCCAAAAAGTGAACTATACATTTGAAGGTATGTGATGGTAGAATGGTGTGGTGAACAGGGATTGGTGTTCGTGTTGCATGGAGGACAAGTGAGGCGGCACACTGGGGTGGTGATCGTAATTTTCAAAAAGTGGGACCAAAGGGTGTGTTCCTCCTACAGGAGGCTCACACTTCTCAGCCTCCCTGGGAGAGCTGACTCTAGAGGGTCAACACTCAGATCCAGGAGGAGAGGTGTGGCTTTCATCTGGGTTGAGGAACAGTGGACTAGATCTTTACTCTTGTGGTTTTGCTGAGGGGGTCATGGGCGTTTAATGTCCAGTCCAAATGTGTTTTGTGAACTTGGAGAAGACTATGACCGTGTCCCACCATGTACTCTGAGGGGGGTGCTGTGGGAGTACAGGATGTCAGGGCCACGGGTACAGGTCATCCAATCCCTGTGTGACCAAAGCAAGAGCTGTGTCCGCATTCGCTTTACTAAGTTTAGCTTGTTCCTGGTCTTGTTTGTGGTTTTCATGGGCAGGATCTCATGAGAAGGGTGTCTGGTTTGAAAACCTCAGGATCTTATCTTTTGCTTCTTAGAGATTAAATTGTTCTGTTGGCATCTTCAAGCCATGACCTTCAGCATGCACTGGAATGGTTCACAGTAGAGAGTGATGCAACAATGATGAGAGTCAGCAGCATCTCTGTCTGAGGCCAGTGTTGGGAATGACTGACTGCTGCAAGTGAAGGGGTTCAAGCATGTTGGTGTCTGGTTTTTCTCCAGAGCAGGAGATGACGACATATCAGGGCTTTGTCTTCAGAAATGAGGGATTTGCTCCAGTCTGTTGTGAAGAGGGAGCTGAATTGAAGGTGTGACATCACACACAGTGACATGTTGCATTTACAGGAGTAAAAATTGATGCTTCACATTAGCATGTGTCTATCAATTCCAAAGTTGTTCAATTGGAACTGACACATACCAGGTATGAATATGATGTTTTTGGGCTACAATTTGTGATTGAGTGATTTTTTGAGGCTCTTCCCAATAACCATACAGTTAATAATCCCACACACTGACAAACTTTCTTTTAAGGTATTCAAACTTAATTACTTAAGTCACTGGTGTTAAAGTCTGAGTGTTTGCCTTTTTCGCTTCATTCTGCTATCCTCATCCTGCATCCTAGCAACCACCACCTTTTGGATTACCCACCGGATTACGTTGTGCTGCATTCAATGTTATCAGAAAAAGGAGCTTCAAGCGCTTAATCTCCAATTTTTTTCTTTTTGCCTTATAAATGGGGGGTGGGTGGGGGGGGGGGGGCAGATTAAAGCAGAAGTGGGTAGTAACCAGTTAAATTTACTCAGTTACATTTACTTGAGTAACTTTTTGAAAAACATTTACTTTATGAGTAGTTTTACTTCACCGTACTTTTTACTCTTACTTGGGTATTATTTTTGTTAAGTAAGTAAGTAAAGTTTATTTATATAGCGCCTTTCACAGATATACATCACAAAGCGCTTCACAACACAAACAAAAGAACAAAACTGAGAAAACATTGAAAATAAAAAACAAAACAGAGATTTGGGCATACAGGGGATCTACATGGTAAATGATGAGACTTGGGCAGAAATATCCTCTACTTACTGCGAGTAACTTTAAAGGAAAAACAAACATGTTTTAACAAAAATACACCAAACACAGACCTACACTTTATTAAAGAGACCACATGTTTGTGTAGCAGCTTTGTTTTCCTACTCTCATTTTCTATAGCTAGCTATCTTTATCTAGCTTGCACAAAAGCTAGACATAGCTAGCTAGTTAAATTATTAACCTTTATTTAGCCAGGAAAGTCCCATTGAGTTACAGAAACTCTTTTACAAGGAGTCCTGGGTTACCACCTAAATTAGCTAAATAGATGGCTACCTAGCTAGTTTTATAGTCGCATAGCTAGCTCTACTAAGTTTTGGCAATATATTTTTTAAAATACTTTTAAAAGTGTTTCTTCTGCTTAAAATTTACTGTTTCGATATCATGTTATGTATTTGTATCAGTGTTTTTCATTTTAGCCTTTAAGATACTAGAATTTCCCCCAAACTTTATATTTTTGTCTGTCTGATGACATCATTTTTAAAAATCTGATGGATGTTACTCAGTACTCAAGTAGACATTTTACCAAATACTTTTTTACTCATACTCAAGTATTTTTGGGGACAGCAACTTTTTACTTTTACTTGAGTAAAAATATGTTGAAGTAGTGCTACTCTTACTTGAGTACACTTTTTGGGTACTCTACCCACCTCTGGATTAAGATCAATCTGAATCTGGGGGGGGGGGGCAGATTCCCTCCCCCAACCACCCCATCTGCACCCCAAGTTGGGACCTCCTGCTGGCAGGACATGCCCAAACCACCTCCCCAATGAGGCAACCTGACAAGATGCCCAAACCGCCTCAGCTGGCTCCTCTTCATATTGAGGAGCAACGGTTTTATTCCGAGTCCCTCCCTGATTTCTGAGCTCCTCACCCCATCTCTAAGGCTGAACCCGGCCACCTTGCGGAGGAAACGCATTTTGATCGCTTGCATCCATGATTTTGTATATATTGTATTTAACCAAAGCTCATGGCCATAGGTGAAGATTGGAATGTAGATGGGCTGGTAATTCCAGATCTTCCCTTTCTGGCTTAGCTCCCTGTTCACCAACAAAGACCCGCATCGCTGCATTCACTGACATGTTCCGCCAATCCATCTTTCACTCTCTCCTTCCCTCACTTGTGAGCAAGATCCCAAGATACTTAAACTCCTCCACTTGAGGTAGGACATCTACCCTCAATCTAGGGCAATCTAGCCTTTTCAGTGGAGAAACATGGCAAACATTTGGTGGTGCTGATTTTCATCCCAGCCACTTTACACTCTGCTGTGAACCTACTTAGCAGGAGCTGAAGATTATAGTTATTTGAACTTCAAGTACTACATCATCTGCATAAAGTAGAGACAAGAACCAGGCATCCTCCATAACACAACTGCACCTAGAAATTTGGTCAGATGTCAATGTAAATGTTCTGCATTTGTATAGCAATAATGCATGTCAAAATATGTTTGTCAATAAAGATTATGAACAAAATAGTTAACAAAGGGCAGCCCTGGTGGGGTCTAACCCTCACCGATAAGAGGTCTAGTTTACTGCTGCTATGCAGACCAGACTCATTGTCTTTTGGTAGAGGAACTCAGTGGATCTTAAGAAAAGTTCATCCGCCCCTTACTACCTGATCGCTCCCACAGGGTGCTCCTGGACTGGTTTAGCAAACTCCCATGTCCCCTCATTCATTCTAGCAAGGGTAAAGAGCTGGTCCATGGTTCGAGATCAGGATGAAAAATATGTTGCTCCTGATCAATCTGAGATTCACCTATCGACAAGACCTTTGGGTAGACCTCTCCCAGGAGGCTGAGTGTCATCCTTTTGTTCAAAATGAGATCCACCATCCCGGTCTGTGACTCTACTCTACACTGCCCCCAAAGGTAACGCATTGTTACACAGAAGTGTCAACCAAGACAGTCCTACACCATCCATAGCTCTGTGCATTATAAAATACATATATAAGCTCTAAAAATGTGATTTTTATCATATCTGATTCAAAATGATGTCGAAGCTAAAATATATGTCAGTAAAATTACATACATGTAAAGACGTATTCTTTACTCCTTTGTGTGTTTTTTTATACAATACAAAAAATTGTGGTCTGTAATTTGTACTTTGTGTGGGCAGTGATTTGTATCACTTGGCAACAGCAATATGGCAGCCTGTGATTTATATCTCAGAGACATTTTGTGATAAAAGCAGCAGAAAGACCAGCGCCACTTCACAATGACAAACCAGCGTTTGATCAGAACCGCGGAGGCTTTAAAGCAGTTATTTGGAGTTTCGTGTGGGTGAGATTATTATTATTATTTTTAAATTCCACTAGGAAAAAAAAATGTTTAGTGACATAAATTGTTGCAGGCAGGCATTTTTATTTAGATGTGCCTTTTGAGGCAATCCTATTCAAATGCTAACATAAGTCTTCTTTGATAACGCAGCTGAGCATGGAGTTATCAGTGAAAAAGACTCACAGGTGCTGAGTTTTTCAGGAGTCAGATGTGACGAGTTCGTAAGTGCGTCTGATAAAACTCACATCTGAAAAAGGCTGATTATTGCAGCACAGCCTTGTGTGGTTAGACTGATTAGAGATAGAAAACAACGAAGCAGGCTCATCTTTAAAAATAAATGTTTTTCTTGCTCAGATGTTTAATTCCTGACATTATCTACTGAATAAGACTCTTGTTATGAAAAGCAGGGATGTAGATTTTGCTATTTTGGGGCTCAAGGTGAAGCACAGACATGAGGCCAAACACTTCCATATAAAGTCAATTTCTGACCCATAGTTCACGTGTAGCTTACTGTTGTTTATTGATATATAAGTCTGACCTTTCAGGCTTTTAACAGTTTAAGTTCATTTAAAAATCTCTTTGGATGAGGTTGGTTTCAGGAGCTATAAGTTGATAACTGTGGAAGCTTGTGCTGTCTGTAAGACGGTAACAAACATTAAAGATGGCTCAGATATAGATTCTGGGATATTTAGATATCTTTGACATTTTAAGAGGATTTTATATTTGTAATTTAATTGTTGCTATTCTTTTGTCTGAAATGACATTTTGACTCATCAAATGATGAACACAAGTTCAAATGTTTTTCTTTTGTTGTATTTTTAATTAGGGATATCTGGAATAGTTGTTGGATATCTAAAATAAAACCTATAGTTGATAAAATGTTAAAGATCTGAAGTATGGCTTTTTATTTTTAACAGTCTAACTATTATATGATAAATTGGCTTGCCAAATTTCCAACAACTGAGGGGCTTTTCAAAATAAAAGTACTTGTTTCTTGTACACCTGTTTTGTTGTCTTCATTAGCATTAGCAATGGTAACACAAGTGCTTTTATGAGCAGCATCTTCTTGTCACTCCTTGTTATGATTGGTGTTTCAGTGACTGAAAGAACAAAACTTAACTTTCATCGTTTTGACAGAAACTTCCCAGTTTTCATCATGTCTTCTACTTTTGGCAATGTTGCAGCAACATCTGCCATCTGTTCACGCCCATATCGCACCTGTGCAGTGAAAACATGGACCAGTCCAAGATGCATTTCCCATTTTACAGTACAGACAAAATAAAATCAAATAGGTGAGGCCCAAGACAATTGCCTACTTTTCCCTAATGGTAAAGCTGCCTCTGAGAAAGCAGCTGTTTTACACAAAGACAAAGGAAACCAATACATGCTATCTATTAGACATTTTCCTACTTAAATTGCAGTTATTCCTGTTTCCAGTGCAAAGTCATGCACACAGATCAGACAGCTGTCTGGCCCTGGCTCAGTGGGTTATGGTTGTTGTCCACGCCTGCAGATCTCATTGGAGGTCACCCCACTTGTTGTACGGGAAGAATAATGAGCAGATTCTTGGCTGATGCTGTGAGCATGCCAGAGGCAAATCTGCCCTCCATGTCTCTCTCCAAGCATGAACAATGTGAGCAGAAAGACTCAAGAAGTTTACCAAGTGTACCATGAGATCGTGGACATAAGGGTGTGTGATTAAATGTTGTAAGAGATCATAACTGGTACATTCCTGCTCTGAGAATAGCCTGAACATAATACAACATTTTGACTTTTTAAACAAAAAAATGTAGAATATTTGGTAGGGTTTACATTTCACAATGGATTTGTCACAGTTTCAGAAGAAGATTTTATCAGGATTGCTTTGAGAATTTTTACAAAAGGTATTGTTTGTCCTTATGTGTCATTTCAATTAGAGGGAAAATACAAATATTCTGTGAACTATGAAATGGTCAGGACACCAGAAATGTGTTTACAGCCTTGATCATGTAAGGCCTTAAAGGCACACTAAGTAACTTTCATATTTTAAAATAATTTTCTTTTGCCAATATGTGTTAAAGTGACCATTGACCAGGCAGTGTTTTTTAACCTTTTTTGAGCCAAGGTACACTTTGTCATTGAAAAATATTACAAGACACACCGAGGTGGGTTGGGGGGGGGGGGGGGG
>SSNR01000119.1:1661587-1732500 GCA_006937965.1 Callopanchax toddi | reverse complement strand
GGGGGGGGGGGGGGGGGGGGGGGGGGGTGTCGCATAGCATCTTCCCCTGCCATCTGATCCAACTCACCACCAGGTGGTGATCAGTTGACAGCTCCGCTCTTCTCTTCACTCGAGTGTCCAAAACATACGGTCTCAGGTCAGATGATACAACTATAAAGTCAATCATCGACCTGTAACCTAGGCTGCCCTGGTACCAGGTGTACCGGTGGGCATCCTTATGTTTGAACATGGTGTTCGTTATGGCAAAACTGCGGCTTGCACAGAAGTCCAATAACAGAACACCACTCGAGTTCAGATTGGGCGGGCCGTTCCTCCCAATCACGCCCCTCCAGGTCACGCTGTCATTGCCCACTTGAACATTGAAGTCCCCCAGCAGGACTATGGAGTCCCCAGTAGGAGCGCTATCCAGCACTCGTCCCAGATACTCCAAAAAGGGTGGGTACTCTGAGCTGCTATTTGGAGCATAAGCACAAACAACAGACAGGACCCGTTCCCCGACCCGAAGGCGTAGGGAAGCTGCCCTTTCGTCCCCCGGAGAAAACCCCAACATACAGGCAGAGAGTCTTGGGGCTAACAGAAAGCCCACCCCAGCCCTCCGCCTCTCACCCGGAGCAACTCCAGCAAAGAAAAGTGTCCAACCCCTCTCCAGGACTCGGGTTCCAGAGCCAACGCTATGTGTCGAGGTGAGCCCAACTATATCTAGCCGGTATCGCTCAGCCTCTTCCACAAGCTCCAGCTCCTTCCCCGCCAGAGAGGTGACGTTCCATGTCCCGATAGCCAGTTTTTGTGTCTGGGGATCGGACCGCCAAAGCTCCCGCCTTGCTCTGCCATCCGATCCACAATGCACTGGACCCTTCATGTTCCTCCTGCAGGTGGTGGGTCCACAGGTGAATGAGCCCCCCTGTGGACTAAATATGATAATATATAAAGTCTGGATGACATCTCATGCATTATTTGAAACCTATGAAATGTAAATGAAAAGGACAAACTCATCAGAATTTGCCAGAAGGTTATATAAAAAAACTCTAGACGCAGGTATTTAAGTGAACATCTGCATCTTCTAATGTCATTTGTTGTCTGAAGAGTTCACAGTTCTCTGAACAGGCCCTTCAGGAGCAGAATTTATTTTCTTCATGGTTTGACATTCCCACACTGGTGCACCGTTTGGAATGCTTTTACAACACAACTCAAGCCAGAGGTGAGGAAGGAAGTAGCTGTTGCCATGGAGAGAGTACACTGCAGTAGTTTTCAGGATGTAAAACCTGTGATGGAACATTATTGGATGTGTTCAAGAAATATTTTTCATGCAAATACCAAAAATCACTATTGATTTGAAGGACAGCAGAAAAAAATCTGAATTTGACTGTCGAGGACAAACTCAGGAGGTCGTAACTGAGGTGTTTCACACAGGGACATCTCAATAAACCAGAATGTTATTAAACTCAATAAAAAAATGGAATCTTATAGAATGACAGTAGCACCTATTACAGAATGATATTTCAATTCATTACAGTTTATTTATGACACCAGGTCACAACACAGGAAAGATTCACCATGAGTGGACTGGAGTTAGTTCTTATAGGTCCACCACACACAGACCAGGCTACAACCATTGCATTCCTGGTGTATCTTATCTTATTTTACTCACACTGACAGAGTTCACCACTGCAGCGACCTGTGTCACTCAGAGCACTTCTGTTTATTTCTGATGCATCAACATGTGATCACCTAATAAAACATGTTTGCGTTCTTCAATTGCTCTCAATTTTAGTCTCTGTGAAACTGCATTTCCTAGACTTCTCCATTGCAATGATTTACTGTGAAATCCCAGAAATCAGCAGCTGGTGTAGGCTACATGTAGGGATGGGAATCGAAAACCGGTTCTTAATGAGAACCGGTTCCCAGTGTTTCAATCCCTTGGAATCGTTTGCCATTTTTGCTAACGATTCCCTTATCGATTCCAGTCGGTGCAAAAAATAAAATAAAATAAATTCCAGTCGGTGCGACTACGTCACCACGAGTCACTAAACTCAGGTTTCTCCACGTGTAGATCAGAGCCATATCTTTGTAGATGTACCTGGTAACAGCAGCAGTAACCTCCTCCTTCCTTCCATTCCACTCAGCTGGCAGCTACATGACGTTCTGCAGGTAAAAACCTGATCAGCGTCTGGAGTTTATTCTGAGCTCTTACTCCAACACTCGACGCTGCTTTTGCAGCTTTTGCTCGTTGACTGTCTCTGTATTCTTCGACTTGGTTTTTGTGCAGGTGATAAAATATATTAGTGGCGTCGGAGTCCGTTGTTGGGACCGGGAGCTGCGAACTTTACAAACAGCTGCTGTCTGGTCCACGTCGGTCTTTTTATATTTAAACCACATCGATGAGACAGAAGTTGTCCCTCTTTTAGGTAAAAGCTCCTCGGTTTGAGTTAGCTGGTTATCCTGTTGACTCTGGTCTAAAACGCGTCCACTACCGTCTGCCTCCATGTTTGTTTATGTGTTGCTGTGCGGTGCGTTCATGAACATCCCGTAAAGTGCATTATGCTGTAAAACTTCTATCGTGGCTTAAACGATAGAGCTTTTTATCTGACGGTAGACATTTTCTATCGTCCAGATGAAATATTTCATCATAACGCACAGCCCTACCTGTCTGAGAGGGTGTTCTCCAGCTGGAGACACAATAAGTCCAGAAAGATCAGGTATCCTTCCTGAAAAAGCAGATATGCTCATTTTTCTGCAGAAGAATTGTTAATTTTCCATCGTTGATGGTTGCAAAATTGCACAATTCCATTAAACCTGACTTGAGTTGTATTTGTTGCTGGCTGATGTAATTTTGTGTGTTCAGCTCATATCCTTTTTAAAAAGAGAGTTGAAATGTTACATTCTTGTGGAATAGGCTTTATGCACAGAGTACTTAGTAGAACTTCCGGTTTAAAATTACCTCGCGGGACCATTTCCGGTTCCATTTGAAACGTGAAGATTTCCAGAGTTAGAGTGCATTTCCAGCTAAAGATATTGTTTATAATCAAAACGAGTAATAGTATAGTATAGTACAGTATGATATATATATTATAGCACTAAGAAATGAAGCCATCATATAAGTATCAGCGACGGGAAGCCTCAACAGCTGAACACTGCTGTGCTCCGTTGTGTACTGCATCAGCTGAATAGAATTCATCAGTTCGTTTCCACACATTTCCACTGAATAAATAACTACAAAAAGGAAGGATTGTGAACTTAAGAAGAGAAAACGTGATCATTTCTAACCACACCGTGTCTGCAGTCCACACTTTGCAGCACAGTAGTCAAAGAGCCGAGTGGAGGAGGCTAAAGGAGGAGGCTAAAGGAGGAGGCGCGGCGCCGTTCGTGTGTTATTTCACTGGAACAACTATTCTTTTGGTGAATGAAGACTTGGTGTTTGATAACGTACAACTAGACCAGAGAAAGTTGAAAGTTGGGAAGCAGTTGGAGCCCACGATCACGGCTATATAGATTTGTCTCACTGTTTTTTGATGATGGAAGCTACGAGCTAACGCTGTTAGCTTACCTTCAATTTCATGAATAAAGCTGGTTATATACAGCTTAAAGTCCTTCACCCGCTTGCTCGCAGACGTCTCTGTGTGTTTTTCAAAAATCCGGTGGACATCGTTTACCGTGATGCGCGGCAGGTCTTGAAGAAAACGGGTAAAAAAATCCATTTTGTCCAGTTTGTGTGGGAACAGCGTTGAACCGGAAGGGAGCGGCAGCCTCTATCGCAACCAGGAAGTGACCGTGCATAAACCCCATTGCACAGAATAATTTATGTTGTATTTTATGTTATTTCTAGAAAATAATATTTTATTATTATTTTATACTTAGAAACGTTTTTTTCTGGGCACCCTGTGACCCTAGGCTCTGGTTTTATTAAGACCTCACTGTTGGATGTATAAGGTCATCTTACTTCTAAACTTGTATCTGACTCAAAGATAAGATATAAACCAGCTTGAAGCTAATAGATCTGTTTGTTCTCTTTTTTTTCAAATGAGAATCGATGAGAGAATCGATAAAGAATTGAATCGTTATACAGAATCGAAAATGGAATCGGAATCGGAAAAATCTTATCAATTCCCATCCCTAGCTACATGCATTATATTCATGAGGTATTGCGTTGACCTTTTATGGAGGAATGTGGGTGTGTAGGAGGCGGGATCTGATCTAAAAAGAGCTGAGCACATTTCTAGGAAAAGGTGCCATTTCTAAAGCAGAATTGCATGAAACAGTGTTTTATAGGTCCAAAAATTATTTTGTATGCGGGTAAAAACTTTTTTTGCTGAGCTTAAGTCCACTTTAAGAAATGATGCTATGCAAATTTTCATAAATGAGACCCCTAGACAGTTGCTTAATGGTCCAACGCTGTCAATGTAGGTGAAAGTAATTTTCCCATTTCATTTCAGTGTTGTTTTTGTTTAGGAGACGATAACAAAATGTAACCGTTAATGGACCTTTTTTCCAAGACATTAATGAAACACAGACGATGTATATGTGGCTCTGTCTGTGCGTCTTCATCTGCAAGAAAAAATGAGTTTTTTTGTATCTGTCTAAGCCATGTCTTTGAGGCACGGTGGAGGGAGGTACCTTTTTTCTTCCTCATCCTTCCCTGTTGTCAGCCCTTTTCTCATCTATTTAAAGTGATAATATGCAACTTTTTCATATTTTTTAATCTTTTCCTTGAGCCAGTCTGTGCTAATATGACCCTTTACAGAGTTAATGAAAAGTCACATCCGGAATACCATGATTGCAAGATCTCCGTCGCCGTCACGGTACCCAGGAAGTCACGTGTCTCACGAGGGTTAGGCTAACCCAAAGTGGCTAGCTGTTATGCTAGCACTGTGGTGTTCTTAGCGCATGATTCCTGATTTTTTCCATCTCTCCCTGCTTGAACACAGCAGATTTCTTTGAAGGAGTTAATAACCGCTCCTGTAGAAAGCTCTGAAGGCTGAGGAGACATTTCAACAGGTAGATTTAGGCGTTTAGAAGCTGAAACAATATGCTAACTTTTTAATGGCAGTGATTTAAAACGGACACCAGAGGGAGCAAAACTGCATATTTTCACTTTAAAAGTGGTACCACACAAGTGGCTGTGTGCCCGCAAGTACAGTCTTACCTGTCTGTGTGTCTAATCCTGTAAGGTTGTACTGAAAGTGAATTTCCCCTCTGAGGGATCAATAAAGGTCATCTCAATCTCAACGTTAGTGAGTGGAGATGTGAAACAGTATTTGGATAAATTGTTTTTGCTGTGACATGTAAACTTAGGTTGTACTCCCAAGCACAGCTTTTATTGTGGAGGATGAACTGTTTATTTTCCGGGGCGACCAGTTGCATGGCGGGGCTTAAGAAGCTGAGGGCACTCTCTTATCAAATCTATACTTATTGAGTGGATACTGCTTGACAGCTTGTGACAACCCTGACAATTAATTTCCATACTGTGTTCTTATTTAATCAACTAAACTGTGAGTCATTTGGTTTGTTTGCTTCTTTTGTTTTATTAAAATTGCTGTGCTGCGTTTCCAAATTTAAAATGCCTATGAGCTAAGTTCTGAGTGGTTTTATTAATCAAACAGCGACATGTCTTTGTTATCATTGTGGCAGAATGTTAGTCCTACACTTGTAGTGTTGATTGAATACTTTGATTCATGTAGTTTAGCCTGCTTTTGTTACTTTTCCTGTTAATGCCAAAGCGGACTATGGTAGTTTTGTGAGTGGTCTACAATCATTATTTTAGTTTATTTTGATGGGACCCATCAGTGCATTTGACTTTATTTTGTTGTTAATTCACTTCATTAGTTGAGCTGATTGTCATGACTTGCTTGGTTAGTGTTTGTTGTCTGAATTGTAACATTAATTATCTGACTGTTAGTTAGAGATGTATTTATACGTTTGTAGTGTCAGTAGAAAGCTGTACAAACCTAATTGTGAATATTAGGTTCAGTTTTTGATTTTGTTTAGGTCAGGTTGTTTTTGATTTAAGAAATTTACTTTCCTGGAACAGAGCTTATTGTGGGTCAGATGGACTGAAACTCATACAACTTCTGTTGTGACCACATTGTGTTTGTTTGTTTTTTTTTATTGTCATTTGCATCTGACTATATTTTACTGTTAATACATATCATATATTAATATATTATATCTCTCATATCACATTCATACACTATGTTTAGTGTGCAGCACAGAATGGGAGTTCACAGGTTTTAAACTAAATAAGCAGCATGCAGGAAGTTTGGACAGACAGCAGCTGATTAACTTCCAACTTATTGACATAAATTACTTTGTTAAAGGTTTAATACGTCTTTTAACTAAAACTAGACTAAAACCTTTTTGAGTTTTCGTGGACTAAAACTGGACTAAAAGCGATGCATACATACAGACATGACTAGAATGGGACTAAAACTAGTCCAAGAGACTAAGACTAAAACTAAGATGGCTGCCAAAACAACACTATTTTATTTAGTTAATAAATGTCCCAAAGACAGGAGGATGAGTGAAGAAGTGCACAATCCAGATACTTTTTTTTTTAAATTTATTTATTTTGCACAATAAAAATACACAAATAATAAAACAAAGACTTTAAAATACAGTGCAGGAGGGGGCAAAAGTCAGTTAGGCTTATTTACAGTAGAGCCTCCACCAATAACATTTCAATAATATTAAATGAACAAGAACAATGTTCTTAAAAACATATAAGTACAAAACAAACAAGAAATAGCAATGCAAAAATAAAAACATAATTAAAAATTACAATGAAAAAGCACAAAACGCTAAAAACAAGATGCTAAAACAATAAAACTGCTGTTATATAAAAAGTTAAAAAGTAAAATGACTGACTCTACTCTCCCTTCATTAAATGGTTTCTTAACAGTTTTTTAAAAGCTTCCACTGTAGAACACTGAGTGGCCAAATGAGAAAGACGCTTCCACAGAGTTGAACTTCTATAGCAGATGGAAACTTGTCCTAGGCGAGAAAGATATTTTGGGGGATGAAGACACAATATTTATTGACTTTATAAAAATTACTAAACTACTTGGGGATACACTGTGAAATTTTCACAATCAGGGATCTTTTCAGGAATGCTCCTAGGAAGCTTTAGAGGAATTCATGCTTCCCTCTTACAACAAGCTTTATAAAGATGTTGATTTCATTTTCCAGCAGGTCTTCACACCTGTCTAATGAGTGAGTTTTCTTGAGTAGGTCTATGAGGTTTAGTCAAGAGGAAGAGGGACACCCAACCCAACAATGGCGACAGGCTGAAGGCTAGAATCAAGGCAAACTAGGTTTCATAACACCTCAACAGTACCACAAACTGGTCACCTTCATGCCACGCTGCACGGATGCAGTTCCTCATGCAAAAGAAGCCCCAACCAGACTGCTGACACCATAAAATACATGAACATACTTTTCAGTAGGAATCTTGTCAGTGTCTGTATCATGGAATTCTGTAACATCACTGTTGACAAGAAAGCAAACTAAAACATTTGTGTTCAAAAACCTTTTCAGGACATTTTTTATCTTAGTATTTTAGCATGCATGTATACATTCGTAAAGATAGCAGTACTTTCTTGTCATTGAAAACATGTAGACCATTTTAACAATGGTTCAACTACAAACCCAGAGTTACTAACCTGGTAATAAAAAGCCCTTTGAGGACATAAATCGGTCTAATCCAGCCCTTAGGCCCTAGTTATTTCATGTAAGGCATCTGTAGTAATACGTTTGGTTTTGCCAAGCATCACAAGGAGGCATAAAGTGCAGTTGTCTTTAATTGGCCCTTGTCAGTGATGCAGCTTTGTGAACCCAATAATCAAGCTGAGCTATCATGAACTTTCACTTTTAACATGCTAACGGAGACATGTAGATACTGACATTGAGCTGTTGGGAGTTTCTGCAGCAAAGCTTAACCTTGAAATTATATTTCTGAGACGTTCACTCCAAGAACAAACGGCCTTGAATGCCTTCCACTTGAGATTAGTCTGTCTCAATGATGAGTAATGGGTTCCAAATTACAACCCTTCCCAGATTGATGGGCAGCAGCAATTGCTTGTCTTAGACAATGGCTGATGTCTTTGCTCTTTGGCATTGTGTTAACACTTTTGGAAGCTGCTGAACAGCAACCTGCCAAATCTTTTATGGAGGTGTTCTCAGTTGGTGATGATTGAGTGCTTTTGATTTGCACCACCTGGTTGCTACTTACTCTCTTGGTTTCTATGGAAGGGAGTTCATACTGTTAATTGAAGTATGGCCAAAGTTTTGAGGGTGACACAAATTTTAATTGTCGCAAATTTTGCTGCTTCCGTTTTTATGAGGGTTGGTTGCATAAACTCCAGAATGTTATTAAGAGTGATCAGATAAATTGTAAAGACTTTAAAAGTTCATATTTGCCATGAAAATGAACCCAAACCAAAAACTGTATAATGAGGTAAGAGTGTTGATGATGGCAAGCATGAAGATCACTCTGTCAGGCTGATTAGGTTAGAATAGCAGAGTGAATGCTCTTAAAGAAGAGTACTGTTAAAAATCATTGTTCTTCCTCTGTTAACTATAATTATCTGCAAGGAAATGGGTAATTATGTAGTCATCCCTCTGCCAAAAAAGGGCTTCAGAAGAGAGGTTTAGTTGTTGTGAAGAAGGCTTCGGGGCACTCAGCAAATTCCTGCAGCACCTTCTCCTTAAGTTGGTCCAGATGTGGGATCCAGGCCCAACCATTCAGGACTGGCAGTGGGCAGGTGTGAGTGCATCTGCAGCTCAGTGAAGAGAGACATTTAGAGCCGTGGTCTCCAACATTGTTTGTGCCACGGACCAGTTTCATAATGACATGTTTCATGTAAACTCCTATGGACTCATTGGTGTGAGTTTGCCCTGGGGTGGGGGCGGGGCTTACAGATTACAGAGCTTACAGAGACCACTCAGCTTACTCGCCAGCTTGTCAGTAGGTGATCACGAACTGTAGGGTCGATACTGCAACGTAACATACAGGCTAAGTCTTTCAGACGTGATCAATAGGTCAAAAACATTTTTTTATTCAAGTCGTTCATGGCCTGGTACAAAATGACTCATGGACCGGTACTGGTCTGGGAACTGGTGGTTAAGAAACTTCTGATTTAGAGGACGGCCTGATATCAAGTATATGGGATCAAAACATCCTCCCTGTGGAACTACTCTCAATCATTCAAAAACAGTTTGGTGATGAACAGTATGTTTTCCAGCATGAATCAGAAATAGACTTCCAATTATGGATCCTCTCCTCAGATTTTAATCCCACTGAGAACTTTTGGTAATCCTCAAGAGACAGATGGACAAATACAACCCACAAATTCGGACAAAATCCAAGCATTGATTATCGAGAATACACTGCTATCAGTCAGTATTGCATGGTGGCGCAGTTGTTAGCACTGTTGCCTCTCAGCAAGAAGGTCGCAGGTTTGAATCCTAGCCGTGGCCTTTCTGCATGGAGTTATGCCTAAATAACACCGGGTGTGGTGCAGATGAGGTCTGGTTTCTGTATGACTTCTACACAGACTGCTATTCAGACCGCCTGTGGTTTGTGTGTGGAACATCTCCGGAAAACGGCGGGGGGAAAATGCAACATGGGTTTTACTTTGAAATATACCAGATGCACCTCGCTGGCTCGCATCACACTTCTTGTCTGGCGAATGTAATTTCTTCAACTGCATGAAGATTTGCATGCGGCATCTGGAAAATATACACTCACTGGCCACTTTATTGGGTACACCTTGTTAGTACTGGGCTTGACCCCCTTTTGCCTTCAGAACTGCCTTAATCCTTTGTGGCATAGATTCAACAAGGTACTGGAAACATCCCTCAGAGATTTTGGTCCATATTGACATGATAGCATGACATGTTCCCCACACCATCACATCACCACCACCAGCCTGAACCGTTGATACAAGGATGGAGCCATGCTTTAATGTGGTTGACGCCAAATTCTGACCCTACCATGTAAATGTCTTGCATTTGTAGAGCGCTTTTCGAAGTCAGTGGACTACAAAGCGCTTTACATCAGTCAGTCATTCACATGCTGATGGAGCTACAGAGGCAAAGCGACCAGACACAGAGGCGCCACCAGCCCTCTGACCACCACCACCAGCAGGCAATGAGGGTGAATGACAAAGTAACCCAGCCGGAGCAGGGATTCGATCCTGCAACCCTCCGGTTTCAAGACCAACACCCTACCACTGAGCTACTGCCTACCTCCAGTTCTGAGTGTCATAGCAGAAATCGAGACTCATCAGACCAGGCAACATTTTTCCAATCTTCTGTTGTCCAGTTTTGGTGGGCCTGTGTTACGGGTGGCCATGATTTGCAGAGGAGGAGCTCCCAGTTTGTGCTGATCTGTTGTCTTTCAACCTGTTCAGCACCAAGGACAGCGACAGAGCTGACTCCTGCACTGGCTTGTCCCTTCTGGCTTCAGCACTCTGGACAGCGGCACGCTGAGCTCTCTCAGACGATCAGGGGTCTCAGCGCGGTACTGACGTACCTGTATTGGGCTGTGGATTCACAGAGAATAGTGGCGGTGTTAAAAGTAGTGTTCTGATTAGAACTTTTAGTGTGCAGGATTCTGCTGCTTGTTAAAGAGCTTCTTGTTTTCCTTAACGTAACGTATTGTGTTTATTCCATCCTCGTAATCAGAGCATCGTTAGTTAGTTTTAGAAACGTCTTTGGTTTAGTTTAACATAGTCAATTAGTTTAGTATTATTCTCCTGGGTTATTCCCCCAGCGTTTTGTGTTTGTTTAATCTCCCATTCTTTAGTTGAAGAGAGTTTTTAGTTTTAGAAACTCCTTTATTTAAGCAGTGCCTCTTCCTGCTTGATGTTGCGTTTGGGAGTGAGAAATAAACAGTTTTGTTAAACTTTCAAACCTTGTTTCTCTGAGCACTTTTGTGTTAGACCCCCAGTGATACTCCTAGACCCATGGCGGGGGTGTGTGTGTGTGTGATACTCCTAGACTCATAGGGGGTTTGTAACAGCCTGTGTGAATTGTAGCCTCAGTTTCCTGTTCTTAGCTGACAGGAGTGACACCCGGTGTGGTCTTCTGCTGCTGTAGCCCATCTGCCTCATGGTTCCACGTGTTGTGTTCAGAGATGCTCTTCTGCAGACCTTGGTTGTAACCAGTGGTTATCTGAGTTACTGTTGCCTTTCTATCAGCACCACCCAGTCTGACCATTGTCCTCTGACCTCTGGCATCAACAAGGCATTTTGGCCCACAGAATTGCCGCTCACTGGATGTTTTCCCTTTTTCTGACCATTCTAGAGATGGTTGAGCGTGAAAATCCCAGAAGATCAGCAGTTTCTGAAACACTCAGACCAGCCCGCCTGGCACCAACAACCACGCCACAATCAAAGTCACTTAAATGACCTTTCTTCCCCATCCTGAAGCTGGTTTGAACTGCAGCCAATCGTCTTGACCATGTCTTCATGTCTAAATGCATTGAGTTACCACCATGTGTTTGGCTGATTAGTCATTTGCGTTAATGAGCAGTTGGACAGGTGTACCCAATAAAGTGGCCAGTGAGTGTATATTTGATTGGACTCCATGTTTTTCCATTTTTGCGGAAGCCGTACGGAGTCTGCACCACATCCGGTGTGAGTTAGGCGTTAGCCTGTTCTCATGCATGTGTAGGTTTTCTCCGGTTTCCCCCACAGATCACAACATGCCTGATAGATCACAAATGTAAGTCGCTTTAGATAGAGGAGTCCTCTAAATAAACATAAACACATAAACATTTACCAAATACCAGGAGCTGGTGAGAGCTAGATGACTTTCCCATCTCTTAATTTGTAATTCTTCTAAAGGAAACAAGGAAGTACTAAGAATTTCCACTGATGCTGACAAAACCAGAAAACTTGTAATGATAGTAAAATCATGTCCCAAAATTCTGCAGTTCACCTAATATAGTTTATATACATTTGGCTTTTTCTTATGTCAGCTGCCTATTTTAGAAGGATGTCACATGTTTTTTATAGAAACACGCTGCAGAGATTTGTGTTTGACAAATTGACAGACAGGTAATGCTGACATTATATCCCCAACAGCTGCGTGTTTCCTTAGTTAGAAAGACGCTTTCACACCCGAAGTATGGCAGTAAACATAACGAGGACCCATCTGGCTTTTATTAAATGGACTTGTCACATTAAAAAGTATGAAAGTATGACAGAAAAGACCTTAAAGCTTTAAATTATATGTTTTTTATTGCTATGTTTATTAAATCCTCAACTACATTACAGGTACTACAAAAGTTACTATTGATGTCATTGGAGGTAGGTCATAAGCAAGCAACTTCTTTGCAAAGGTTAATGTATAAAATGGGCATAAAATGTTGCTCTACTACTCTAAAACTCATTGATAATTTAAAGCAGACTGCATGTGGTTTGCTTCATTGACTCATAGCTAACACAGAGCAGCTGCTTCTCCCAAAATGCATTTTTTTACTGGGGCAGGAGGTTTACTCACAACAAAAATCATCAAATTATTACATTTTTATGCTAGTTTCAGGCTTTTTGGTGTATAGTAAACACCTTGCCCTCACCATGCCATCCCACACAACGATTTAATGTCTCAAAAAATATAATATCGTAAAAGGAATCATTAGACTCAAATATCCAAATAGAGAATTAACATCCCAGTTTGAGTTAATTCTGTAACTGGCTTTTTTTAATAAGCCCCACACAGATAACCTAGTGGGTGTTGATGGAGCGATATTAGCATATACGGATTGCAGGGCTGTACAACCTCACACATATCAAACCAGCTGCTTCCACAGGATGATATGATGACATAGCTGCGATCATGAGAATGTGGGAATACGATCTGAATGCGCTGCTGGGGAGCCTGGGGTTGGATGTGACATGTGCTGCATGTGATTGATTGTGCTGTTATTGCTAAGGACTCTCTTCCGGCTGCCTCCGGGACCCTTTTCGATCCATTCACTGTCTGTTTGTACTGCTGCTCATAAATTTTACAGCCATTGCTGGAACCTACGGGGAGCTTAAACAATTGCTTTATTGATGAATTTGTCTCATACAAGTAGGAGTGTCACACCAAGCTGGCACGAGACTTTCCACTACACCAAAATGAATATAGCTGGGCCTTTTTTTTTCATATAAATCCAATAAGAGAAGGTGCTGTTGAGTGGGCGATGATTGCCCTTGAAACGGTTTCTCTGGTCTTTATTTACCATGTCTTTTTACTGGTCTTGGAAAATGAGAAAAATCTTAAGATGGAGAGGAAAAATTATGGTCTCTTTTGTTTACAAAGTCTAAGTTGTTTCATTCGCCTCCCCACGGAGAAATAAAAACAAAACTGTTGAACAAGGATGGATTTTATAATTAGAGCTGGTGGATTAAGTCTGTTTATTATGAAAGTAACCCTCATCTTAGTGAAACCCACATTTCTGAGGTGTAGAGCTCCTGTGATATACTGTGATGCTGCAGCTGTAAAACACTTGAGCATACACACCAAACACCATGTTCTGGATGAGCTGCATAAAGAAAAACTACGATTCTGCAGAAGTCGTTTAGGGTTGATTTAGCAGTTTTGGTTTGATTTTAAAAACAAATCAGCTCTTCATGAATCACATTTAAATCATCATGCAATTTGAATTAGTGGGGTCCGTCATGCATAAACCAGCTACTTACTCACTGGCCACCTAACGCACCTGTACGATGCTATGTCACACAAATAGTTTATCAACCAATCACATGGCAGCAGCTTAATGCATTTAGACATCTAGACGTGGTGAAGAATCAGAATGAAAAAGAATTATTACATAAGTCTAGGTTCAGACACACACACAAACACACAGAAGTACATACACATGTAGATACATGCACAAATAGCACACAGTCAAACACACAATCAGCTGGAATGAGCAAGTTTACATTGTGAAACCATTCTGGGGTTAGTGAATGTATTAATATGTGCTCTTAATTGTGTTCGTTTCACTTTTTCTTTTTCTTTTTTTGTTCAGCAGGGCTTTGTCCTGCCTGTACTTGTTCCTGCCCATCTTCTGATGCTACTTCCAGTAAAGCTGTTCCAGTAAAGACCAGGGTGCTCATTTATAAAACTTGCTTACGCACAAAATGGGCCTGAAAGTTGCGTAAGTCACTTTTTACGCAAATTTTGGGATTTATAAAAGAAAACGTAACGAAAAAATGTGCACAACTCTAAGCAAATTTTGAACCTTGTGTAAGGACCTGTTGGAGACGTGAAACCAGTCAGAGCAGCTGGTGAGATGAAACATGTTGAATTTATGACACAATTAAAGACTTGTAGACCCTCACGCACACAGAACCAACAATCTGTCTCTAAAAAGAATAAAAATTAAAATCTGAATGAAAATCTGTCTCATTTTAGAATAATATCCCATTCTGTTCATCCAGTCGTCTTCAGATTATAGAACAGCTGCACTTATTGGTGTATTAATTGTGATTTCTGAGACTTAGGAATCCTGCAGGGACACTTGTGCGTAAGGCACTGGAATGCGCTGCAGCTCAGCCAGTAGTCAGACTCCGGATGAATGGGAGAGAGTTTTTAGAGATTTCTAGATAATGACTGGACGATCGATCAGCTGATAGATTCATTAGAGCATCCTATGGATCAACTGGGTCCAGTATTAGGATCAACAGAACCATCAGAACCAGTAAAACCCGGTGTCACCGGCCGTTCTCAGGTTCCCTTCAACCAGCGATTGATCCAACAGGTTGACTGTTTAACAGGATGAACAACATGACGTGTCTTCTCCTTTGGATTCCATTAAATGTTGTCATTAAACGTTTCTCTGAGATCTCAGATCTACACCATCTCTCTGTCAGTCTGACAGTCAGACTGACTCTCTGCACTTCCGTTTCTCTAATCCGTCAACATTTCACCTCCTAATAAAACATTTTCCCGTCCATCCACCACAAGCAGCTCGAGTTTCAGCCTCTGTGAAATCACGTTTTCTAAACCTCTCCTTTGTCACGATTTACTGTTAAAAGCCAGAAACCCACCGGCTTATGCATATGTAATTATTCATGAGGTCCTTAGCATTGACCGTATATGTCAGAATGTGGGTGTGTAGGAGGAGGGTTCTGACCCAAACACAGCTGAGACCAGTTCTAGGTCTGAGAGAGATTTATAAAGCAGAATAGTGGATCTGTGCGTCCGCAGGGTTTTATAAATCGAAAATGGAATTTGCGTAACTGAAAATTTTTTGCTGAGCTTAAGCAAGTTTTAGTAAGGATTCTACGCAGAGTTTTAGAAATGAGCACCCTGGTCATCTCTGGTTTCTTGAACATGACCGCGGAGTTCACTGGAGTCCAGTGAACTCCGCGGTCACCAGACCTCAGGTTCTTAGGATATTGTGGAATGGGAGATTCACACCATGGACGTTCAGTTAACAAATCTGTAGCAACTGTGATGCTGTCCTGTCAATATGGACTAGAGCTTCTGAGGAATGATTTCAAACTCATTGTTGGGTCTGTGACATGAACAACTAAGAAGGTAAAAAGGAGAAAGTGGTCCAACCTAGTACTTAGATGATATACCTAATAAAGTGGCCAATGAATGTAATAATACCTTTATTTAACCAGGCAAAACAGATTAAGAACAAATTTCTTATTTACAACTGTGGCCTGGCAAAAGACAATGTCTTTTGAGGGAGAAAGGAAAAGGGCTACAATATAAAAACAATTTAAAATAACATGAATTAGAAACATTTTAAAAATAGTAAAAAGTTACATTTACAAAATCATGAACACACACACACACACACACACACACACACACAAAAGCAATTTCATAAACACAAGATCAGAAGAGCAGCCATAAAAAATGAGGTGTCAGTCTAAGTGACAGCAGCAGGTTTCTTTAACATGTTCTGTGATCCCAGCTTGAAAAGCTGCCTTTGATATCAAGGTATCCTGTTTTTGGGTTTTCTGCAGGTCATTCCAGTCTCTGGCAGCAGCAGACTGAAAGGACAACAATCCTGATGCAGAAGCAGTTTTAGGAACTGTTAGCAAAATCAGGTTTGCAGATTGAGTGTTGTCTGCAGGGGATGAAAAATGCAACAGCTGTTGCAAGTAGGGAGGAGACAAACCGAGGAGAGTTTTGTAAATCAGGATAAACCAGTGGATTTTACGACGGGTGAATAATGATGGCCAGTTAAGAGAAGAATACAGAGAACAGTGGTGAGTTTTAAAAGGAGCATTTGTAAAAAACCGGATGGCAGAGTGGTAAAGAACATCAAGCTTATGAAGCTAACTTCTGGCTGCTGATCTGTAAATGACATCACCGTAATCAAACATTGGGAGAATGGTCATTTGCACCAATGTTTTCCTTGCAGATGAAATGAAAGAGGAACGCATTCTGTAGAGGAAGCTGATTTTAGATTTAATCTTAGTCTGCAAATTGTTGATGTGCTTTGAAAAAGACAGAGTATTGTCTAACCAGATTCCAGGTATTTCTACTCAGTGACCTGCTCTAGAGGTGTTCCATCCAGGGTGCAGATACTTGGTGAGTTAGATGGTGCATGACCTTTTTTACCAAACCACATGACTTTAGTTTTAGATTTGTTTAACTGAAGATGCAAACTGGAAAGGGCCTTTTGTATCCTGTTGAAACGAAGCTGAGGTTGTTGAGAAACTATAGCAGGAGAGGGGCCAACAGAATAGAGGATGGTGTCATCTGCATAGAGGTGAATGAATGAATCTACAACAGCATTTGCTATATTATTAATGTAAATGGAGAAGAGGGTTGGGCCAAGTACTGACCCCTGTGGAACACCGTTGGTAACTGGGAGTGGATGAGAACGGAGTTGTTCTGATTTTACACACTGCACTCTGTCCATCAGGTAGTTTGAAAACCAAGATAAAGATGAATCAGAAACACCAACATTACCAAGCCGGTCAATAAGACACTTGTGACTGACTGTGTCAAAGGCCTTGGCCAAGTCAATAGAAATAGCAGCACAATGCAACTTTGAGTCCAAAGAAGAAATGATATCATTTAGGACTTTGAGGGTTGCGGGAGTCCTCAGTTGTTATTTATCATAATTTGTGGATAGTTCAGATATTTTGAAATTAGGTTCTGTATAGAGGTTATAAATATACCCATCTATTCGACTTACATTAAAACTAGATGTAGCATTTTGTACATACTCTATAACTATAGCATAAAACTATATAATTCTATAACAGAACCCTACTTCAAAAGATCTGAACTACTGTTTTCAGGCAGTGCAAACAGTTTGATACAAGAAGCTTTAGAATTACAGATGGTTTTAGTGAAGCTCAGGAAATCATAAAATAAATCCAAAGCAATACGCCGCTGACACAATTTAAAAAGCTAAGTTGGAGCTAAACTGACAAAAAATCAAACCAATAGAGAGGAGTGGAAGGGAGAAATAAACAAAAATAACAGCTGAAGAAGGTAATGGCTTACAGTAAGAAATCTAAAAAGAATCTGCAACATATAACTAAAAGATATTAGGATACAGAACATATACGGATCAGAAACCCCTAATTGAAGGACCAATGCAAGAAATTGTGTTTTCTGAGTTTTAACTACTTTAGTTAGTTTTTTTAGGGGGGGTTTCTCACTCTCTTACATCTCCTCACTCTTTAATCAGCAGACAACCCTTCCATGGTTTATATTTTGTTTTTCACTGATCAGAGTCTGATCCTGCTGATTTGGGTTTGGTCTGTTCCAGTTAATGCATCACCTTTATTATTGCCTTATGTTCAGTTTTTTTCATCTTAACTTCAAGTGTGGCCCTTGGTCATCTGCACATGAGTGAATTCATGAATGGATATGAACTGGTGTATCAGTCCCTCCTGTCTGTGGCTAGCGTAGCAGTTTGCTTTCCCTCTGGATTACATGTGATAAAGATTACTGACAAATCTTAGTCCCAAACCTTGAGATTGAGTCACATCCTGAGTCTTTAGGGGGTAAGTTTGAATCAAGTCTCATCTGAGTCATCTCAAGTCTTTGGTGGGTGAGTCAACGGCACATCCTGGGTCTTCATAGGGTGAGTCAGAGGCAAGGCTTGAGTTTTTGTTTCACTAGAAACACATTTATCCCAAATTACCTTTTAGTGCCAAGTTATCTTTTAGTACTAAAGTTAAACCTAGAAAAAGTCAGAAGTCAAAAGTTGGGTTTTTTTTTCAAAACAAATTCATGCAAAACTGCTGCAGAAAGCAAAGAAATAAAAGAATGGACCTAAAATGTAAGTCAGTAGTTCAACTCTTTATTCAGCCGGCTGCAGTTGGCTATGAGAGAATGACAGAGAGGCACAGTTTACAGTCTGTGTGTGTGTGTGTGTGTGTGTGTGTGTGTGTGTGTGTGTGTGTGTGTGTGTGTGTGTGTGTGTGTGTGTGTGTGTGTGTGTGTGTGTGATACAATTTATGGGAGCAGACATGCAGAGGGGGGATATAATGTTAGTAGGTGCATTATTGGTGTTATTAGTCATGTGCTTACTGTACAACCCTACACAAGAGAGAGAGCTGGGAAGATATATGAGGTCATTAAAGTCGCCACCTTAAATCGGACAGAACATCAAGGCTGTTAACAGAAACCTCCTGAAATCACCAAATCAGCAAGGCGCTGCCTGCTTTTGCAGAATAAATATTGCAAAGAAAACATGTTTAATTCTCGCTAGGATCCGCTCCAGGTTCCTGGTGAGTCAACCGGGGGTTGGGGAAATGGAGTATTGAAATATTTATCAGAGCATTGCATATTCAGCAGTGGGTCCTTTGTGCATGCTCGTGTGATCTTTCACAACACGTTCACAAATTAAATATTTATGGCATTTAAATAAAAAGGCGAGTCCCAGGTCTCACGGAGTGGTTATGTTTGTATGTGTGTGTGTGTGTGAGTAGTGATGGGAGTTGTGTGCCATCAGGGATGATTGGTGAGAAGCCCCAGGTGGCATTGGTGCGTTGAGCCTGTCAGAGAGGAGATATGAGACTCACCTACATACCTACCCATTCACAGAGTGGAATCAGGCTCAGCTCGTCCATGATACGGTGGTTACAGTGGGACTGTTCTGGCAGAAAGCTGCTATGAACCAATGGCCTTACATCAATGGGTAAAGCTCATCATGACCCTGTCACTGGAATTTTCTGATTTAATTTTGAATGCTAAAAAGCTTCTCAGGGATTTCTGTTTTTTATCTGGTACCCACTATTTATTGGGAACATTTCAAAAACTTAAAAGGAAAACACATCAGATCTCAGATGTAAAAAAAAAAAAATCCTGCTGATATGGAATGGAGACTGTTGATGCCATCATTTGATGAAAATGAAAATTATGTATCAACCTACAGAGGGCTTAATTTGAAGTCACCAAGAAATTTAACTTATGATGAAGCAGCCTCACTCAGTTTGCTAAAATATCATTGCAACAACTCTAAATGGTCCGTAGTAGTTTGCATGGCCGCCAGCATATTTGTGTGCATCCTGCCAACATCAGGGCACGCTCTTTATGAGAGGATGGATGATGTTTTGGGGTATCTTCTTTCAGATCCTGACCTGACCAGAGCATCACTGAGCTCCTGGACAGTCTGAGGTGTAACATGAACCACCAACCCAGCCAGTAAACTGAACCCATACGCCTAGGGCTCACACAATGTAGCCCCAGTAGAGTCGACTAAGGCTGAACAGGTGGTAGCTACAACCTTAGTCAAACCTGCAGGAATAGCTACGGACCCCCGACCCCACACTTTAGCCAACATTCTACCAGCACCATACAGTACTGTAGCCTCCTGGCACCTTTGAAGAGCCTGTAACCATGGAGTCAGAATTCTCACCATCGAGGGTAGCTTAAACAAATCAGCCCCGTACTGATGCTGGAGCTGCTAGTATCACGTTCATATCAATAATACTTGGTACAGGTGATGTACTAGACTGACCCGGAGGATCTTTCACTACCAAGACTCCTCTACTAGGTATGACTTTTTCACCTACTTCTTTATCCACTTCCAGATAACCCAAGTAGTGGATACTTAGCCCATTGGCTGCCCTCAGCTCTAGCCAATGACACAACTTTAATTTATACTGAAAGTGGCCCCTCCAGAAGAACTCTGGGATCGTGGACACCATGGACCCAGTGTCCAAAATACACAGAACCGAGACTCCAGCCATAAGGACAGTAACAGTTTCAGGGTCCTCTGGTTCTTGCTCAGTTCTGTACTTGATCTGGTCTTGAGCTTCCCCCTCCAGATGGTCAAAGATAAATGCTGCTTGGTCCGCTGGCCCCACCAGCCCGACATGCATGCTTGCACCTCCTCAATCCAGTCATCAACCTGATGCCACGTCTGCCTGAAAACATAGGACACCGCCTCTCTCAGGACAGACAGATGACTCGCTCCACCAGTGCCTTGGTATCTGCTCCAGCTCCACCTTGGCTCGGCCTGGCCTGTGTGCCATCTGCCAACTCGCAGATCTGATCCTGAGGCTGCTGTAGCTCCTTCGCCATAGTGGTCCTCTAGAACCAACGACCTCCGTCCATGATGTGCCAACTGCTGCTCAAAAACAAAAAGAAAGAAATAACAGGAAAATACATTTAAAAAACAACACGCCACTTAACCGGTTCCTTCAGCTTCCTTATACCCAACTAGAACCTCTATAATCCTTTAACCATTAATTACACTCTGCTCGGTTTCTCTCAAGTTCTAGTCGTGTAGTGATATCAAGGAAGGCTAAGGGCCCTCTAACACACCCGAGTACCTTATGGACCTTGAGAGGTCTGGTAACACAAAGAGAACCAAGGCGAGAGTGCAAAAATATAAACCCTTTATTTTAGGTTTTATCTAAAACATTAATTTAAAATATCCCTTATCCCCAACTTTCAGGTTAGGGTCTTGTTCGACTGGCGCAAACCCTCGCGGCCCACGCTGACCCCCAGCAAGAACAAAGGTCTTGCTTCTTGTGGAGTATGAGGCTCAGTACATCCAAACAAATTATCTACCCAAATCCAACTGGACCCGTCTCGCTTCGGTTCAGATCCTACTAGTGGGCAGTAGCTCATGGAGGTATACTCCTGTGTAGGAGATGTTTTCGTGCGGGTCGCGCGTCACCGGTTCCAGCAGATTGATTTATTTCCCTGTGAGGTGGTGTTCTACAATATTTCACCAGGTGGTTAATAGTCAGACTGGTTAAACCGTGAAACCCTCGCTGAAACCATCACTCCTCCCCTACCGTTGCTACACCTGGTAACTATTCAATTTCAATTTTCAATTCAATAAGTTTATTTCACTCAAAAAATTCAATATACAAACGTCAAATCAAAATACAAAATACCAACCAGAATACAAATCATTTGAGTGAAAAAGGAGGAGGAAGAAGAAAAAAATCTTCTATGACCTATAACCCCCTTCAACTAAAGACAAAATAAATTACAAAATGGCCGTATACACAAAAAGTAAACAACTTTTTCTTCACAAACAATACCAGAACTAAAACATATCAATCCTCTATCATTAACTCACAAGATCATAGGATTTTAGCATTGTTTCTTTATACATTTTTTAAAATTGATCAGAAATTGCACATTTTTTTAAACCATCATCCAGGTTAGTCCATAGTTTTACACCATATATTGAAATGCACATTTGCTTTAATGTAGTACGAACAAATATTCTTTTAAACTCAGATTTCTTTCTACTTTTTTATTATTTGTGATCAAAACAAAAAACTTCTGTAACTCTGCTGGCAGTGACTTATTTCTAGCCTTGAACATAATTAGTAAAGTTTTCAATTTAACCAAATCTCTGAATTTTATAATTATTGACTGAACAAACAATCTATTAGTAAGTTCTCTTGGATGTACTTTGTGTAAAATTCTTAAAGCTTTCTTCTGTAACAGAAACAAAGGATTAGTATTTGTTTTATATGTATTGCCCCAAACCTCTATACAATAAGTCAAATATGGAACAATAAATGAGTGATATAATGTCTGAAGTGTTGATGTTTCTAGAACGCTTTTTACTTTATTTAAAAGTCAAATACTTTTAGAAAGTTTTATATATTTTATGTGAGATTTCCAGTTAAGTTTATGATCCAAGACGACCCCTAAGAACCTGACTTCATTTACTCTTTCAACTAAAGTACCGTCAATAGACAATGTGACTGAGTCATCAATCTGTTACCAAAAACCATGAATTTGGTTTTATTCCAATTGAGAAATAATTTATTGTCTTTGAACCACTTCTTAAGTTTAGACATCTCACAAACCATATTTTCTAAAATTATTTTTAAGTCATTCCCAGAACAAAATATATTTGTATCATCAGCAAACAATATGAACTGTAATACTTTGGGCACATCACAAATGTCATTAATATACAAAATAAAAAGCTTAGGACCCAACACTGACCCCTGTGGGACTCCATGAGTAATCTCTAGAGAATCAGAAATTTCATCATCCAACTGTACAAATTGATTTCTTTTATTCAAATAACTACTTAACCAGTCATGAGCTATTCCCTCTTATCCCATAATCCTTCAACTTAGAAAGTAACAAACTGTGATTGATGGTATCAAATGTTTTTTTTAAATCAATAAACAAACCCACTGTGTATTGTTTCTTTTCTATTGCTGATGTAAGTTCTTCATTTAATTCTAGTAATGCCAGGGATGTAGATTTATGTGATAGAAATCCATACTGACTCTCACTCAGCAGGTTCTTCTTCTCAATGAAGCCGTCTAGTTTTTGAACAAACCATTTCTCTAAAACTTTAGAAAACTGTGGAAGCGACACATGTTCTAGCTTAAAGTGTAAAAAACCTACTTGTTTTGCTTTAACTGACCAAATCAATATCCCAGATCTTTAACTGACTTTATATCATTCTCTGATTGAGAAGTGTTCCTTTAATTTTTTCAACAGTTGAATCATTTTTTATTGACTTTAGGCTGAGCTGTGCTGCTGGTGGTTACTCTGGCCATTTTTGATTTGTTTCTTTTAGCTCAGCATACAGTATGAAAATAAAAAAAAACACCCCAGCTTGTGGCTAATTTCTCAAAGCCAAACGCTTTGAGTGTTACACCTCAGATAGTGTCACATGCAACAGTTTAACACCAGCAGGCAAATATGAATCAAGGCAGGCTCAGATGGTGTTTTTGATCTGGTACATGTCTGGTTGATCAGGTTTGGACAGTAGCTTCAAAGTTAGAGAAAAGCCTAAAAATGGCTTTTTACTTGAAGTGTGGGTCAGCACACGCTGTGAGGAAATGAGCAACATCAAAGAGGCTCGTGTTCTGCTCAAAATGTGGGCCCAAGAGCCGAGGCAGTACACTGCTGCAGAAACAAAAGAACAAACATAATTAGCATTGAAAGGGTCTGCATGCAGTGTTTTATGTACAGAATAATAACTCATCAACATCCACAGGAGCCGCTCTTACAGGATGGAACACCTCTGTTTGTGAACCCAGCCCAGCATGACGGCAGCTTCTCTTATTCTGAGATCTGAAGATAATTACTATCTGTGAACACATTTACATATTTAAAACTAGCTTCTTTAACCCGCCTACGAACTTAAGATTTGAGTTAGTAAATGTCTTAGCAAGATGCAAAAATGCTTTATTAAAGACAACCATAAAAATATATATTATTAAATACTC
Organism: Callopanchax toddi; assembly: GCA_006937965.1. Classification (NCBI taxonomy): domain Eukaryota; kingdom Metazoa; phylum Chordata; class Actinopteri; order Cyprinodontiformes; family Nothobranchiidae; genus Callopanchax; species Callopanchax toddi. Next base: position 1,708,858 of record SSNR01000119.1, on the reverse strand, counting down.
TAAACTTTGTTAATGGCTCTCATGGAGCTTCCGTCATTAACACACAGAGAGCACATTTTTATTATAATGTTTATAAAATGTAGCCCCTGTAGACTGTTGTCATAAATTCACATCAAAACATTTTTGATCTTAAAACATCAAGATGGAGTAAAAGGATTAGTACTATCATCAAAAACCTGACATTCAGTCCTCTGCTGCCCTCTGGTGGAAGATCGACAAGTAGAGTGGCCTGATTAATTACTGTTATGTTATTTAAAGACATAATCAAATTTAAAAGATGTCATTGTTATATTAACATTAGCCAATAAATAGTTCTGTTTTTAAATGTAGCATCATCAAATATGCTATAACCTCTGAACTTTGACCTTGTTGACCATCACAAATAACAATCCATCTTTTTCCCAATAACTTGGATAATAATGACTTTTTATCATGTTTTAACCTGAATCAACATTCTTCCAAGGGTTCGGTCGTGTCAGAAGACCCCACTGGACTCTCTTTAGTTATAATAATAAACTCAAAGACTTTTAGTGTCTCTTCCTAAATGGACACTTTAATTAAACTGTTCAGAAATGTCTTTAATATGATTAATGCATCTTCTTCCACAGTATTTTGAATGTTTGATCCAGCTTCAGTATTATCTCATATTTTACTTTGCTAAAAGGTTAATTCAACTTTATTACTCATATTTACTTATTCAATAAGATAAATTACAGTCTTTAAAGGTCTGAGCCACGTGACTTAGTAAACTCGTCCCTGATTCGTCCACATTGATCTCAGACTTCCTCTTAGCTGTCAGACCCCGGAAGTTCCGGCAGTTCTGGTCTCGACATCAACCAGACAAGACGTCAGCTGTCAAACCGCTACACAGCTGACCTCCTCCTGGGGATCGGCCTCTCAACCCTCACGGCCGATCTCACCTCTGGCTCCTGAAGAGAAAACAAGCCGTTTTCCCTTCAACTCAACATGAGCCTCACATTCCTGTCATCATGGATTATGGACTGAAACTCACTATCGCTGGTACTCTCGGACCTCTGGTTTGTCCTGCTGGCGAACCACCTCCCCGAGCGGACGTCTCCCCCCAGCTGGGTGCCCCACCTCAACGAGGCGAGTTCACATCGGACGGATCCATCGAGACCACCCGATACAGTGAGTCAACCATAATCTGGTAAATGAAGGCCTCTGTTGATAAGCTCTACACTCCACATAACTTATCCTTCAACACCTCCTCCATTCTAACTAAACTAAATTAAGTTAAACTCCCTAGCCTAAACATCACAGGCTCAGATCGTTAAAACTTTATTTTAAAGATTCAATTGAGAACACAATAACACCGTGTTGAGCCCAAAAGCTTCAACCTGCTACTTCATGCTGTCTGCTAACTGTTGGAACTGTCTGTTTGTCTGTGTCTTTTAAAATAAAACCTGTAAAGTCTCATTCCGACTCAGACTTCTATTCGTCAACATTAAAATACCTAATCTACTCACTGTGACATCAGAATGAACCTAGAAATATTCCTGTAAGACACCAGTCAGTGAAAGCTTCAGAGAAATCCTCTGTGTCAGACTAACAAAACTTGCTAGATCGCTACAGAAGTGAGTGTTAATATAAACCACAAAAATAAGAGTTTATAACGCTACATAAAACAGTGTATTTTATTGTTATTATTTCATAATTCTTGCTTTAAAAGTTTAACCCCTCTTTAATATTAGTTTTTGTGATTAGATTCCAAAAGAAAGTAAAAAATAAAAACATGATGTAGGAATATCAAAACCTGGGAGGCTCAGAAATTGGCAAAAATCATCAAGAAGTTTGTTATATCTTTAGTTATTGTGTCGCTGTCCCTAAAATGAACCCAAATCATCTTAGTTCTGAATATTTGTTGCATTGGACTCACAATATAATAATATTTACAACCAGGAAAAAATCAGTTCGCCCTGTTAGACCTCCCTCTACCTTATATGGAATTATTTGCCAGCTGGTGAAAAACTAAGTAAATAGTAGAGTTAACCCAGAAGCAGATGCAGTGTTCGTTAAAACTCCTTTTAACGAGCACTGCGGCGAGACGGGAGCGACCTCCGGGCACGGGGAGTTCCAGAGCAGCTTTGTCTTGAAAAGGCACCAGTTCATTAAAGGTTAATGGTGCATTGATGATAAGTTTTATCCACCCCCTCGCTTGTTGACTAATAGCGCAGCGCTCGAATGTTGACGTCTTTCAGATAGGATGGATGTCAGAGTAGTGGCACGAGGTGCTGAGGCCTTGCTGGAGGCGAACGCGGTGATACAGTTCTTTCCAGCAGAGGCAGGATTTATAATGCACCTGTATCTTCACATCAACGGACATGTCAGTAAATCTTCATGAAGCGAGGAGATAAATCTAAGTCTATGATGTGCTTATAGCCCTGTGTCTCATCATCACTCATGGCACAAATACTGGATGTCACATTAGGAAACAACTCTAAGATCTAGAACAGAGTTCTATGTAATCATTCTCAAAAGGGACGCTATTACCAAAAATTGAGGTTTACCAAAATTAAGAGTTACATTTTAGTCTGTAAAATATTTTTTTGCAGAACAGGAGGTGTGGTAATGTCAATTATTTTGAACAGATCTTGCATTTTCCCCATTCATTTGTAAAACAGCTCTGGTGCAGTTTCCAGTCTAAATGTAGCCCTCTCTACTGGTTTATCTGGTTTCTATGAGTTACAGGATTTGATTCTAGTGACCCAAGAGAAGGTCATAAAGAGACCTCTACTCTACTGCCAACTTGTGGAAGATTAGCATCATCCTGCTGCAAACATTGAGGGAGGAAAGCTTATGTTGTCAGCCTCAGTGTTCCAATCCAATCTCACTTTAAAGCAAACACCATCAAACATGTCACAGATTGTTGCATAAGCTACTAGAGACATCCCAGTCCAAGTTGTTTAAATATCTTCCAGTATCAAACCTCTATCTAACATTTGTACTCTAGCTTTTTCTTACAGGACAGACTTTCAGAATACAGACCATGAGCACAATAAAGATGGAAATCAATGAATGAAGTTGTATTTGAGGAACCAGCAGCTCATTTTCATGTATTTGAATCAACTCATGATCAAAAAAGTCCTTCTTATTCATAAGAAAATTATATAACTTTTTTTTGTAAAGCCTACAGTTTTGCATGAGACAGTTTCTCTGCAGGTGTTTATGCTGCAGCAGCACATACAGTAGCATAGCAATTTGAATGCTGTTCATTTAAAACAAACTAAATAAACTAAATGAACAGTGTTCTAATATTGATATCACTTTTTGCAAAAGGAGTTTCATTTTTTGGGAGGTTTATATGACTCAGGTGCAGAAACTCTGCAGGAAGTCTGCATGAAAAAGTAAACGTTTATTTACGATTTTTAAAGATTCAGATTTTGTCTGTGGGTGCAGAAGCAAGAGACTATCACAGGTGAGGTGAGATTTACAGACTTATGGGTTCAAAACAAATCCTAGGTTCTTAATGACCAGGTTTACAGATCTGGGGGTGCAGGTTGGTGCAGAATCCTGGAACAGAGAAGTGTGGAGGAGAAGGTGTGACAAAGAGGTGGAGTCCAGGAGATTGAGGGTTGGTAGGCACTCACAGGCAGTATGTCCTGATAGTAATGAGGGTGACTGCAACCATAGGCTGGTGGCCAGGAGGTGAGTTCTCAACAAGTGTGATGAGAGATGAGACCTACCAACCAGGATGAATTGCAGAGTTTAGGAATCACTCCTACCAGTCCATCAATCTCATTAATGCAACGATAACACACAATCAGGCACAGGAACCAAGGAGTTCTGGACCCTACATACCCAGCTGATGAGCATCAGGTGTGTCTGCTCACAGGAGGAAGGTCCCACCTGCTGGAGGACTGCCTCAAAGGAAGGGGAAGAGAAACCCAGCACCATGACAGCAGCTTTAAAAACTCTATTATTTGCTAATGTGTCACTCTTTGGCAGCGACATCTCTTCTGATCTGACTATGACTGTTGCTCCAGTCAGATGACTACTTCTTGTTTGGAGACCCCACTGAATTTGAGTGATGTCACCGGTGGGTGTGGTCCTGTCTGTAGATGAATGACGCCACTTCAAAATGACCCAGATTTCCCTTCAGTTATTCATAAACATTCCACAAAAACACATTTCAAATTTTCCTAAACATTGCTTTAACATCTAAAATCTGTCAAATCTTGTCTAAAAACATTTGAGCCAAACTACAGGTCCATATCAAAAAATGTGAATATTGTGAAAAGTTCAATAATTTTTGTCACTCATTTCAAAAAGTGGGACTCACTGAGGTAGGTGGTGGGCTGCTCTGCTGCCGTGGTAGGCGGGGCAGTCTGCTCATCTTCACCCTGGTATGAATCAGAATCAGAATGCTTTTTATTGCCAGAAAGACGGCGTCCTGTCAATCAGGAACTTGACTTGGTTACATAGTGAACCCGTGCTGCCATGAGGCGCCTGCCTTGCAGATGACATGTGCATAACAGAGAGAAACATGTTTTATTAAGAGGCTGAAGAGAGGAAGATAAAAAAACGACAGTTCCCAGCTGTCCCAGTAGGGGGCAGCTGCTAACGGTGGATAAAACCCCGCTGACAGACACATGGGTAGAAAGAGAGAGAGAACATTCCGGTGGGTCGGATGGGGGGGTTGACCTCCTGCGTCACTCGAGAGTCAGCGCGGCAGCGCCTGCGCGACGTCATTGCGTCAGTCGGGGGGGAAGAGAAGTTGAGGAATCCAGGGCAGAGTTCAGAGGGAAGGGACCATCCCCTGGGTCTGGGGACTGGTTATGCCCTTAGGGCGCTGGTCCCAGGACCTAGGAGTTTAGAGTTAGTGTATGGGGAGTGTGTGTGAGTGGGTATATGGGGAGTGTGTGTGAGTGGGTGTATGGGGAGTGTGTGTGAGTGGGTATATGGGGAGTGTGTGTGAGTGGGTGTATGGGGAGTGTGTGTGAGTGGGTGTATGGCGTCGATTGTGTGTCTGGTTTGTGCAAATGGTCGTGTGTGTGCATGAGTGTGTGTCTCTGTGTGTGTAACTGTTGGATCATAGAAAATTTAAAAATTACATAGGACAGGGACAATTTTAGCCCATTTTTGGGGGTGCTGCAGCACCCCTAAAAGTTGAGATTTTAACTTTTTATTTTTTTTACCTCATGTTCGTGTTAAAACCCTAGTAAACATATAAAAAGAACCATACAGTATATGGTTGAAACGTTATATTTTAACAACTAAAATACAGCAAACCTCCCCCGCCTGGGAAATGGTTTGTTCCATTCCCAGACTCGCTGCGCTGCAGGAAACATTTGAGCCAGTAGCGATTCACTCTGCTGTCCGGTTCGGTTTCAGATGCACGCTGCTCTCCAAGCTGATCTGGCACCTCGGTGACCAGATGTCCCGTTTTTGTGAAGGATTGTCGCATTTACCTTAATTTTTATGTGCCACAGAAATTGGGACACTGTCCGCCTGGCATTAACACCAAGCGCTTCCTCTTCGAAGCATTTCTGCTCTCCACAATGATCTGTGCTGTAAAATATAGTTCAAATGGTTTTTGAAATAAGAGAAGTTGCTCTTTCAGGTTAGTATATTGTTATTATGAGTATTTCTACTCCATGGTTACATTGGACCCGAGGAGAAGAAATGAATTACAGAGCGCAAAAAGCAAGTTTAGGATCACCTGGGTCTGTGGAGCAATGCCAAAAAGTCAGTCTTTCTCATTGGAGGAGTGGGTTCAAATCCCTACCTGGGCAGTAGACAAAATTATTTTTTTTCCTTAAGAAGATAAATAATTGATTAAATATTAATTTTAATTATTTATTTATTCAAATCTATTTCACTTTTGCTATGGCTCAGCATTTAAATAAACTAAACATCTGATTTGAAATTGCGTTAGAATTTGAAAAACTGTGAAATTGAACTTGCCTGGCTGGGCAGCTCTCTGGGTGCTGAGCACCCCTAAATCTATAATCCTAGAATCGTCCCTGACATAGGATCAATAAAATAAAAGATTTTTTTAAACAGAACTTATCCCACACCTTGTGGACAGGAGCCAATCCTGCTGGGAAACACCAAAAGTTGCTTCAATGACCCTGTTGTTACTGAGCTCTGATTGGCAGGTCAACAGACCTGACCTGAACCTCACAGAGCAGGTGGGTCCAAAGTGTGGCCTGGGGGCCACTTGTGGCCTTCTGAGTAGTTTTGTGTGGCCCTCTTTCAACAATGGTAGAATTTAGTCATCCAGCAGGATGTTGAGGCAGAGACTTTGTAACTTTTATATTCAGATTTTTACAAATTTGAGTCTTAACAACAAAAATACAAAAAAAAATATTTTAAAATGTTTAGGTTTCAGTCCAATCCAAAGTATTAGTCTTCTGATAATCAGGATTTTTTCTTTCATTTCCTGGTAAAGAGAAACACAAACCCTCACTGACTTTTACTAAACTTGTGAGCTCTGTTCCTAAAACATGATTAAATCCAGCAGCGTCACTGGAGATGACCCAGATCCTGCTGACATACTGCTGAAAATGGGGGGGGGTTCAATTTCAGGAAAGTAGAAAACAATCAACCAATCAGATGCAGGGATATTGATGCTTTATGATTATTAAGGCAAATGTACATCATTTTTTGGGTCTTGCATTTACAAAGATCTACTCATCCATCCATCCATCCATCCATCCATCCATCCATCCATCCATCCATCCATCCATCCATCCATCAATCCATCCATCCATCCATCCATCCATCCATCCATCCATCCATCCATCCATCCATCCATCCATCATCTTTATCCTCCACAGAGGATCACAGGGAGCTGGTGTCTAACTTGAGCGGTCAAAGGTCAAGAGGCGGGGGTCACCCTGGACGGGTCGCCAGTCCATTGCAGTGCCACACAGAAACAAACAAGACAAAAAACTAGTCATACACCCACTCACACCTAGGGACAGTTTACAGTCACCAATCAGCGTAACTCGCAGTGAACCCACACATGAATGGGAGAACATGCAAACTCCACGCAGAGAGGCCGCTCTAGTCTGGACACCCCGCCATAGATAATCTATGGAAGATTGTCAAGAGGAAAATGAGACACCAGACCCAACAATGCAGATCAAAGCTACCTGGACTTTCAATAAACCTCAGCAGCTCCACAGGCTGACCTCCTCCATGACACATAAAGGAGAAATGGACAGTTTTTAGAACCCAGGCCTTCCTCTTTAAATATTCCTTTTTATTGTCCTTGTATATTATTTTATTTTTCTGAGACACTGAATTTTTGGTTTAAGTCTGGTTAAAATAAAGAGAACTGAAAAAATACCTCTAGCCCCAAAATGGTAAATAAATGATTTATAAATTAAATATAGAGAGGACCTTAGAGCTATAAAATTGTTTTTCCATGTCTTATTTTTAGAACAAGTTTCATGTGTTTTGTGAGTTTCTGCATGAATGACCTGACATGAAAGTCTACCAGTTAAATTTACAGCAGCAGCTTGTCCCAGTTCATGTATTTTATTGGTTTAGTTGGGAAGTCGATCTCCTTTTGACTGGATCATAAACCTGACCTGCTTTCTGAGCTCTCTGTGCTCCAACAACTCGTTTACTTGCATCAACGTTCTGACCAGTAAAACTTTGCCTTAAATTTGTGGACCTTTTTGTATCATTTCTGTAAAAAGACCTGGCTCTGTTTCTGCACTGGTGATGAGTCTTCTGACATCAATTTATCAGACCAGTTTGTTGAGTCACGGTTGATATTATCTAGTATGTGAAGTAGCACAAAAGCCATAATGAAGAATAATCGCGTGAGTAAGTGTTGGAGAAGCATTGTGGATTTAAATACATCTCCTTTTTTAATCATCAGACCAGAGAAATGTTTTGTTCTGTTGTTTTTCCACCTACAGAACGCTCCTACACATGTTATTTTTTGCATTAGTTGTCATACAACAGACCTTTAAATGAATCCCCTTAAGGAGTCTGTAAATGTATTTCTATTTTCTGTTCAGAAAGTGTCTGTAGTGTCTGTGCAAACAAGCTGAGCAGAGCCTCAAACTCCTAGCTTCATAATGAAAGAAAGAACTTTTCATTTTTCTTTGTGTTTGACTAAACTCTGGATACAAATCTCATGTGTTTCCAATGTTGCTGCATTTGAAAAAGCTGTGATAAAATAGGTTAGAAAATAAAGTTCTGTAAGTTGAAGAAATGCTACGTTTACGGAGTGAAGAGCTATCACTAAAGAGATTTTCAGTGATGTAGGGAAGCTTTTCATTTACTTCCAAGTTGTTTTGTTTCCCCACCCACAATGTCCACTATCCCACTGTGCAATAAATTATAGTCTTCTTTGTGTGCAGTCTCTGAACTTCTGCCAGGAGCAACTGACAGTAAGCCTGCAGTGTAACCCGTCAGACAGTCACATACATGGTCACAACATTCTGTGTATTTTGTGTTTTTGAGTCTCACTATTTGTCTTGTTTTGCAGTCTGTCTAACATAAGCAAGGCCTGATAGGCCAGTACTGATTGTCTTCAATGGTTTGATTGGTTTCTTAGTCATCATCTGTGATAAAAAGTGCTCCACCTGTAGGTAACACCACCAAACTAAACTGAGTCAGGACTGAAGTGGAAAAGACAAAAACCAGTGAAAAAGGACTATAATAAAAGATTATTTTAGGGTCTAGCACAGTGTTTCTCAACGGGGGCTGTAGCGCCCCCCAGGGGGCGTTGAGACCACATAGGGGGGCGTTTGCATGCTAAAGGGAGGCGCTGATGAAAGAGGGTTTCAACCACACTCCAGATCTGGGAGATAAACTTGTTTTTCTGATGCATCAAGATGCAGACATGAACGATTATTAATCGATTGAAAAATATTAAAATTTGATTCTATTATTTTTCGCGGCCTTGCAGTTTTCACCAATCACAGCAACTTTTCCGCAAATTTGACCAATCATCTTAGCGTTACATCTCCTTCTTTGACCAATCACTGCCACTCTGGTAAGTTTTGACCAATCCTGTTGCCTTGAGCTGTGTTTACTTCTGGTTTTTGAGCTGAGCCGCTAAACACGCCGGTCAGTTTCTATCACATATTACAGCTAAAACACGAGCAAGTCAGTTTCCCAAAGTATTGAACTTTTTGAAAAATGTGCTGCGAAATCAGTCATTTTCGGATGAAACTATCACAAAAAACGGGGTGGGGGGTGGGGGGGGCGTTTGGCTGATAAAGGTTGAGAAGCATGAGGATTTCTTTGAGTTCAGAAAGCCAACAAGAGGTTTTGTAAGTAGGGTTGATTTACATAACTCCTTTCAAGATATTAATCACAAAGTGCTGTACAGTCACAAGTGAGAGAAAAAGACAGAGAGAACTGACAATAGAAATACAAGTAAGAGTCCTCTGGTCTCAGGGGGACAGAGGTCCAGAGTCTGCATGGAGGCCAAACAGTAGATGTGTTTGTCTCCTTTAGTCTTCATCCTGGTACGCTGCACAACCAGCAGGCTCTGATCACTGGACCTCAGGCACCTGCTGGGAGTGTAGTGGAATTAAAATGGCTTCAGTTGGTAAATAATTGCATTTAAAATAAATTGACTGAATAATTGATTTCAACAAATGTAATACATTTAAGTTGAAGCAATTTTAAAGTTGGATCAACTTTTCTGTGACGTGGGTGTATCCGGAGGACATGGTCAGAAGCACAAGCACCTGTAACTGACCCATGAACGTTTTGGTAAGACAAGTGAAAAGCAATTAGCAGTAGTCCACACATGACCAGTTCTTCATGCATAACAATTTCCAGTTCAAAGTTGTGTTAACTTAAAAGTTTTCATACAGCCAGCTGTAGTTTAGGTCCCTGGAAAGGTTCCAGTAGGAACCCCAAGGTCCACCGTGTAGCCCTAGATGCTAAATTATAAAACTAAATTGAACCGTAAATGTTCCCCTTCCACTCCTCTAAGTATGACTGTGTTTAACTCAGTCAGTCTTTGATATAATAAGCTATAATTTGGTGTGTTATTAGCTGAGAGTCAGTCACAACACAGTCTGAGAGTTAACTGATCACATTAGATTATAAATAATGAATATTTATTTATTTTAATTTTGACCACAACAACGTGATCTTAGTTTAAAACTGATGTGAAAGGTGGCAGGTGATGTCTATTTCTTTAAGGATAAGAGGATTTAAAATATTTGTTTTAAATTAAGACGACAATACGAAACAATGAATACACTCTAAAAAGTAAAACCATCATTTACTTAAATTTAATCTGTGTAACATTTTTACACTCAAGAATTTTGAGTAGATTGGAGACAATTATATTAAGTAAAAGCCAACTTTATCAATATAATTGTCTCCAATCTACTCAAAATTCTTGAGTGTAAAAATGTTACACAGATTAAATTAAGTAACGTGCAGGATTAGTTTTTTCAGTGTACCTTTTATTGTTTGATATGTAGATTTTATGTAAAGTGCTCTTTAATCTTTAATTCACCAAATATGAAAATGGTACAAATGAAATCATTTTTGACAGGCATCTTAAAAAGACAGCTGTATTTCTTCTTCCATTCTGTCACAGCCAGTTCCTTTAGTGGAAGGTCAGAAGACAGATCCTTTGCCATCGAGTGTAACCTCTAACAAGCTGACTGACTTGATGTGGCGAGTCAGCCTCTGACAGGAAGGATGTTTTGAGCTGTAATTCTTTCACTGATTGACAGCTTCTCCCTACCTCGTTGCTTTGTGTCGGCACTTGTTTTGACTCATCTACAGTTTATTTCCTCCGTGGAGTTGTTGTTCGTTTCTGCTCCCAGAGTCTTATAGTTTTAGAAAAAGCATGTGTTTTGAGATCAAGGGGAGGCGTGCACAACGCTGTCAGCCCTAATTGGAATGTCTTGTTTTCTGTTTCTGGGGAAAAAAACGACAAACCATTCAGCTACTTGGTAATGGAAAAGAACTGAAAAAGCACTGGCTTTGGAAGCAAGTAACGTCATCTCCTGGAGTGTGACGATGCCACAGATTTATCGGTCATGTCCAGAAGACAGCAACAACACAATGTGGTGTTGGTTGTTAGAGAACCACAAACATCTACCATGTTCATTTTGGTAGTTAGTTTGTGTGCTGCTGATGCCGGTGATCCCTCTGCCCTCTCTGGATGGTAATCTTTTCTGTAGGCATGTTTTTAGTGCAGTGCACCAGTGACCAAATGGTTACCAGTAGGATGGTTACAGTGGTAACATTTCTTATAGACAGACTACTGTCGTTTGTCTTCTTCAGTATTTTATGAGCATTTTGTTTGTCAGAAATGAACCCTTTAAGGAGGAAGTGATACATGATGACTTCTGACTGCAGTGCAAACATTTATTATTAAACTTGTTATTAAACTCTCTGTATTTACTTTAACTACAGATGAGAAAGGAACCAAATATTGTCACTTCATTAAGCTCGATTTACTCCTTGGAAACAGGAAACATGTTGTTTTATATTTTCTAATAAAACTCGGGGTTGAAATTTGGAAGTTTCAAGTATTTCAGAGAGTCCTGTAAAGGGTGACACAGCAATGCAACAACGTGTAATATTTTAAAGTAAAGTAAGTAAGTAAATAAAGGTGATTTTACAGATGATCTTATTTGTTGCTCCTTTACGGTCCCCAGAGGTGTACAAACTAATTTTCTTTTAATGCTTTAGTCTTTCTGGACCAATGGGTTCTGAGAGTTCCCTCGTCTGCTGTGTCATACGGGGATCCTCCATACTCATCTAGCGTAGCACAAGTGCTCTCCTGGTTTGTAGAAGTCCAAAGTCCAGTCATTTAGTCTGTTTTGGGTCAGTGTGAGATCCATAAAGCTTAAGCGGACCCTCAGGCACACACAGCTTAAGATTGAGGGCGGTTTGATTGAAGACCTCTGACAGACAGGTTTTTATTGGCATTTATTGATATTTTTCAAGAATTTCTGAATCTTTGGACATTTGTTAGGAATACTGTTATAAAATGAACTTACCGTTAAAACTGTATACTATTTAAAAGCTATAGTAAGTTTTTGTCCAGTGGAGGTGTGGTCTGTTGGGAGGAGACGGCAGTGGGAGCACTGGAGGTTTTTAGGCCTCCAAAGAAACAAGAAGGTTGTGAGACTGGATTTTAAAGTTTATTAAAATGCTGAGAGGACTTTTCTACATCTCCATCCATCCATCCATCCATCCATCCATCCATCCATCCATCCATCCATCCATCCATCCATCCATCCATCCATCCATCCATCCATCCATCCATCCATTTTCTGTAACCACTTCATCCTCCACAGAGGGTCGTGGGGGAGCTGGTGCCTATCTCCAGCAGTCAAGGGGCGGGGGACACCCTGGACGGGTCGCCAGTCCATCGCAGGGTTTTCTACATCTTCAAAGCTTTAAAAAAGTTGATGTGATGACAGAAAACATATCTTAAAAATTGTCTGTTGCTTTACTATGTTACAGCTGATGTAAAGTCGGCTAACATTTTAGCCTGCTGTGGTCCTTAACATTTGATATTTTAATGGTTTAATTTGCGGTTTTCTTGTTTTGTTTTTTTTTACTATGTTATGACCGGAGGTTATTTAAGTGAACATGTACCTAATAGAACTGTTAAAATATGAGTTTATTAGGTTAAACAAGTTGTATCCATCTTAATCAAACTGACATCGTACACTGAAATGATACACGACTTCCTTTGAAAACCCTTCACAATAAGAGCCCCAGACATATGTTTAACTTAAGAAAAGACAACAAACAACTCATAACATGTGAAGTTATAGTTTCCCAACAGAGTGGCACAATAAATATGTAACTAAATATGTGAACATGAATACTACTACTAATAGAATTGTATATATTATTACATTTAGACATTGAAAACATGAGGCCTTCCAGGTCCTATTAAAGATCTGCTTGTAGCTGACTGTACCTGTAAGTGTATCCTGCTATGTTTTTTAAATTAAAATCCAAGCTAATTTGAACAATTTGCAAAGTTTTTTCATGATTAATAAAATCTTGGTTTACTTGATGTAAAGTGGAGGAAGCTTTAATAGATACACCATACAATAACATTAAAACCTTGAACATGTTTAAAGCTGCATTCGGTAATGTACAAACAAGCTAGGTATAGCTAGCTAATATGGTCCCAGAACTCTCATCCCTCCTGTAGACTATAATCCTATAGGCCACGCCCCCCGGATATGGGACTGCGCTTTGCCACAGTAAACAAGAGAGAGCAAAAAACCAGCTGTTGAAACGCTATGCTAATGTTCATCCTGGTTTTTCTTCTTTCTACGTTTTCCTTTCCTGCGAGCTGAAAATGTGTTTTTGTTTTTGGGACTCTGGTATTTTTTCCTAAAATTGAAGCGCTAACAGCCGTCTGTTTCTGAAGATCCAATCAGTGCAGAAGTGCGGCGCTTCAGCGAGACAGACAGCCGGATTGTCCAATAGTTATTTTGGACAAAAAACTTTTTAAGCTACATTGTTTTGCAAATTACACATAGCAGCTTTAAATGAATGTTGTACTATTAGCTAGATTAAGTATTCATGGTATATATGACTTAATTATTGTTAGTTTTTGGAGCATTCTACAAAGGCTTTTCTCTTATCAACAACCTGTTTTAGATTTCTCATACTTTCAGGACCAAACATCACTTTTTTCAAGCATGTTTTTTTGAGGCTTCATACCAAGATATTCATGAATAATTTTTACAAAAATAAATATCTAAAATAGAGTTTAAACAAGAACTTTCATTTCACCTGTGTACTGTGTGTCACACCAGATCGGCTGAGTCCAGTTCTGGTTCTGGTTTCTTCCTGTTCAAAGGAGTCCTTCCTCCACTGTCACCCTCACACTGCTCAGAATGAGGGATTGCATTAAAATCATGATTCAATTCAATCTGCTGGTTCCGTTTTTTACAGAACAATTTGACTACTTTGCATTTTACATTATAATAAATCAAATGTTATTATAACAGAATAACATTACTGGACCTGAAACAATCTGGACTTGTTGTTTTGTTTGGTGCTTTGAGATGAAGTGTTTTACGATTTTCAGCTTTATATTAAAAAAGAGTGCAGTGATGCTAAAGCACCATTAAATCATTTTGCATCATAGCACACTGTACGTTTCCAAACTTCAATCTTTATGTGACAGGATTTGACATTTTGTAAATTGTGATCCATTTCTTCATGTTGTGAAAGGTGCATCAGGTGTTTCTGCATAAAAAAGATAAGAAAGTGAGAGGGCAGCTTAAGGAAATGAGTTTTGATCTACTACTGGGTAACTATGGGACAGATATACCTGCTTGTTGCTGAGAATCTGAATGTACATTGTTGGTTTCTTTATGATAAGGGTTTTAATATTAAAAACATCAAGGTAATATTCTAACATCTCCTCTGAATAATAATGTTTCTCAAAGAGACTCTGCAAACAGACATGTCTCATTGGAGAAACGCAGCACCATTAGATTATTTCATATGGAGGTCCAACTGTCTCCATGGATATTTTATTTATTTATTTGCCAACATGTAACCTTAAAATGTCCCAAGAGAGAAAAATGATGAAGTCAAACAAAACAGATGCGCAGGATTCTACAGGTCTGCAGCTGAATGTGTTAATGTTCCGGGAAAGCACTGGAAATGTTTGACGTGATTTTTTTTTGGCCAGGATTTGCTTCACTGTCAAACACCCTAAGAGCGTGTTAAAGAGCTGCATATCTGAAGAGTGTTGCAGCACTCCCTCTGCTCCTTCGTGTGGTATCTAAGCTGACAAATGGGCTGTGTTTCAGCACAGTCAGCCATTCCATTAGCCAACTCTTATAGAGATTAATGCTGCTGTGATTGATATTACCTGCACCTTTAGTGGTGGTCTAAGAGGTGGATGGACTACAGGAGGGGTCAGGACGGCTATGCTGAAATATCCTGCTGAATTTATAAGAGATGTTGTTGAGATCATTTAATTGAAATTTATTTTCTCAGTTAGGTGACAACATTTACACAAATTAATTTTTTTTGTGCCTCAGTGTGCAGGACTGGGTTGCCTTACTTTGACTAACAGTCATTTTTGTGGCAGACCATGATCAATTATTGGGGTTAAAATAAATTAAAACATTTCAAAAAAGTTTTTGAAGGATGCAAAAGCAGCTGGTGCTTGAATTTTAAGGGAATTTTATAAAAATCTTAGCTTAAACTGAATACGTTTAGCCGCATAAACTTAAAAAAGTGTGTGACATTTTAAAAATGTTTCATGTTCCAGCTAGATCCAAAATTAGAGCAAGTGAGTAAATACGATCATATGAAGGGTTAAAACATCTGGAACTGTGAGCTGCTGAAGATTCAGTGACAGTGTTTTTGCTCCATGAGAAGAAAAACAGAATAAGGAGGATGTGTTGAAAATAAGCCTGAAATGTCAAGAAAGAAGCTGCTAAGTTATTGAAACAAAGTCATAAGTAGGCATAATAATAACAGTAATAATTATGTTCTCTGCCCTAAACTAAGTAAGACAGAGAACATCATTTAACTATTTATATATGTCTCAGATGTTTTGAGGTAGAAGTGTAAGGTGGAGATACTTATTGTAAAAAATTGACCAGAAACAAAACAAAAGCCCCTCTTAAATTTGTAAAAAAAAAAAAACAAAAAAAAAAAACACCTAGATGATCCCCAAGATTATGGAAAAAATTTCTGCTCACCGATGAGACACAAGTGGAACTTCCTAGAAGGTGTGTGTCCTGTTCTATCTGAAGGTGTGTGTCCTGTTCTATCTGAAGGTGTGTGTCCTGTTCTATCTGAAGGTGTGTGTCCTGTTCTATCTGAAGGTGTGTGTCCTGTTCTATCTGAAGGTGTGTGTCCTGTTCCACCTGGAGTCAAACTCTTTATTTTATAAAAACATCATCATCCTAACAGTCAGACATGGTGGAGGTAGTGTGATGGTCTGGTCTCCAGGACCTGGACCACTGGCTGGAACTGATGGAACCGTGAATTCTGCTGACTACCAGAAAATCCTGAAGGAGAACGTCTGACCTTTGACCTCAAACAGGCCATTCATGTAGAAAATCCCTCCATTGTGACTGAATTGAAACAGTTCTGTAAAGAAGAGTGGGACAAAGTCCCTCCACTGAGCCATGAGAGACTGATTACTAGTTCTCACAAACACTGGATTGTAGTTTTTGCCTCCAGGAGTTACAACCAGTGAGTATATTTAGGGTGGAGGTATTTTGCGATGGACTGGCGACCTGTCCATGGTGTCCCCCGCCTCTCGCCCCTTGACCGCTGGAGATAGGCACCAGCTCTCCCGCGACCCTCTGTGGAGGATTAAGCGGCTACAGAAAATGGATGGATGGATGGATGGAGTATATTTAGGGGTAAAACCTTTTCATACAGCATCAGGTTGGATAGCTTTTCCCCAAATGAAATCATCATTTAAAAACTGCATTTTATATTTACTCAGGTTATTTTTGGCTGATATTAAAATGTATTTGCTGATCTGAAACACTGAAGTGTGACGAGTCAGCAAAAACAGAAGAAATCTGTCAAGGGGGTAAATATTTTTTCACGTCACTCTAACTTATATGAATGGATACTTGGGTGTGTATTTTGCCCTCCTATAGTGCAAAATCCACAACAGTGCCTACTCTTGAAGAATAATTTATGTGTGTACTAAAAAGGTTGTGGGAGGAAGAATATTTGTTTGCAAATGAGACTTAATTTACAAATGTGGAAACATCTGAAAAAGAGAAAATGAAGGTCAAATGATTCTGTGCGTTCAAATGTCTGGTCGCTCTCAGCTAATTGTGTCTATGAAGTACAACATACCTCTACCAGAAGTCACAGCACACTATTCCCCATGCATGTATGTTTTAATGTATAGTTAGATTTTCCAAAAAAGCAGGACATAAAATCAAATAAAAATTGTGACAGAATGCTGACAGGATAGTAATTAGAATACCATTCATTACTGGATTTGAGCACAGTTTAAAGTGATAATATGCAGTTTTGCTTGTTTTGGGCTCCCTCTGGTGTCCGTTTTAAATCACTGCATTACACAAGTTAGCATATTGTTTCAGCTTCTAAACGCCTAAATCAACCTGTTGAAATGTCTCCTCAGCCTTCATAGCTTTCTACAGGAGCGGTTATTTACTCCTTCAAAGAAATCAGCTGTGTTCAAGCAGGGAGAGATGGGAAAAATCAGGAATCATGAGATAAAAACACTCCAGAGCTAGCATAACAGCTAGCCACATTGGGTTAGCCTAACCCTCGTGAGACACGTGACTTCCTGGGTACCGTGATGGCGACGGAGATCTTGCAATTGTGGTATTCTGGATCTAACCACCAGATGGGGCTAAGTGACTTTTCATTAACTCTGTAAAGGGTCAGATTAGCACAGACTGGCTCAAGGAGAAGATTTAAAAATATGAAAAAGTTGCATATTATCACTTTAAACACGTTTAATGTATCTGATAGAAACAAGGTCATTTTATTGCCACTGTTGTAAAAAATCTGAGCAGTGCTTCTCTGCACTGGAATCTTCCAAGTTACACTTTAAATTCCAGTTTTTCAAACTTTTTTGCTGAAGCTCCACATACTGAGCTGAAGATAGAAGGAAGAGAAACAGTTATTCTCATCCCACAGAGAGCAGTGGGGCCCTGTGTCTTATTAGACGGATGATGATATACATAATATTTCAGTTTTGACAGCAATTTTATTCTTAAGTCTTTGTGACAGTCACTCAAATTTTTTTGCCAGGAAGCCTTCAAACAGAATGGATAACTGCCCGTTTTTCATGTCTCTGAACCAAAACAGAGTAAGAGCACGACACCCTTCCTCTGGCAGTGGTTTGTGGGTTGGCATGTTGCCAAGGAACAAAGGCCCCAGCTTGGCAGGGACACACGTGACGGAACAACGGGAACGTCTTCATAACTCAGGCTTGACATTCAAACTTGCGCAGGTAAAGAAAAGCATCTGTAGCAGTCGCTCCGATGTGAAAACCCAGCTGGTGGCTGTGCTCTGCAGTGGAGAGAATCATACCAATTAGTGTCCTTGTGATCCTTCCTTCCTGGCAAATTTAGATGAATGCTGCCATTGGTTCTCTATCAGAACCACTTACATTACATCTCCAAATATCAACATCTGCAGAAAAGGCCATGTGTGATGACTGAGTGAATGATGCTGCACTCAGCATCATTCACTTTCTCTATTTCTCTTTCAGAGGGCTCAGCTCCTTCTCACCATTTATAGACATAAACACACAGCTCTGAAAGTTTCAGGCTTTTCTGTGACATATGCTGTCATTTTCAAACATGATGCTTTTATTAACATGTGACATGACTACAGACTTCTGCTTCACTTCTCCTCAGTCCTGAAAGCTTTTTAACACAAGTCATGTTTGCAGCACAAACATGCAGTAATCAAATATTGAACAAAATGAGTCAAAAATCTTGGTTCAACACTTGTTTATGAAAGACTTCAAAGAAGCAGAGAAATAACCTCCATCTGGTTAAATGGATCACCAAATGGTCAATTTGAAGTGGTTTTTATTAGTTATTTATCTACAGTAAGGACTATACCCACCTGGGACATCACTCAAAAGAGGCGGAGTCTCTAGAAACAGGAAGAAATCCCAAGTAGTGCTCGCTGCAGAACCAGAAAGGTGGAGCTGCACCAGGTTCAGCCCCGCCTATTCAAGCAGGGTCAGCCCTGCCCCGCTACACAGGCAGCCCCGCTGACTTGTTTTTTTTATTAACTTTATTGCAACCAGGGTCAGCCCTCCTCCGCTGTTTTTTTAAATAACTTTATTGCAAAAGAGTGGATTTACAAGAAAATATCTGAATATCTGCCTGTTTCTCCTTCTGTTTCTCCTTGTTTTCAGGATAAAACATCTCCTCAAAATTGATTAAACATCTCGGGGTTTCAGTCATGTTCTGGTAACAGGATTAGTTTGTGAATGAGAAACGTTTTCTGTCATACGGACTACAACCAGAGACAGTGAGCCTAACAGAGAAAGCCGAACTAACCCACTTTGCTTCGTACCGTTAGCCGCCATTAGCCGCTAATAGCGGCTGTTAGCTGCTCCTGGCGTGGGCCAAAGCACCGGGGAAACCCTGAGCGCTTCGCGGACCAGGAGCACCGTACGAAGCTCCGCGGACACGCTCGCAGCATTACTCGACAACGAGCTGTTGCATCTCCACCAGACTTTGTGCTCTGGATCCGGCGGAGATGCAACACCTGGTTCTCGGATCTAACAGCCCAGTGTAACAGTCCAATACAACCAGGTCAATCACACGGGAGGTGTGGGAGCTGACTCTGATGGAATGGCCGGGTCTGATTGGTTGAATGGGCGGGGCTGAACCTGGTGCAGCTCCGCCTTTCTGGTTCTGCAGCGAGCAGACTCTCAGAAATCCTCTAACCGAAGCAATAGTCATGGCTAGCCAGATCAGAAGAGACCAGGGGAATATTTCTGTTATTTATCATTTTTTAAAAATGGTGATGAATTCTTTGTTTTTGTTTTCATTATTTATATTCAGGCATTGTTTTTCAAAATCCTAAGCCCTTTGAGATTCCAAGAATGTGAGTGCTATGCAAATCATATGTATTATATTATAGTACAAATGTACTAGCACAACCTCTGGGAGAGACACTGCCAAACTGTGACAAATTATTTGCCAATTTTTAGGTTTTTTAAACAACTCTTGATAAAAAAAAATCAGACTGATATGTTATGTTATGTTACATGCTTGTAAACCTCTACAATTTAGCATCAGACCATTTGTCAAATGTTCACAGCAGTTTGTCTGATATTATTTTAAAACCTGTTACAATGTCATCAATTTAACATGACATGAATATTTTAATGGGATTTTGTAAATGTAGCAGTTCTGATGCATCTAGAGGTCACGGTTGATAACAATTTCCTAAAATTCCTGCTCAAATAATCATGTCACACAAAACTGATGGCTCTGACATGGTCTTTTAAAGAAGACGGACACAAACTGCTCTAAAAGTGTCCAAGTGAGTGGTGACAAATTAGTAGGTACATTCTGGGTTTCACAACTCTTCCTCAAAAAATTCATACAGATGCACAAAATGCTGTTAATTTGTCACCATTCTGCAACAGTCCTGACCAGACTAACCATGAGTAATATCGGCTCACTTTGTGTGATCACTGGTGGGTGGTCCTTACTGTATAAACATAACTGATAGAACGCCACTTCAAAATGACTGAAATACCCTTTAAAACAGTGGTTTTCCCGTTAAACACAGTGCTCTTGGCTCTGTAAGAAAACCTGAAGAGGCTCCCACTGGTTGTCATGCAAGAGAAAGCATCACTGACTTTTCTCTGAATGTCACGCTCTCTAAGACTTACAACACAAAGCACACGTTTTTTATACTGCCACTAAAAATACAATCAACAGGTGTGAGGACACCGCAGACCAAGAAACCCTGGAATCCATCAGGATTTCAGTTTTGGCATATTGCTCAAACTGGTTCCAGGTTCAGGTCCCGATAGGGGTCTGATTTCTGCACGTTAGCCCAAAACAGCTTTTGTTTACAGCCCTGCCTTTCCCCAGCTGAGTAGAAAGTCTCTACCTGTAAATCTTTATCACCAAATGTCTTTTCTGAATTCGTTTGACTTGTGCCGTCTTTAAGAGGTCTTCACAGTCTTATTGCTTCGTGTATGAAGGGTATCTGTGCATAACATGAAAATAATCCAAATGTATCAATTATGAAATGTCCATGGAATAGTGTGCATCTCCTTCCAACTTCATGGCTGGCATACACACGTCTCTATGGTTACTGGTTCATTAATGACACTTAGTGAATACGCTTGGAAACCGTTAATGATGTGAAAATATTTACTGAACATGCCAGACACATAATCAGAAATTAATACATTCACATGTATGCATGCATACTGTGATGTCGATAATACCTTTAAGCAGTGTATTTAGAGACCGAGAGGTTTTTCTGCTCCAAGATAATGAGTGACTCACCAGCTGCTCTAAGGTTTCTAAAGACAATCCTTTAGCTACTGTTCTTGGAGCTGCTGTCAGGCATGGAGCTTGAAGGTGGTTTTACATAGAAGGTGCTGGGAACAGCATGCCACCTCCTAACCCATTCATGTGTATTTGTTGCTCTGCGGCAGAGCGGTAGTGCACTGCACCAAGCTGAGCGATGCACAGAGCGCAGTGCACTGCCGTGTTTGCCATCCTGGGTGCAGCACACAGTGACAATACCTCTGTGCTCTCATTCACAGGAACATGAACCTGTACGCTTTTTGTTTGTTTCTTTTTCCTCAAAAGCAGTCAGAGGCCAGAAATGCATTTGACAAATTCATCTTGCATGGAGATCAGTGGCCAAGAAATTGGCACCTTTGTCCTCTGTTGCATCCTGCTCTTCGCTCGTCTCTCCAACTTCAGGATAAACTCTTGTGACAAGTGGCACTCACTGCAGCTACTACTGTATGTGAAAGCAGTATGACACTGCAGAAGCTCTGCGCTCTTTGTACCTACAGCTGCTCACCACATTGGGTTTCTAGCAACAAGGCATTTTAGACACAGCTAACAGACAGGGATGGACTGGGACCATAATGTGACCTGGGCACTTTTGGTCAAGCTGCGTTCAAGGGTGCTCGGTTTTTAGAAACGTGTCCCGTGAGACCAGAAGACTCGCCAAAGACATGGCGCTACTGCGGCGCTGCGCATCTGTCTGCTGTGTGACCCAGGCTTTAGATCTACAAGTTTCCCTTAGACAGAACTAATGCACACGCCCCACTGTCATTTAGGTAGAGAAGATCATTTGCTATACAAATCAACGAAAACGACTGAGACACTCATCTCTGACATAAAGTTCTATTTGTTTTAGATTAAAAAATATAATCCAAACAAATATAACAGAAAAATTAAAGCAGAAACAATCAAATAAATCAAAGTACAATCTAGAGATCAAAACACGCATCAGCTCATTACTCTGGATATGTTTTAAGACTCAGACATTCTGCTCTGTCTGTCCGTCCGTCTCTCTCTTTCTGAAGTGTTTATTGAATCACTTCCAGCTGCATCAGGGTCCAGTGGAACACAGAATTCAGTCCTTTGCAGGAAAAGCCTAAAACGTGTGCACAAAACACCAGAAACTTATAAAATATTTGTTTGGTTTTTTTTACTCATATTATAGCCTAAACTTTGATGAATTATTTATAGGTTGTGTGAAGCTCTAGATAGAAGTTACATTGTATATGCTTCAAGATTTTTTTTGTAATTTATAAAATGTATTTATGAGCATTAGGTCAGAGCAGTTCATTTAAAGGAGGCACTGTGAGTATTCTAGGTTTTTGCATCAGCGTCGGTTTTGTTTTTGATTTCTTTTTCAATCTAAAAAAAGCTCCAAACTCATTCTGGTTATTTCTGCCTTACTATCCCTTAAAGGGATAGTTACATTTTTTTAAAGTGGTGTTTTATCAGTTCTTAGATTTACAGTAAAATTGAAAAACCATTATTTAGATTTTTTTCTTGACATATTTACATTTTTGTCAACATTTTGGCTGTGTTAAAAAATGTTCCCTTTCTCATTCACTACATTGTGTTCACTAGTCCGTATATAGTCTGAGGGGGAAGGGGACTGCTCCGTGCATGGACGTACTTTTGGTGGGGGGCACGTCCCCTCTACATTTTTAAAAGGCAGTTTTGACCCCTCTAGTTTTTACCATCTAAAACAATATTACACTATATTAAATGGTTACTGGCTGTTGTTTTTAGATGTACGGTTGATATCATTGCACTGTTTAAGCAATCCAAGGCCCCTTCCTCCATCCCACCCTACTTAAACAAATTGTGTCCCACCTACCTTTGCAGTCTAAATGTCCTCCTTGTTTGGTATTTCCAACACCACTTGAAGCAGTAAGCTTCATTACTGTAATGTGCACCGGATACTGAGCAATGTGTCGCTTAAACAAAAGGCAGGACTCACATCAAATCCATCTGCTGATAAACATGACAACCTGTTTGTTTCTGCAGAAACATGTAATTTAAATAAATAATCTTCTGACTTTATGCCAACTGAACTTTTGATTCCTGACTGCAAACCTTAGTCATTTCTACTGATGTAGTGTACAGCGTCTGTAAACTATTGTACCACATGATCTGACACATTTCTGGGGCTCTATGTAGTGGATGAAACATTGCAGTGAAAATTTCAAACAACACTAAAAAATGGCTGACTCACTAATTAGTGCTCTAGATAATGATTAAGAGGACATTTCAAACACAGCCTGTGTCTTTAATTCTCAGAATAGTAAAACTAAAAACTTTGTCCACTAGTAAGTAGCTGTCTTTCTGGCAATAAAGTTGATTCTGATTCTAATACACTGTTAAAAATTACTTTAACAGATTACTTACTATAAGTCTTGCTCTGTGTCTTGATATGTTATTAGAGAAGTACCTACTTTCATCTCTCACTATTTCCACCTAGTGGCACAGCATGGAAATGAGTTTTTGTTGGAATTGTGTTGACAGCTGTTTTTTACCCAATAAAACAAACTAAAAACAAGTTTGAGATGCCGGAGTGTAACTGGAGCCTAAGACAGCGTCAGGTCTACGGGTGATGAAGCAGAAGAACAGCCTCACCTGGTGATGAGGGAGGGAGGGAGGGAGGGAGTGTATGTATGTGGATCATCGTTGGCTTGAAACCAGCTTTCAGCAGCCAACAGAATCTTGTGCCAAAAAAAATAAAAATCAAAGCATCTCTTTTTCTTTTCAGTCTTATTAATGATTTCATCCACAGGTGTTATGTTTGACCTCAGTGCACAGCTGTTGTTATTTAACACTCCTAGAGTTAACATCAGTTATACTAAGGCAGCTTTGTGAATTGGTCAGCTTCGTTCATGATTATAATTTTTTTATTGTATTAGGCTTAATTAGATTTAACAAGAAGGTCTGAAGAATCTGAGATTCAACCTCAAGACAAACCACGTTTGTGAAGCTTGAGTTCAGATTTTAGTTCAGCTTTAGTTTGTAATGTTGATGCATTTGGCATCTTGGATCAAATATGCAGTCAAGTAAATAAAAGCAATACGACAAGCAGTTATTGTGGTTAAATGCAGCACAACGGGAGCAATAGAGCAGAGAGGGAACCCCGGTCAGAGAGCTGCAGCCCTACTCGTCTATCTTTGTTGTTCCTGCTGTTGATGACCTGGATCAGGTGTTCAGCTGGTTTGTTTGTTTGTTTTTTTACCATTACATTTTCATTGTACTGTTGTTTTAGCCATGTGTTCCATTATGCTGCTGCTGGTGAGCTTTATTCTCACAACCATAGAATTCCATGTATATAATGAGAAATGGATGGTGGTGTAAAAGGTTTATAAACAGGGTGCAGTCAAGCGGTAAGCTGGTGCGCACTAGGTGCAGCATACATACCAGTTCCCTCTGCCAGTCGCACAGATCACACACTGACGAGCTGCAGCGTGGACTGACTGAGCGGCTCCATGTAAGTGTAGCTGTTGTACAGAAACTACATTTCTTGGAGTTTTCATTGATGACAAATTAAACTGGAAATCTCACATAAATTATGTAAACAGTAAACTGTCAAAAACGATTGCAATTCTGTACAAAGTCCATTACTTTCTTTCTCAAAATGCACTAACCACCATATATTACTCATTGTTATTTCCATATGACATACTGTATTGAGGTTTGGGGAAACACATATAAGACAAATATTCATTCAATAACTTTACTGCAAAAGAAAGCCATCAGACTCATCAGTAACAAATCTTACTACGCACCAACAAACCCACTTTTCATTCATTTAAATATCTTAAAGTTCAGCGACTTAGTCAACTACATCACAATACAAATGATGTTTAAAGCTGCACACAAACTTCTGCCTCATCATGTCCAGACTCTGTTCCAAATGAGGAAATCAAGCCTGAGAGGTACTTGATTATTTAAAAAGCCAAAGATGTTCAAAAGTCACTGTGTATGTGATGATTTCCCGTCTTGTCTTGTTAGTTCATGTCTGTCCTTGCTCCTGGTCTCGCCCTTCCCTCATGTGTTAATTGCCATCAGGTGTTTCTTGTTTCTTTGATTTCCCTCCACGGTATTTAAACCCTTCTGTTTCTTGTCTTGTCCTGGGTTCATCTGTTTTGTTCTGTCTAGTCTTGTCACAGTCTTGTCATAGTCCTGTTCCTAGTCTTTTGTTTTTTCAGTCTGGCCATAGTTTTAGTTATTTAATAAACACCATTTGGATTTTGTACCTCCGTCTCCTGCCTATGCTTCTCTGCTCATCGGGTCCACCCTTCCCACGGTTCTTGACAGTGTATCCATTAAAGGTGTCTCGCCTCGCCTTCTTCCGCTTATCCGGGTCCGGGTCGCGGGGGCAGCATTCCAAGTCGGGCAGCCCAGGCCACCTTCTCCCCGGCCAAGTCCACCAGCTCCTCAGCTGGGACGCCCAGGCGTTCCCAGGCCAAACTGAAGATGTATTTCCTCCAGCTTGTCCTGGGTCGACCTGGGGGCCTCCTGCCGGCAGGACATGCCCAGAACACCTCCCGAGGGAGGCGTCCAGGAGGCGTCCTGACCAGATGCCCGAACCACCTCAACTGGCTCCTTTGATATGGAGGAGCAGCGACTCTACTCCGAGTCTCTCCCGGATGTCCGAGCTTCTTACCCTATCCCTAAGGCTGAGCCCGGCCACCCTGCGGAGAAAACTCATTTCAGCCGCTTGTATCCGCGGTCTCGTTTTTTCGGTCACTACCCAAAGCTCATGACCATAGGTGAGGATTGGGACGTAGACCGACCGGTAAATCGAGAGCCTTGCTTTCCGGCTCAGCTCTCTCTTTACCACAACAGACCGGTTCAGCGTCCGCATCACTGCAGACGCTGCCCCAATCCGCCTGTCGATCTCCCGCTCCCTCCTTCCCTCACTCGTGAACAAGACCCCGAGATACTTGAACTCCTCCACTTGAGGCAGGACCTCTCTCCCGACCCGGAGTTGACAATCCACCTTTTTCCGGTCGAGAACCATGGCCTCAGATTTAGAGGTGCTGATCCTCATCCCAGCCGCTTCACACTCGGCTGCGAACCTCCCCAGCAAGAGCTGAAGGTCAGAGCTCGATGAAGCTAGGAGGACCACATCATCCGCAAAAAGCAGAGACGCGATTCTCCTGTCACCAAACTCAACCCCCTCCACACCACGGCTGCGCCTAGAAATCCTGTCCATAAAGCTTATGAACAGGACCGGTGACAAAGGGCAGCCCTGGCGGAGTCCAACCCTCACTGGGAACAGGTCCGACTTACTGCCGGCTATGAGGACCAGACTCACACTCCTCTGGTACAGGGACTGAATGGCCCTTAACAAAAGACCATCAACCCCATACTCCTGGAGCGTCCCCCACAGGGTGCCCCTGGGGACACAGTCATAAGCCTTCTCCAAATCCACAAAACACATGTGGATTGGTTGGGCAAACTCCCATGACCCCTCCATCACCCTAGCGAGGGTAAAGAGCTGGTCCACAGTTCCACGACCAGGACGAAAACCACATTGCTCCTCTTCAATCCGAGATTCAACTATCGACCGGACCCTCCTCTCCAGTACCCTGGACTAGACCTTTCCAGGGAGGCTGAGGAGTGTGATCCCCCTATAGTTGGAACACACCCTCTGGTCCCCCTTCTTAAAAATGGGAACCACCATCCCGGTTTGCCACTCCACAGGAACTGCCCCCTATGACCACGCAATGTTGCAGAGACGTGTCAGCCACGACAGTCCTACAACATCCATCGCCTTGAGATACCCAGGTCGGATCTCATCCACCCCTGGGGCTCCGCCGCTGTGTAGTTGTTTGACTACCTCAGCGACTTCTGCCCCAGAGATTGGACAGTCCGTCCCCAGGTCTCCCAGCTCTGGTTCCTCCTCGGAATGCGCGTCGGTGGGATTGAGGAGCTCCTCAAAGTATTCCTTCCACCGTCCGACTATAGCCCCAGTTGACGTCAGCAGCTCCCCGTCCCCACTGTAAACAGTGTGAGGGAGTTGCCGCCTTCCTCCCCTGAGGCGCCGGACGGTTTGCCAGAACCTCTTTGGAGCCGACCGATAGTCTTTTTCCATGGCCTCGCCAAACTCCTCCCACGCCCGAGATTTTGCCTCGGAAACTGCCACCGCTGCACTTCGCTTGGCCCGCCGGTACCTATCTGCTGCCTCTGGAGACCCACAGACCAGCCACGCCCTGTAGGCCTCCTTCTTCAGCCTGACGGCTCCCCTAACCTCTGGTGTCCACCAGCGGGTACGGGGGTTACCTCCACGACTGGCACCGGCTACCTTGCGACCAC
This sequence comes from Callopanchax toddi, assembly GCA_006937965.1. Taxonomy (NCBI): domain Eukaryota; kingdom Metazoa; phylum Chordata; class Actinopteri; order Cyprinodontiformes; family Nothobranchiidae; genus Callopanchax; species Callopanchax toddi. The sequence continues at coordinate 1,681,571 of SSNR01000119.1, read as the reverse complement.
AGTTAGCAACAGCCGCCTCAACAATCGCAGAGCGGAACAAGGCCCATTCGGTCTCAATGTCCCCCACTGCTCTCGGGACGCGGTCGAAGCTCTGCCGGAGGTGGGAGTTGAAGACCATCTTGACAGGCTCTTCTGCCAGGCGTTCCCAGCAGACCCTCACTATGCGTTTGGGTCTACCAGGTCTGCGTAGCATCTTCCCCTGCCATCTGATCCAGCTCACCACCAGGTGGTGATCAGTTGACAGCTCCGCTCCTCTCTTCACCCGAGTGTCCCGAGGCCTGGGGTTGGGGCCCGTGGACGAGCGACTGGTGGCCGGGCTTTCGCCCATGGGGCCCGGCCGGGCCCAGCCCGAACCGGAGACATGGGCTCAACCAACTGTGGGCCCACCACCTGCAGGAGGAGAGTGAAGGGTCCGGTGCAATGTGGATCGGGTGGCAGACCGAGGCGGGAGCTTTGGCGGTCCGATCCCCGGACGGGAAAACTGGCTATCGGGACATGGAACGTCACCTCTCTGGCGGGGAAGGAGCTGGAGCTTGTGGAAGAGGCTGAGCGATACCGGCTAGATATAGTCGGGCTCACCTCGTCACATAGCGTTGGCTCTGGAACCCGAGTCCTGGAGAGGGGTTGGACACTTTTCTTTGCTGGAGTTGCTCCGGGTGAGAGGCGGAGGGCTGGGGTGGGCTTTCTGTTAGCCCCAAGACTCTCTGCCTGTACGTTGGGGTTTACCCCGGGGGACGAAAGGGCCATTAAAGGTGTCAATATATGGAATAATTGTCCAGAAAATATAAGATTATGTTCTAATATGGTTAGTTTTAAGAGACGTTACAAAGAAAATATTATTTTTCTTACAGGGAAAATTAAGTTAAACAACTTGTAATTTTTTATTATTATTTTTTGATTTGATTTGTATGACCTTTGGATGTATGTAGCACTTTTCTTTTTTGCTGTATGGAATTACTTTAATATTCTATACTACTGTATGTTTGGTGTTATGGTGATTTTCTAAGGTAATGGGGTAGGTGACCATTATAAGCTTTGCTTCTGCCTACAGCCTTTCAGACACAGAAATCAACTGGATTCAATTTGTTTATATTGTTTAATTGCACTGTTTATAGTATTGTACTGTGCTGAATAAACTTACTTACTTACAGTGACCTTGTGTTTTTTGAAAAGCACTTTTAAATAAAATGTATTATTATTATTAAGTCACATCCAGGGATTCCTCCCCCTCCTGTACACAAACTCACAGTAAGGATGTGCACACCAAACATCAGCTCTTTGAGTACATCAATGACAAAATTACATGTCCTCACACTCCATGAACCTCTGAGATTCTGAAGATTGGAGCTGTTTTAAGATGCCAGAAGTGCAATGGGCTCTGTGCACGCAGCTACGTGACCCAATTTCTGGTAGAAGGTCAGGATGGACGTAAACTTCCGGTAGCCGATGGAAGCTCATACTGTGTTTGCTAGTTTCCTTTCAGGAGCTTGTAAATCTTTCTTTTTTGTAAATCTTTCTTCTTTTTTTGTGCGTGGCCTTCTATGTCAAGCTTTTATGTGTTCGTGTCCTAAACATGACATGTACACTGACAAAATTTGCATTTCAACAACATACTGACAGCAGGTCTAACCACCACTGCTGTGTGCCGTTCTGTACAGCATCAACAAGATCAACTTCCCACCTCCCATCGTTAGCACGGAGACCGGAAGTCTCGTACCATCCTCACGCCAAACACGGAACTGATGCGTGCACAGAGGCTATTAATCTTGGGCTGCACTCAGACTAGCCACTAGCTCAGTCCTGTAAAAGCTATTTCTCTGTATGAAGGCTGTTCAGGAAGCTTTCTTTCAGCAACAGGTTAGATAGAAATTATTTAGAATTTTTACACAGAAACACACTTTGCAACCCCATTAAATTGAATTTTAATGTATAAATTTAAGATTTTTTTCTTGCTGTCAAAGAACACATGGCAAGGTTATGTTTTAATTTTTGTCTCAGCAGTCTAAGTGTTTTCATTCCTAACAGATTTTTCTGACATCTGCCCTCAGAGGTGGCATAAATAACTTGTTTTTAGCCTGATAAGTGACACCTCCCAACGATGTGAACTGCAATGTGACTGGGAAATATTAATTGAACTGTCAACAGTGTGAAGTGAGCAGCAGTACACTTTGATGAAAATGAAAAGTAAATTATAGTTTTAGACGGTGCTTTTAAGAAGGACTCCATAAGTAGAGTCATAAATGGAATCCCTTCTTCAGGAGTAAATATTAAACAAATACATATTTTGTTGGTTTTTGCAGAAAGAGGTGGGAAATTGAAAGGAAAGTTAACACTGATTAATCGGAAAGTAAATTATTAAAATGAAGAAAATGTATAAATATCTCAAAAATGAGTTGTGACCACCCACTGAGTCTGAACCTGGCTGGTCTCAGATCAGGTGTTAGAGATGTTTTCAGAATTCATAATAAATAAAAGGTTTGTTGTCAGTTATTTTACTTATTTTTCATTTATTAGACAAATACAGTAAAACTTGGTAACTAAAATAGTCTTATTATTATACATAAACAGGTGTCTAAACAATATCTAATTTAAATTATATAAATGTAATATTCAAGGCAAATGTTTGACTAAAGATAATGATTGTTATATACAGCTTAAAAACAAAGACAACAAATAATTTCAACATAATTATGTTTTTTCAGCACCAAGTAAATATGTTTTGAATTAATATAAAGAGAAATGGATGAACATGAAGCATTAGTCTTGTTTTCTTTTTTGTGCCGCTTTTTGTTTTAGTGGAGTTTAAGTATCTCGGGGTCTTGTTACGAGTGAGGGAAGGTGGGAGCGGCGGACTGGGACAGTGATGGACGCTGAACCGGTCTGTGGTGGTGAAGAAGGAGCTGAGCTGGAAAGCAAGGCTCTTGATTTACCGGTTGATCTACCTCCCAATCCTCACCTGGTCATGAGCTTTGAGTAATGATGGGGTGGACATAGCTCAGTAGGTAGAGTGTTCGTCTGGCAACTGAAGGGTTGCTGGTTCGATCCCCAGCTCCTGCTGGGCTTCATCGTTGTGTCCTTGGGCGAGACACTTCACCCAACTGTGAATGTTGTTGGTGGTCAGAGGGGCTGATGGTGCAGAATGGTAGCCTCTCTTCTAACAGACTGCCCCAGGACAGCTGTGACTACAGACGTAGTTTACCACCACCAGAGTGTGAGTGAATAATGGAGCTTCTGTGAAGAGCTTTGGGTGTCCAGAAATGCACTGTTAATCAAATTCATTATTATTATTAAAGTGATAATATGCAACTTTTTCATATTTTTAAATCTTTTCCTTGAGTCAGTCTGTGCTAATATGACTCTTTACAGAGTTAATGAAAAGTCACTTAGCCCCATCTGGTGATTAGATCCAGAATACCACGATTGCAAGATCTCCGTCGCCGTCACGGTACCCAGGAAGTCACGTGTCTCACGAGGGTTAGGCTAACCCAAAGTGGCTAGCTGTTATGCTAGTTCCGGAGTGTTTTTAGCTCATGATTCCTGATTTTTTCCCATCTCTCCCTGCTTGAACACAGCTGATTTCTTTGAAGGAGTAAATAACCGCTCCTGTAGAAAGCTATGAAGGCTGAGGAGACATTTCAACAGGTAGATTTAGCAGTTTCTAAGCAAGAACTATGGGCTATTTTATTTAATGCAGTGATTTAAAACGGACACCAGAGGGAGCCCAAAACAAGCAAAACTGCATATTATCACTTTAAGATAAAATACCAGAGTCCCCCCAAAAAACACCTTTTCAGATAGCAGAAAACTAAAAACGTTTGGAGGTAAAAAGAGGAAAAGCTGGGGGAACATTTCTGCGGCTGGATTTAGACTCTGCTTTGTCACCTTTGCAAACCGTGGTCCCATGTCCGCGGGAGGCTGGCGTATGGATTTTACCCGACGGGAGGGGTGAGTTCACCGAGACGTGTTTCTGTAAAATAGCTAGCGAGACCTCCTTTGTTTACCTGGCTACTGAGTATGGCTTTAACAGATAAGTCTGTACTGTGCTGAGGGCGGAATCCTGACTCAGATTGCTCATATAGTTAGTTAAGTACATGCAGAGTTGTGAAACAACTGCTTTTTCAAGTATTTTTGAGAGAAAAGGGAGATTAAAAACAGGCTGGAAATTATTTAGGTCGTTAGGATCAGGATCTGCCCTTCTTCAGGACAGTATAGGGCAACTTATAGCAGTTTTTAGTGACTGATGGACAATGCTGGTGGAGAGGGATAATGGATAATAGAAACAATGAGAGGGACCAAGGCCGGCAAGGAGGTCGTGAAGAAGATAGTATGGATAGGATCAAGAATCAAGATGGCAGGTGGAAGGTTTAGAACCATGAATCAGGTCAGTAATATCAGAAGCAGAAGGATATTGAATCATAGATGGTACTTTACAATCTATAAATGAACAGAAATCAGAATGAGTACCTTACTGGACCATCTGACCACCCCTCTGAATGCACTGAATTTTAGAAATTTCCCCCCAAAAATTGACCAATCCCATGAATCCCAACATTTTATTTGAAGGATTATTTTAATAATTTCTGTCATTTTGAGTCTAGGCCCTGGTCCATTTCCTCCTTGGTTCCATTTGTTTGTGCAGGTGTGAACACAATAATCATTCTAGGATGGAACAAATTAACCAAACTGAGACCCATCAGACGAGGTGGCACTGGGTCCAGACAAACTCCAGAGTTCAGTAGTTTATAAGGTGAACATGATCTGATCTTAAGCAGACAACAATAATCACGTTTGAAGCAAACTTGAGCCAAATACCCTCCTTGAATAAGGTTTTTGTTGCATCCTGGGATGCGAAGGTCACTCTGACTCAAAAACACTGAAATGTTCCAAAGTGTTCATAAACAGTTCAGAGCCAGGGGATTGGACTGTGCTAGGAGAGTAATTTAATGAACTGTAGAATTATTTACTGAGCTTTGTGCTTTGCTGTTCACTTCCAATTACATCATTATTTAGCCCGGCAAATGTTGACTTTAGAGCCTGACTGTGAGTTTGTGTGAGGACACACAGGAGGAGACCAAATAAGATTCTTTATTCTCCAAATGTGTTGTGATTCCTGAGAGGAGATGTTAGCAGAACAAGCAACAATGTTCTTCATTTACTGGAAAAAATGTAACTACGGCATCAAAACTTTTAGCAGCTTTTTGTTTTTCCAGTTTGCTTATATATAGATGCTGTTCTAGACTCCAGACGAAGGATAAATGATATGGGTTGGACAGATTGATGCACAGCAGATGTTTTATTCGCATGCCTTTTGAAATGAAAATAAAAGCTATTTACAGAATATCCACAGAAGATTGTGGACATAACTGGCTGTTCGGTTAGTTCACAGTGTTTTCTTTAGGTTTTTTGTTTTAATGACTCGTTCTGTTTGCTCACAAAGCACAAAAACAGCAACCAAATGGTGTTAAACACAAAGTGCAGGGAGCCTTAGGGGATCAGAAGTTTACTTGTCACAGCAAACCAACCAGCTGTCTGTTGATTTTGAGTATATCGCAAATACAAAATAGTTGATTTGTGCTGTTTTTCTTATTGAATTCATCGTTATGTGTCAGATCTTGTATGAAGACTTGTTCTTAAAGTGATGCAGATTGTGTTAATTATTATTATATTTAATAATTTATTACATCTAAATGTATTTTTTCACATATTGTCCCTTAAAGGGACAAGGGGAAAGATTTTAAATAAAAATAATCATGCATGTTCAGTTTTAAGTGATGAAGCATTTTAAATCAAACAGAATGAGGCCACCCATGTATCATTCCATAATCTTGAACAGGCTGAGCTGTAAAATGTTCTGCAATTTGGGAACGAATTTCCCTCGCTGTCCTATGGATGTGACGTCAACTGACGCTTCTGCGCGTTCGTGGAGGGCTAAAAAAGTACCGTATTTGCTCGCATATAAGACGAGGTTTTTTTCATTAAAAATAATTTTAAAAAGGGGGGGTCGTCTTACTATCGCGCCCCAGCAGGGGGCGCATGCTTCATGTTCAAACGGCAGAAGTGGCGCCGCCAGCAGGAAGCAGCTCTTTAGACGTCCGCTTCAGCTCAAAGTTACAGGTCCACTGAGGATTAAAACACCTGATGGCAAAGCCCAACGCCAGCTTCTGGCGTTTTCAGACTAGTTTGGGTTTTTGGTTCGGTCCGGTTCTGTTTAGTACGTACGGAGCCGACACCTTCTGTCGGACCTCGGTGATTCGGGATTACTGGACTCGCGGCGGCTGCAGTGTTTTCAGCGTGAGCTCTGTACAGGTGAGCGCGGCGCTCGATTCACACATGCATTCTTCCTCAAGCCTGAAAAACACCTGAGGATCCGGTGCTGCCTGTGTCCACAGACGGGACCCGTTTCTGAAGCTGCGCGCGCGCACACAGTCTCAGTGAGAGAGAGAAAAAGAGAGGGAGGAGGGAGGGCCCACACAGCCAGAGTGAGGAAGAGAGAGCTTCTTTTTTCTCTTTTTTCCAATTGACTGAAATATGTTGTCACATAGAACTTTAATTCCTGTCTGATTAATATGCAAATATTAAAGCAGTCTATAATTAAGGTACCATATAAATTATTTTCTCAAAATTTAATTAAAAATAGTTTCTTTATAAAGTGAATTTATTCTTTTTTCTGAAGATCAGTCTTGAAAAATGGGGGTCGTCTTATAATCAGGGTCGTCCTATATTCGGGCAAATACGGTAATAATAAATGTATATCCAGTAGGTGGCAGCATTGCACCGTTTTGTTGCTGGTCAATGGTGGACTTCCTTCGTCTGAATCTGTGGTTTTTCTCATCAAACTGGTGTTATCTTGTCAGCATTTATGGAGCTGAAAACCTCTCTGATGGATTATAGGGTTTCACAGAGCTAAAGGTGCTATTATAGGCGACCGCACAGCAATCTGTCGATGTTTATGGGTATCGGGACGATAGGTCTCAAATCCCCGACTGTTTCCTGGACCTCAGTCCGCTTACAGTGCACCAAAGGCGGGTGTGCTGCGCATCCTCCTATGGGTTCTCCAGAGCGCCACTCCGTGATGCAAATTTGAGAAATCTAGCGTGATATGTGCGGGGGACATGATTCTATCACCCTAGAGTTCTCAAATTCGCCTCCGGGAGTCAGAGAACACCAACTGATTAAAGCTTTTAGCGATACGGGCAGCTGGGAAGGACTGGAAAATAGCAGCTAGCGAAATTAGCTCTGTTCGGCTTCCTCTGTCTCTGTGTGTGTGTGTGTGTGTGTGTGTGGCGGGGGGCATTATTTTACGATATTTCCTTCTGTATTAATAAAATGTATTTTTATGGAATAATGTCTCCAGCTGCCTTTGGTAGATCACTTAATGAGATGGTGAGAAGTTTGTGCACGCTCCCGTTCAAGACTGCAGTTATTCGCAGCGCCAGGCTCGTGAGGTTCGTTTCTCAAAGCTGACCGTAGTTCCTTTAATTTGACACCTCTAATTATATTATACCTTTACTGGTCTGGGAACATCTAGAATCCTAGGATGTCCTCAGTGTCCCCCAGTGATCTGATCCTGGTTTTGGATCCTGACCCTACTTTGAATAAGCTGAAGAAAGTGGATGGATAGATGAGCAAAAATCACATCAAAAGCGACAACATGCTAAACACGTGGAGTAAACGATCTTGAAACAGGGATCGCTAATGTTTGTAGTTCTCAACTACTCTGAAAGTAAATCTGTCTGCTTCAGTAGGAATTAATCACGTTTAGGGTTTCATGGTTTTAAGCTGTATGTCCAAAAATAAACCTGAAGCTGAAATGCAGTCTGCATAAAGACAACATGGACAAGAAGACTTCAAATGAAAACTCTGAAAAGGAAGATTTCCTTGTAAGAAGACACTCAAAGGACTGGACTGATGAGTCAGTGGAATTTTGCGACAGTGAAGCATCCTGTGAAATGTGGTTTTATTTCTCTCCTATGGATTGAAACAGAATGACCTCTCCAGTTTTCAACAGGAATCCTTTCAGTTTTCTCTGATTGATGTTTCTGTGCCGAGGTTCTTTTGTGTGTTTATTCAGCAACACGGTAATGTTATGTCAAAAAAGGGACTTACACAGATTTGCAATTTTCCTACATATACTTACATTGATGAATGGCAGAAATATAAAATAGTGCAAAGACCTGCAGTCCAACGTGATAGATAATATTCAGAGGAAATAAATGCTTTGATTCTGAAAACCTTGACACTCAAAAGCATTGGGATCCTTTGAGCAGTGGATCTGACAAGATGATGATTGATGTCTAACGGAGGGTAAACTTATAGAAATGAACCAAGATACTTTTAATTTTTTTTTTTTTCTGGGGAGAATGTTGAACCTTGAGACACCTCCAGGAGGAAGCTTGAGAAGCTGTCTAAACCACCTCAGCTGACTCGTATCAGGTCTGTGTGTCAAAATGTCTAGTGCCTGAGCTGATCTGGATGGACCTGTGTGCTGCCATCCCCAATCACATCACACTGCCACAGGAGAAAAGGTGTTCTTTAAGTGAAAAGGGAGTCTATGTGGATGATATGAATCAGTTATTTGTATTGTGTTCTGAGAACCTGATGGTACCTTGTAGATATTAAACATGCTGTGTGTCAAGCTCATGTTTTCCTTTAGTTGCTTTTATATCTGTTTGGTAACCGCTAGGAGTCGTTTTGCCTTCAGGTCGTCTGCTTCTTCTTGTGAATGCATTATCTCAAGAGGTTTACAGACAAAAGTATCTTTAACTGAAACACACCAAATGCAAGGCTTTACAAGTATGAAGAAAAGCAGGTAGGGATTTTTTTTTCAAGTCTTTGAGAGCGAGTGTGTTCTTTAGTATCTCATGGTGAACTGTGTACGCTTTAAAGAAAATTACAAAATGTACATCTAATACTGATTAACCTTTGTGGTTAAGTATGCTGGTGAAGGTTCTCAGTCATCCAGGTCATGATAATCCAAAACAGGGTTTTAAATAAAGGCAACTGGACTTATTTGGTTCTTTTGAAGACGTTTTACTGCTCATCCGAGTAGCTGAAAGTAGTATACTTTGTGGTTAAATTAATTCAAAATGACCAACCACTGTCAATTAGAAACTGTAAACTCAAAAATGGCTCTAAGCCAGTCAGTTCTACGGATACTATAGGTGGTCTGGTGGTAGCTGAGAGTCATTCATTGTTGTTGTCTTCCTAATTCAGGTCTAGGTTGTGGGAGGTTGGAGCCACTTTCTCCAGCTCCTCTGGTGGTAATCCAAGGCATTCCCAAACCAGCCTACTGTAGAAATATAATGTCCTGGGTTGGCCCTAGGGTCTCCTCCAAGGACATGTCCAAAACAACTCCGCCAGGCCGCGTAGAAAGATCATTCTAACCACATGGGTGGCAGTAGCATAGTAAATAGAGCATTCATCTTGCAACCGGAGGATTCAAGATTCAAGAGGATGTCATTAATCCCCGAGAGGCAATTTGAAGGAATTATCAGAAGATTGTCAGCTCAATCCCAGCTCTGGCTGGCTCATTGTGTCCTTTGGAAAGATACTTCCCCACATTGCCTGCTGTCAGTTTGTCCGGTGTCACCTGTGTATTAAGATAAGATACGATAAGATAAGATAGACCTTTATTAGTCCCACATGTGGGAAATTCTTTGGATATAGCACACAGCAAAATCAATAGTGTTAATTTTCCTGTGTTAACCGTTTTGAGTTGATGGGGGTTAATTTCTGTTGTAACGTCAACAGATACGTTACATCCTCTGAACTTTGACCTTTGTTGATCATCACTACAATAACCCATCTTTTTCCCAATAACTTGGATTAAAATGACTCTTTTATTATGTTGTAACCTGAATCAACATTCCTTCCAGGACCCGGTCGTGTCAGAAGACCCAGAAGACTTTCTTTAGTTAATAATTAAACTTAAAGACTCTTTGGTGTCTCATTCTAAAGGACACTACCGTTAATCCACTGTCCAGAAAGGTCTTAATATGATTAATTCATTTTCTTCCAGTATTAATGAATGTTGATGTTGCATCAGTATTATTTCATGTTTCTACTTTTGCTAAAAGGTTAAATCATATAATAATCCATTTAGGGTTAAACTGGGATCCTTAGTGACGAGAACCACGTGACTTGGTAAACTACTTCCTATTGGGCCACGCGTCAATCTGATCCCCATCTCAGACTTCCAGCCCGTAAGTCCCTCAGTTCTCGTTCAGGCAGCAACGAGACAACAGCGACCGTTTCCTCAGCTACACGGGACGCTCCGGTGCTGACTTCCCTGTGGGTTACAGCCCCACAAGTTGATGACATTTCCCCGGCTCTAAGCTAGACACCATCCGTCTGCTTCGTTTTCACCTGCCATGGGGAAGAACTTGCAAGCCTCTTTCCTCAGCCAGAGATGGGGCTGCTGAACCGACTCTCGGGCTTTTCCGTGCCTTGGGGCGACCTCACTAGCCGCCTCGGAGATCCGAGGATCGTCCTGGGCACCCGACCCACAGACGACCCTCCTGACCACGCCGAACCGACCCACGGAGCGGTCTCAGCAGGTAAACCCCAGTCTGGTAAACTGAGGCTCTTGATAAGCAACACTCCTGTTAACTTAATCTCCAACTCCCCTCATAACTAGTTCGGTAACTCCCTAGATATATTTTATATCTCACGGGCTCTCGTCATTAACCCTCAGCTTAATAACATCAGAAGAACTCCTTAAGATGCAACTCCTACCTCATATCTGTCTGTTCGTTCAATCTGTTTGCTTAATAAAATAAGTGTAGTCTAAGTCTGCCTCTGGTTCATAACTTCCAGGTATAACGTACGTAAGTCTTCACTTTGAATAAAGGGAATCTAAAGTATCCCTGCATAACAATTAGTTTAGTGAAGTATCTCAGCATCGCTCAGTGTAAACCCTACAAAACTGAACTAATGATCTTGCAGAAGTGTGTCCGTATTATAACAATAAAAACAGGTTATATTACGCTACACTGTGTTGTTTCCAGTACTTGCAGTGTTAAAACCGCGCAGGGGGTCGAGCTATTTTGCCGAATTGGGCGCGCACACTCTCAGTAGAGTCAGTTTCGCATTTGATTTCAGTCGGCCTTTGTGCAGCAGGAGAAAATGCGTATTTATTCTATATAACTTTTTAAAAAAGTATTTATTTAACTCGGTTAAGTGTTAAAAAACACTATAAAGTGTCACAAAATAACACTGTGTGTTAAAATTTAACACTGCGATAGGGTTAAAATATTAACACTACTCAAAGTGTAAATTTTACACTGAGCCGGTGAGAATTATATAAACACCAGCATAGTGTTAAGTTTAAGTGTTAAGTTTAACACTATAGGTGTCAAATTAACACATCCAATTTTGCTGTGCAGAAAGTACAGGTTAAGAACCATAAGCATTAAGAAACCATGGAAAATAAGCTTAAAAGGTATATAATAAAATAAGCTATACAAAAAGAATAGAATAAAAAATAAAAATACTAAATAATGAAATACTATTGCACTTGAAATTATTGCACATCAGTTTGACAGGACAGAAAGTTACAGTGGTGTTTGTCTGTTAGTACGTGAGTGGTCGTCTGCAGAGACCACGTTGAATAGTCTGACAGCAGTTGGAAGGAAAGATCTGCAAAGTCTCTCTGTCTCACATCGTGGATGCTGCAGTCTTCCACTAAAGGAGCTGCCCAGTCCCATCAGGGTCTCCTGCATGGGGTGGGAGATGTTGTCCAACAGGGATGACAACTTAGACCCCATTCTCCTGTCACTCACGGCCTCCACTGGGTCCAGAGGGCATCCTAGAACCGAGCTGGCTCTCCGGATCAGCCTGTTGAGTCGCTTGTTGCTGCCTTGCTTATGCGGCTACAATGTAGCTTGCTGCCATCAGTGTGTGAATGTGTGTATGAATGGGTGAATGGCTGTTAGCAGTTCCATCATTTGGGGTGATTAGAGTCAAATTGCTGCTACTCTGCATTTAGAGTCAGGAGACGTGGTTCTCTAATTAGAATGTCCCATGGTCGCCTCCTTCCAGAGGTCTTTCAGGCATGTCCCACTCGTATGTGATCCCTGGGATTATGTATCCTGTCTAGCCTGGGAACACCTTGGAATCCCTCAGAAGGAGTTTGGGGTGTTGCTGGGGATAGGGATGTCTGGGCTTCCCTCCTGGATCTGTTGCCTTGGTGACCTGACTTTGGATAATCAGATGAAACTGGATAAATGGATTATTCTTTTGGTCATTACCCAAAGCTTATGACAAAATGTGGGAATCAGAAGAGTATGGTTTTCTGGGTTAGCTCCCTCTTCATCACAACAGACCAGTCAGTGACTGATCTGCCTGTTGATCTCCCTGAGTCGACATGAAACGCTAACTGTGAGATCTTTGTTTCAAACTGCTGTCATGAGTTGACTTCAATGGCAAATGTGTGTCTGTTCACAAAACATTTTTTCTATACTAATCTTTGTTTGTTAAAATTTTTGCGTGGCTGCTTTTCTCAAGGGATACCAAACTTAATTTCAGTGTTAATGACAAAACGTTTCACTTGAATTCTTGAATGAACCACTTGATGAATGATGGCGAAAAAACCATCGCAAGGACATCTAGAACGGATTAACCTTTGGAGTCAACACATTTCAAAGTCTACACTGTACAAAAAAAGGCTACAACTCAGTCAGTTTTATACATTTTGGGCTATAGTTTGGTGTCACACTAGCTGAGAGTAATTCCTAAGACATTCTGTGGGTCTATCTGATGGTACAACATCTTTAAGACTTTGTCCTCATTTATTAGAGTCAACCCTGTCTGTTAGAAACATATCCTTTGACATTCTTAGAAAATAATCAATGGATGTACTTCTACAACATATCGCATTCAAGACAACTAACATTAGCACATAAAAAAATGTACGAACATATATGTTTTGGTCAAATTTAAAGTGGTTTAGCAAAAACTGTGGTGTCAGTGCGGTGGTCAGTGATACCCTCCTGCTGGGTCTTTAAGGTTTAATGTGTCTCAGACGACGTATGTTTAACTTAAAAAACATTTCAATGAAACAAACGGCCCAGAGAGTACAAACTGAGCAGTGGTCTGAATACCTGCAGCCAAACTGTACATTTTATAACATATTTCTATTTATGCCTTTTTGGTCCTTTTGAAGCCTTCACAGCAAGGTGTTTGCCCACATGCATCAACAGAACAATGTTGTTCTCGCCCGTGGAAGTTCTTACACCTTCAACTTTAGAAAACTGGCAGTAACAACAATGAAAGTAGTGTACAGTATGCTGCCAGGCCTGAAGCATAAAACACACACTCACACACACACACACAGCTGCAGCTCTCGGTCAGAGCTGCAGCTGTATATCTCTCTGGAACACTTTCTACCTCCAGGTGAATTTTTATCTTTTCACTTGGTTCACTCACTTGTCTTTCTTTTCTACTTGTTTCTGACTTCTTCCCACATGGTGTCCTGTCAGAATTGTAGTCCTGAATATGAAAAGATGGAGGAAAGTGCAAAGTAGCCTGAGCCTTCCATAAATTAGACTTATTTTCTATGCATCCTCCCAGCTCAGGGTGGTCAAAGGAGCAGAGAAGAGCAGGACTCTGTATCGTATTCTCCTTCTGCTTCGTGAACCCTTTCTAGGAATTCCATGGAATTGATTTGTGTATGTTTATGCCAGCACATGGACCCCCCCCCCTCCCCATTCTGTGTCCAATCCATATTGACGTAATGTAAAGGGTAATTAGGAACATATAGTAGTTCGGCATACGCTGTGCTGTTTAAATACATGCTCACTGTAAAGCCACAATTTTGCTACATTATCATCAAATGCAGACCTTTACTGTCAAGTACTGACTACACACACACACACACATTGCATTTGTGTAAAATGGCATAAGCAGTATGTTGTTAAAAACAATGCTGCTGTTTTGCATGAGTACACAACACCCTGGGATGTTGGGACATACAGTTACTAACACACGCTTAGTCTTTATGTTTTGTTTTTCTTGCGTGGGTCTTTTTTCTTATTCGTTTATCTTATTTTATTCTTTTATATTCCTCTCTACATATTACCATTACTCTCTATAGAATTGTCCCTTTTTTTTGTCCAATCTTCATATGATTTCTATTTTAAGTTGATAGCATCTCAGGTTCAGTCCACATTCCTCCAGACCAGTTTTTAATCTGATATTTTTTCACAATTTGTGAAAATATCTCTGCTCTAGGATGGCGTATTTGGATCACTCAAAAGAAAACAGAAAAAATAACAGGAAGTGTTGAGATTAAAGTCAAATTATTATTTCCAGAGTAAAATGGAAATTTGGGGAAATAAGTCAAAAGAACTGTTTCTATACAGTAGAAACATTCAATAATAAGTTCAAGGAGCCACAGACCTTCCTCCAAGGCCCATGGAGGATGAAGAGGTCCAGGCCCCGGACGCCCAGAGGCCGTCCAGGGCACGGACACCCCAGGGAGACCACTGCCAGGGACAGCCTCAAACTCCCCCCCAGAGAGCGCAGAGGCTCACCACGCGTGGGTCACCCAGCAGCCACCGCGCTAGGGCCCCTGGGACAGAAGGGGGGACGACAAGACCTGACAGATAAACAGTCATACACAGACACAATCGCACATTCCCACCCTCATGCACACACACATCCCTACAAGCATACCAAGAAACACAATAGACACTGTACACCCACTCTCTCTCCTCATGCCTACTCTATATACGCAGGACCGACTACCAGCACCTTGAGGTAGGAGATGGTCCCTTCTGTACTGGAGTGGGGACGAGCGTTTTACATAGTCTAAATTATGACATGTCAAGCCAAGCCAACTATATTTATAAAGCACTGTAAAAGCAGTTATAACTGACCAAGGTGCTGAACAAAGAATAAGAAATAAAACATAATAAATATTGATATTGATAAATAAATATTTAAAATATTGAGCTGTACACAACCTGTAAACAACTTCTCAGAACTCTAAAAGATTTAGACTGCAGTGAGAACACTGGAGAACAGTAATAAACTTATTTGTACAGTGCTATGTATGTTTGAGGCTCTTATTGTGAAAGACTGAAGGAAGTTCTTTGAGTTCTGCTGTTAAATGTTGCTGCGGGAGTAATAATTGCACCTAAAGGAAGCTCCTTGTTTTTTGTAGTTTATTCAGTAAAAAACACACAGAACCCTCAAAAAAATTAACAATTAAAAAGAATCAAAACAGTCGGGTTCAGGAGCACAGCAGGCTTCACTTCCCCAGGCTGTTTTTGAGATAGGTCATAGTAGCTATTCTAACAAACTAGTGAAATACCCTCACCGCACCACTAGGTGGTGAGAGTGTTCACAAAAAATTAGATCCAAATACAGAGAAAGAACATTCTTTGTGTCATGTTCTGCCCCCTTGTGTCCAGTTTGTACCAGTGTTCCTCCTCCTGTGTCCTGCACTAATCCCCTCCAGGTGTGTCTCGTCTCCTTGATTAGCTCCTCTCTATAAATACGGTTTAGTTCATGCACTCCCTGTCGGTTCCTGTGTTCTATCCCAGCCTCATGTGTCCTGTGTCTCCTGAGTCCAGCCACTAATAAAGCTGTTTTATGTTTAAACTCACCTGTTCCTGCCTCCGTCCTCCTGCGTTTGGGTCCTGCACTACCCCGGTCATGACACTTTGCTCAGCTAAAACCTCTCATTTCGTTGATATAGGACATACGTTCCTCCTTAATAATATCAGAATCAAGTGAAACAAATGAAGCAAACACTGGTTAAAAGGTCTTCATAGTTGTTTTTGTTTTTAAAGCACAAAGTGACATACATGAAATGAGCCGCCGTTGTTTTTCTGCTCCACAAAAGGCGCCCCAAAAAGTTTTGAAAGTTGTCTGCAACACACTAGAAAAGTTTTGAGATGGTGCGTGTTTACTACTGTGTGAAATCAACCATCTGTTTAAACAAACAGTTTGTAAAGTGAGAATATGAAGTGTCTGTATTTGTAGAACATGAGGTTTCAGCTGCCCAACAGCCCTTAGCTGTCATCTCATTCTCCTCTTCATGATGTGTCATACAGTTTTTAAACCTGCAGATTTAGACTGCAGGCATGCCAGTCAAGCAAACAAACCCTGTGTCTGTGAAGGCACGCTGCTGCAGGTCGTGCACAGACAAGTCTGGCACTGTCCTGCTGAAATAACAATGACTCTCTCAGGAAAATGTGTCCCCTCAAAGGTAGCACACAGTGAGTTTGGTAGAAGTTCACTCTTCTCAAAAACTAGTTCAAAGTTCAGCTCGCTTGGAATTAGGTCATGAGTTGTGTTCGAAATGTTCACACGTTTACTAACCGCATGATGTTCTATATACTACAGTATATACTAGCCTAAATATGGGACAGGGAGCCCTGTGTTTTACATTTTTAATAACACTTGAGTGAAGTGAGTTTTATTCACCTAAATCTGAGCTGATAGGCGACATCATTTAGCTGCTTTAGACAGGAAATATAATCACCATCATTAGTCTAAATATAGCATGGATGTTATATTTGATAACACATATTAGTGATTACATGTTACACTTCTTCACTGGAACTGATTCACGACCAACAGCTGCAGCACGACCTTCAACATTCAGACAAATTAATATCATCTGTTCAATGTCTCTGTACCAATCAGCTGGTTTTACAGCTGTAATGTGTGGAAGTCGTTTTGCTGTGCCACGTTACAATGGTTGAAATGCAGCATGTTTGTGATTTTTACCACCTTTACTGTTTTGTCTGAACAACAATTGTTTTAAACCAATGTATCTGTTTTTTCTCAGAGCCTGCAGCTCAAACAGAGCAGTAAACAAGACCCTACAGCTCAGATCTCAGAAATTGGAATTTTGAGGTCCAAAAATCACTTTATTGTCAGCAGTTGGTGTTAGCACGCTTTTTAAGCTCAGGCCATAATGCATTTTGATCTATTTCTCTCATTGTAAAACCAATATATAATCAATATATACTATATATATATATATATATATATATATCGTATACACAATATACTAGTGATGGGATTTATGGCTCTTATGGGGAGCCATTCACGTCAAAGAGCTGTTCAAAAAACTGGCTCTTTTATGTTTTTTTTTTTGCAATATTTTAAAAGAAAAATGTCAAATGGAACTATGTTTGGTGATGCTTTTTGTTGCAACACCTATGTGTGCATTGCTAAACAGCTTCCCCGATAGAAATGATGTTCATGTTGCTCTGCTCACTGATGTTGTTTTAAATAAAGAGCCAGTGTCATTAAATATTGCCTCCCGGCCTCAAACATCACAGTTAATATTAAAAAATGAACGCTTCTTTACAAGGACTGGGTTCTCCTCGTTCACAGTGAAGAGGCGACTTGTTCATGAACGTCACATCGCTAATTGTACCACGGGATGAATCTCTAGTACCGTAGATAGCGAAGGAAAAGAAGCAGTTATAATTTAAAGACCACTACAGAAAGGCTGGCTGACTGTACAGTAGACAAGTGGACACACATCCTTGTTTATCGTTATCTTCACAAAAACAATCTGAACTACATTTTCACCTCCAACATGGTTAAAGGTTCACTGAGGAATCTTCAAACAAGCTAGGTATAGCTAGCTAATTTACACAAACACGTCTCAGAGCTCTCACCCCTCCCGTCGGGTATAATCATTATGCCACGCCTCCTCCGGACATGGGACCACGTATTGCCACAATAAACAATAGAGAGCAAAACACCAGCCGTTGAAACGTTCCCCCGCTTTCTGTTGCTGCCACTTTGACCAGAAGCCTGCGCCCTCTGCTGGTTTGGTCGTGTAATTACCCCCCAAAAAAACTAGGCCGCAATTATAAGACGACCGCCCCTTTTCAAATAATTTTCAGTGAAAAACTTCATCTTATATTTGGGTCAATACGGTAGTATGTTTTATTTGATTTGATTTTACAGACATAAAATAGGGTTTTAACTCCAACAAGCCATTATCTGGAAACTTGATAAATGATAGATCTCTTAGGTCCAGTTTCAGGTTTTTCCTGGATTTTGGTCCGTTTCCCCAAAGACCAGACCTTCAGATAATACCGGTACTTACCAGATGGGGACTATTTTTCCTTTAGATCTGACGTGCCTTTTTTTTAGTCCCATTGAGCCACTTTCTACATTTTTAAGTGTAAAGAAAAGCTTTAACAGACCCCCACAAAAGTCTGAAGGGCTACTGCCTCTCTAAAAGAGTTAAAGAATGTCTGTCTCATAGAATATTAGCATTACTAATTCAGACAGCATCAGGATGACATTTTGAGCAAAAGTTGCTTTAAATACCAAAAATAGCTGCTAATTTGTCCTCGCTCTGCAGCAGTGTCTCTCCTAATCTGATTAGCAATGACTATTGGTCCAGTGAGAGGACTACTTCCTGTTCCTAGAGACTCTTCCCACTGTATGTGCAACCCAAGTATGGAAATGTGTATGTGTGTTGGGTTTATCTCCTAAATAATAAAATGTCACTTCAAAATGACCCAAATATCATCAGTACTTTTACACAGTATTGAATGTTTTTCTGAAACTCCAGAGTGTGTCTCTGCACAGACGGTGTGCACACATTCCCAGTTCTCTGGCTTCAGAAATACAACATGGCCGCAATGTCAGACTTAGATGATGATGTGGATCCCCCCCCGCCCCTTTTTTTTTTGGGGGGGGGGGGGGGGGCAGTTAAAAATAAAAGTTAGATATGTAAACATTCTGCAGCAGTGAGGCATGTTCTCATCTAATATGAGGTTTAACTTATTCATTATCAGAAATTAGTCAAATAGTACTTTACTGTGTTCATTATGTCTTCTTTTCTTTAAAAATGCTTATAAGTTCTTTTCTCAGATATGTACACTTACACAAAAAAAACATAAGTGTCTGAGAAAATAACTTATAAGCCTCGCCTCGCCTCGCCTCGCCTTCTTCCGCTTATCCGGGTCCGGGTCGCGGGGGCAGCATTCCAAGTCGGGCAGCCCAGGCCACCTTCTCCCCGGCCAAGTCCACCAGCTCCTCAGCTGGGACGCCCAGGCGTTCCCAGGCCAAACTGAAGATGTATTTCCTCCAGCTTGTCCTGGGTCGACCTGGGGGCCTCCTGCCGGCAGGACATGCCCAGAACACCTCCCGAGGGAGGCGTCCAGGAGGCATCCTTACCAGATGCCCGAACCACCTCAACTGGCTCCTTTCGATATGGAGGAGCAGCGACTCTACTCCGAGTCTCTCCCGGATGTCCGAGCTTCTTACCCTATCCCTAAGGCTGAGCCCGGCCACCCTGCGGAGAAAACTCATTTCAGCCGCTTGTATCCGCGATCTCGTTCTTTCGGTCACTACCCAAAGCTCATGACCATAGGTGAGGATTGGGACGTAGACCGACCGGTAAATCGAGAGCCTTGCTTTCTGGCTCAGCTCTCTCTTTACCACAACAGACCGGTTCAGCGTCCGCATCACTGCAGATGCTGCCCCAATCCGCCTGTCGATCTCCCGCTCCCTCCTTCCCTCACTCGTGAACAAGACCCCGAGATACTTGAACTCCTCCACTTGAGGCAGGACCTCTCTCCCGACCCGGAGTTGGCAATCCACCTTTTTCCGGTCGAGAACCATGGCCTCAGATTTGGAGGTGCTGATCCTCATCCCAGCCGCTTCACACTCGGCTGCGAACCTTCCCAGCAAGAGCTGAAGGTCAGAGCTCGATGAAGCTAGGAGGACCACATCATCCGCAAAAAGCAGAGACGCGATTCTCCTGTCACCAAACCCAACCCCCTCCACACCACGGCTGCGCCTAGAAATCCTGTCCATAAAGGTTATGAACAGGACCGGTGACAAAGGGCAGCCCTGGCGGAGTCCAACCCTCACTGGGAACAGGTCCGACTTACTGCCGGCTATGCGGACCAGACTCACACTCCTCTGGTACAGGGACTGAATGGCCCTTAACAAAAGACCATCCACCCCGTACTCCTGGAGCGCCCCCCACAGGGTG
>SSNR01000119.1:1483436-1652748 GCA_006937965.1 Callopanchax toddi | reverse complement strand
GACCGCCAAAGCTCCCGCCTTGGTCTGCCATCCGATCCACATTGCACCAGACCCTTCATGTTCCTCCTGCAGGTGGTGGGCCCACAGGTGGATGAGCCCATGTATCCAGTTCGGGCTGGGCCCGGCCGGGCCCCATGGGCGAAAGCCCGGCCACCAGGCGCTCGCTCACGGGCCCCAACCCCAGGCCTGGCTCCAGGGTGGGACCCCGGTAACCCTCCGGGCCGGGTACACTGGCTCGATGATTGTACTTGCATGAAGAGTCTTTTGAACCGCACTTTGTCTCACCCCTCACCTAGGACCAATTTGCCATGGGTGACCCTACCAGGGGCACAAGTGCCCCAGACAACATAGCTCCTAGGATCATTAGGGCACTCAAACTCCTCCACCACGATAAGGTGACGGTTCACGGAGGAGTTTATAGCTATACTGAAAAATAAAATAGAATTACGTTATTAATCCCATGGTGAGGAAATTCACTTGTCACAGCAGCATTATGTTATGTTGTTTAGAGGCATGAAAAAAATGTTTTAAGCTACATTGTTTACCAATCTCCTCATAGTACCTTTAAAGCTTTTTTCAGAATTTTGACTGACCTATCCCAGAATGAACCACATGTTCTGAATATAATTTGCATGTTTATTTTTTAAAGTCTGTCGGATGTGAAAACTACGGAAGCGTATTACATTCACCCAAAAAATAAAAAAGCTCTGTTTTCTGAATTAACGATTTAACTTCTACAAAAAAAATTTAAACGACAAAATAATAGCCTATTAAAGAAGTGAAAAATAATCCCTCTGCATGTTCTGTGGCATAATTGACTGGCTAAGAGGTAGTCAAACATGTCCCCTTTCTTTAGTTTAATTCACTTTGACTTTGTTTTGGGATTGAGACACTGGGAAATACATGGTTGTGTTTCTCCAGGATTAGGTGACTAAATATGGGATGCTCCACAGCTGACTACGTGGTGACAAATGACCAGAAGATTACTAAAAATTGTAGGCCCTTGTGGAGTGACCCCAGTCCCAGACTCGGGAGTTTCTCAGCTAGGGTCTGGGGTCACTTTATTACTGGTATTTAGGGATGCACCGATACTGGTATCAGTATCCCGATAATGGCATCAGTATCCCGATACCAGGAACCGATACCAGTGGCTTCACTGTCTGTGACTTGTGATTTCTGTTGTAGTTTCTTATATTGAACACTAGGGGAAGCTATTGAGCTAAATAGGAACAGTGTGGGTTGAGAGCTGGAGATGGTGCCAAATAGTTCATTTTATTTGGGTAAAATGTGGAAAACTGCAATAATTTCACTGTGAAATCACAGAAATTGTTATTTTTCACCTTATATTTTAGTTTGTGATCATTTTTTAATATATTTTATTATTATTTTATCTAACTCAATTATTTGTTGTAAAAAGCAGAGAAGAAAAAATAAAACCTGTATTCCAATTTGTTGCATTTTTGTGTGTGGTAGAAGTATCGGTATTGGCGAGTACTCAGATTTAAGTATCGGTATCGGATTGGTTTGGAAAAAAGTGGTATCGGTACATCCCTACTGGTATTGTTAACTCAGAAAAACAGAGCTTTTTAATGTTTTTTGTTTAAGTTAGCTCTTTATTTCGGAAAAACAGTTTTATAATTTTAATTTTTTACTAATAGTTATCTCATTAATTTGGAAAAACAGTTTTAAAAATGTCTTTAAATAAAAGTTAACTCGGTGATTTGGAAAAACAGAGCTTTTTTAAAGTTATTCATTTGGAAAAACAAAGCTTTTTAATTAAAAAACAAGTTATCTTGCTAATTTGTAAAACAGAACTTTTTTATTTTTTTCGGGTGAATGCAGTACGCTTCCATAGAAACCTGACTAAGCCTGAGACAGAATCATAATTAGGATATCTATTTATTACCTTAAATAAAGACTTTAAGCTTTAACATTTATTTCATCCTCATCCCAACTGAAAGGTTGGATTATTTCAGGGTCAGGGACTTCAAAGATTTTTATTACACAGCTGGCTTTTACTGATATGTCACAGCAGCAGTACAGGTGTGACAAGGTAAAAGGACTATGTGTAGCATTTACAATTGGAAGCTGTCTCTTTGAACCCTCAACATTTTAAAGTACTGTATCTCTCAAAACATGAGCATCAGGTCATCCTCAGGCAAAAACAAAAGCCATTCCTTAAAAGGACAGCAGGAGGACAGTTTGTATTAGAAAAAAGAGAAGACTGGGCAGCATAAAAAGGCCAGGGTGTGGATTGAAGACAAGAGTGCTGGAGGATCACAGGATCCATCTAACGGTAAAACCTCCACAGCATCCAGCAAAGTGAAGAACGCTCTCCAGGAGGGAGACATATCATTATCCCTGTCTGCCATAAAGGGAGATTTCACAAAGACAGAGAGTTCATGACAGGGTGCAAACCATCCATTAGGCTGAAGAACGGAAAGCCCAGATTAGACCTCGCCATTAGACTCGTGTTTTTCTCTGGGACGTGACTTAAAACACATAATTGACTCAACTTTTAGTGCTGTTTTGATCACAACACATCTTTCAAGGTAAATGTCTGGTTTGGATTTGCCGTGGAGCCGTTTGAGGGCAGATTTCTGGTTGTGAAGCCTTTCACCTCACAGATGTGTGTTAGGGGACGCTGCACCAACCTGGTGGCGCTCATAGGGATGTGGAGGGATGGTTGGGTCATTTTAAAGTGGTGTTCTCTAAGAACCACACCCAGAGGGATACACTGCTGCTGAATGGTGACAAACTAATTTTCAGGTATTACTTAGGGGGTCAAAGCAGTTTAGTTAAAGCTGCTTGAACTCCTGCCCAGAATAACATCAGAGTTTCCACTTCGCCTCTTTGATGGTCTGCGTTATCTGAACAGTCTGTTAGCTCCTCCTATCAGGACTGAAAAGAAAGTAATAATAAAAAAACACAATGAATCCTAATGAATCAGTCCTAGCCCAGCTCAGGATGGGTTAACCCAATGTAGGACTAGTACATTCACTAGAAACCTGCTCTATTTAGCTCTAGAGATATCTGCTGCCTGCTGGAACATCTACAGCTGGGAAGGGCTACTTTTATTTCTTAATTTTTGTCATGTAATTACATAATAAAACAAAAAATGATCAAAATACAGATGTCATCTTAATATTATCCAATAAGTAGTTTGGTTTTAAACAGTAACATTTCACACTTGAGACTATTAAAGGGTTAATGTCTTGTTTTATTCACTGCAGGTTTAGAATTGTACCCCATCAGAGAATATCAGATGTATACAACGCTTTACTTAGAACAATATCTCTGATTAAACGGCACAAGACAGCTGAGACAACCGGAGACGGGACACATAGTTTTCACTGTGATTTTGTCTCTTTTACAGGATTCTGATGACTTCTTGAATCTTTGAATTCTCCTGTGGTACCTTCTAAAGTTTAGATTGTTTGGATTTTAAATAACATGAAACAGTTCTGAGCAGGGGCGTTTCCTGCACCGTGAAACATTGGGGGCTGAGCCCAGACCCTCACAGAGGAATCTGGCAGAACTTACACTATAAATGATGCTTTTGAACCCTTTCATGCATGAATTATGAGATCTTTAGTCAATATTTTTTTCCTGAGGGTTTTTATTGTTATTTAGGCATAATAAAAATGGTGCAATTGAAAAATTTTTCAGGGACCCTTTTTTCATGGAGTTACAAAAATGTCCACTCAGGTGGACCTCATGCGTTTGTGTTTTCTAACCACGACGACCTGTGTTTATAACAGCTTAATTACATAACATGATGCACTGTAAAAACTATGAAGTGAAAACATTTTAAAATTCTACTTATGTCTCCCTTATGTCCCTTCACTTATGTCTGTATAGAAAATGGATAAATGGATGGATAATATAATATAATATAGTATCATATAAGAGAGGTCAACATTTTACCTATGAAATATCTGAATAATTAAAGAACATATATAAAATAATCAGCTCATCTCTCCACAGTAGTGTTAGGGTTAGAGAGCCTACATGCACAGATCATTCCCATTCCTAACGTTTAGCTAAACTTCAGAAGGACGGTTGGTAGTGATGGGAACTCCGGCTCTTATAAGAGAACCGGTTCTTACAGTTCGGCTCTCAAAAAAGAACCGGCTCTCAAACGGCTCCTCACATTTTATGTATTTTCAAAATTAATTTATCACCAGAAATGATGTAAAATGCGTGTAAAATTCAGTGTGTGAATGACGGTTGTGTTGTGTACAGCACTTTGGGGAGTGTAGAACACTCTGACCAGTCTACAAACAGACATTTTATCACATGTTAATTATTTAAATATCTTCCAACTATCCAACATGAAACAGAGTGCAGAAAAAAAAGACATTTCTGTAAGTCTGTAAGTAAAATATTTATAAATATTGAACTAGGTAAACAACTTAGAAAAGCTCAGATCATCACACTAACATTTAAATGTTACTGTCTGTGTGAAAAAGAAAAAATCATCCACGTAACAAACATCTCAGAACTTCTGAGATGAAGGAGGGAACTCTTTGTTTTGCGTGTGTGTGCTGTTAGAAACGTAGAAACGATTAACTCCATGATTTCGGATGATTTCATCATTTAAAACAATGAAGCTGAAATGAGGTGACGGTCTGATCCATTGTGCCAGACCCGTCCTCTGATTGATCCTATCTATTAAACCTGAATGGTTCATAAATCCCGGTTTGGGTGAATCTTACTGTCTGTTTTTAAACCAAGTCGCTGCATGTGGACTGAACACAAACATGTGTACAAAGATGTATTTTTTTCAGCTACAAAACATTTTAAAATGTAATAATTTCCCCCCAAAATTCACCGATTAGCCTGAATCCTCCGCTCGGAGTGACGGTGAACATCCCGGGAAGAGACGGCTCCTCATCCGGCGGAGGAACGGCAGGTGCCCGTGGGCTGGTGGCGCATTATTCTGAGCGCGCGATCTGTGTGTGTGTGTGTGTGTGTGTGTGAGGGAGAGAGAGTGTGTGTGTTATTTTTTCGTCCACGCGTCACCAGTGGGCGCTTCTTCCATCCGTGCGCACACAGAGCGAGGAGCAGAGCCCGGGGATGCGCGCTCGATCCGCTCAGTGGCACCGCTGTCCTCTCCGCTTCCAGGCAGCATCTTGTGGACTGAAGCTCGAGGAACGCCACCCCTCCTCCTCCTCCTCCTCCTCATCCTCTCCTCCGGGTTTCGTCGCCCCTCAGCCTGCAGATCCACTCCGGACTGTTGGATTAACCAAGGCGGAGGTTCCGATCAGTCCCGTCCTCAGACACCGAGGGAGGAAGGAAGCAGAGCGCCTCTGGAGAGGCTTTTCTTCAGCTTCAGAGGACAAGAGTTTAAAAAGAGAGGCAGAATGTGTGTGAGCCGGCGCGTCTAACGGATATTAATAAAGCAGGTTAATGAAGAGGAAAAAATCTGCACCATAAGGACCAGTAAGTGTTCACTCAGGAAGCCTGTGCATGCGCTTTCTTTGTATAAGTTCATTTCTTTACAACTTACCGTGACTCAGAGTCAATCCCGGTTATCTGTCCTCCTAACTGAGCGCAGTGTGATCACACATGCATGCCTCTGATTCGCTCTGGATGGTCCTTCTGGGATTTTCACTGTTGGGGCTCATTTCCTCCATCTAGGACAAAGTCCATATGGTGCAGCTCTGCTCAGCCACACAGACAATCAGCACCAGGACCAGCAGCTCTGAAAACTTCTTCTAGATAATAAATGTGTAATTCTGCAGCAATTCTGTGTTTCCATAGAGTCCCAGGAATGAAAATAGAAGGAGGGTAAAATAATTACAAAGGTTTAACTCTGGTTTTATTCTGGAAAAACAAATATTTGCACACCAGTAGTATAATATATATATATATATATATATATATATATATATATATATATATATATATATATATATATATATATATATATATATATATATATTCCCACCCAGACGGATGGAACAGTGAAAGAAAAATGCAGCATCTTCAAAGTATTCTCCTATTCCACAGGGGGGATGCAGCCGCTCTCCCCTCTATTCATGTTTATTTATAGATCCTTTCACACATATTTTGAGAATAACAAGCCAAATGAGAGGTGAGCCTGGGTTTTGAAGCCAGGCAGCGAGTTGTTCTCTAATGCAGCAAATATCCAGATCCTGGCAGTGTGAGGGATGAGTTTGTGCTGTCTGTGGCACCATTTGCTTTCAAAAGCCCTTTTGATTGAACCAGAGAGGCAATTACATTCTACAGACACTTTCTTTTTTTTTTCTTTTTCTCCCCTCCAAAGCTGTGAATTGAATAGAATAAAAGGAAGGGAAGTCTCTTTAAAAAATGTCCCGCTTAGTGTCTCCTGCTCCTGATTTTTGACCTCCAGTCAGGTGCTTTGCAGCTGTATCAGGGATGGATTACTCCCCCTTTCTCTCTTTTAGGTGCACTCGCCCCCCCTTGCTCTCGTGCTTGGCGTCAGCTGAGGGATGTGCTCGTGTTTGACACTGAAGGCGAGTCACTTGGGGGGGGGGGGGGGAACTGTCCCGCTGTTTTCCAGAGAATCAGTGATTTCTTGCGTGGAAATGCACAGCTGGACGTCTGCACAGAACATCCTGGCCAGATGTTGGGAGCTAGTAATCAGATTCAACAACTAAAAGTGTTTGCTTTTGTGGAATAAAAAACCTTTTCTTGGCACGCGATCATCACTTCAAAAGCTCCTGCATATCGCGGCTCTCGAACCAAACCTCAAACGACTTATTTATGTGTCAATCACACATGTAAAGTGGTTTTACTTGTTTAAAGCTTTGAATTAAAAAACTCATCCCTGGAAAGATCATAATATATCCCATTAAGAGCTCCTGAGGCTGGCTTTAGGAGGCGGCTACAACATGAAACGGCTTTTTATTTGGAACCTTATGTCATGGGATGGATTACTTACTCACATAAGAGCTTGATTTAGAGTTATGGTCTAATCAATATCCAACAATTACCCCATCTTTGTTGGTTTTCAACGAGTAGTCCAGTCCATGAAACCTTAGAGGTGATTTGTTCCTACGCTTTAAAACGACCCACAGAGACGTCCTCTGGACTGCTGCAACCACAGGCTGCAGGAGGGATTACCATATCAGAACTAAACCACCAGGCAGCAGCGTTCACACCGAAGCAAACGTCTAGAGCCTGTTCTCAACCAGGAAACAAGAAAAGTGTAAGGATGTTTGATTTTAGAAAAACAAAAGACAGTCATGATTATTTTTGGTTGGTTTTAAATCTTAAACCCCGATATATTAAATAATAGCAATAAAAAATCTAGTTTATAAACATTAAAGTATTATATGAATACCTAAGTATTATAAGTAATAAGTAATGAATACATAAGTATTATATGTTATACCTATGAAATCATCTGTTGTATTTTATTATGTAATATCTAAAAATATAACGGTAATAAAAAGGAAAATGTGTCCCTCTCCACCAATAGAGCCTCCACCAGAGGGCAGCAGACATGTATAGGATTGGATTTGGCAGATTTTTTCACGAAAGTACTAATACTAATACTTTACTTCACAGCTTTAAGGCCAGAAGTAGTTTGAGGCAAATTTGCAACAATACAAGAGTTACAATTACAATTCATTTAACCTGATGATACTGGGCACAGGATGACAGTCACAGCATGAAAACATGAAGAGAGGATTCACACAGCAGCAGTCAACCTCCTAAAGCTAATGTTTATATTTGTGACATGTCAGGCCGTTGCCCTTCTTCAGACTAACATACTAACTTTGTCTTGAAATCACAGCTTTTTTAAAGCAAAAGTTTCCTGATGGTGTAAATAAAACTTTAATTTTTAGAGTTCACATTGTAAAGCCCTACTCAGTAGCCAGGTAAACAAACGAGGTCTCCTAGCTATTTTACAGAAACACGTCTCAGTGAACTCACCCCTCGCGTCGGGTAAAATCCACACGCCAGCCTCCCGCCGACATAGGACCACGGTTTGCAAAGGTGACAAAGCAGAGTCTAACTCCAGCTGCAGAAACGTTCCCCCAGCTTTTCCTCTTTTCACCTCCAAACGTTTTTAGTTTTCTGCTAGCTGAAAAGGTGTTTTTTTGGGGGGACTCTGGTATTTTTATCTTAAAATGGAAGCGCCGGCTCTGTCCTACTTCTACTTTCACTTTCGGGATGTTCTGCCCCAAAATGTGTCCGGGAGGATTAATGCCAATCCAAGCAGTGAAGAAATGCGGCAGACAGACAGCTGGATTGTCCAATCCTATCGTTTGGTCCGAAAGATAGGATTGGCTGAAGTTTTTAGAGAACTGCGGGACAACTACTTTATTGATTTCTTTTTTTTTTTTTTTTTAATCTCCACAATATATTTATGGCTATACTATGTTGGATCATTGTTAAGAGGCTTTAAAAAAACTTTAAAAGCTACATTGTTTACCTGGATACTGAGTATGGCTTTAATGCGACTGTAGTTAACAGTTTTCATCAGCGGGTGGCAGAGTTGAGCTTTTAAAGTATAGAGAACAAAATTACTCGAATCAATATAGATTACCATCTAATTGTCAGCATGTATCAAAGAAGTATATAAGATTTATTCACACATTAGATTCAAATGCATGTAAACAGACAATAAACAGTTTTTTCTACATGATCAATCAGTCAAATGAAGACAGAGCTGCCATAAAACAAGAGAAGAGCTGCTGCTGCAGTCAGGTTGTCTGATCAGGGAGTTTGTATGCATTTTTTCCCAAGTATTGTCACAAATGTCACTGAAAATCAATTAATCACATTTTATTGACAGACTCGGGTCCAATGAACGCATATGTACACAAATTAAGCAACACAAAATAAAACTATAATATGAAAACACAAGATGTCATAAAACAGACATAAAAATATAAAAAACACAAATAAAAGTACATATAGATATTTCCACCAGTGAGCTCCCAGTTCATAAGTGTAGTGAGAACAGCTTACACTGGGGTTAGAGTTATTTACAGACATGCATAAACTTCAACATTATTAGAAGAGCTCTAAGTAGACTAACTCTGTCAGTGACAAACATCTGGCTGGTGCTCCTCCCTCTGGGTGTTTTTAAAAGGATCCTAATGGTATCATATGGTATATGCAGCTTCTGCAGACTAGATTTTTGTGGAATGACCACAGATGGGTTGTATAAAGAGGTGTGCAATAAACAACACTACATTAACTGGAACAGAACAAAAGGAAGCCTTATGGTGTTGTCCTGAGCATAGAGTTTATAGACATCACTGAATTGTTGGTTAAGGAAATGGGTGAATTTAATTCCTTTGACTCTATATTGTTATTTGTATACTTTGCCTGCAGTTGTTCTCACAACCACTAGAGGTAGCATATTATTAAAGTGAGCTGTTGTCAGGGCTGTGAAATACAGGCCTTTAAGGGTATTACAAGTTTTAGTTGTTTTCCTGCTCCAACCTGCCTGATTGCATGGTTGCATTACCTCGTCAGCATGTCCTCAAGTTCTGCAGAAGCCTTTTAATCACTCATTGATTCAAACCAGGTGATCTGGAGCAGAGAAACATCTAAAACATGCAGGATAGTGGCCCTTGAGGACTAGAGTTTGACACGTGTGTGTATATAGATCGTAACGACCTGAATGAGCAAACAACCTGTGAGGTTGCTTTTGAAAAAAGGACACTTTCTCTCCTTTTACGTCAGGCATTTTGCTGCAGGCCAATTCCAGGCGCGCTAACCATAATGGATTATTTATTTGCTGATCACCTGGCTCATGAGAACGCCGTCGGTTGATGGTGAATTCCTTATTTACAGAACAGCTGCGTATTCAGATTGCGTCCAGCCCTGGTTTAGCGGCGTGGCGTCTCTCTGGTTTTCCTTCAGCGTGATTGGATGGAGATAGCCTCAGATAAAGACAATAACAACAGGGGAATGAATGCATCATATGCTGCAGTGAATTCATTTTGTCATTGGTGTTCAATTTAGTCAGGATGAGGTTTTTTTTCTTGCATGATCAGATATGTGTAGATGTCTCTCGGTTTGTGTATGCATGTGATCTGAATGCAGACCTTGAGCGTGTGCGCCCCTTTGATAAAAAGTCTCCTTTCCTCCCCACCTTATTAGATTCTTTTGCAATTATGTTGCCCTCAGGGGGGGAATGGATGCCTTTAACCACCTCTCCTATCAATTATGCACCAAACAACAGCCCCACTAACCAAGAAGTCATCTCATTTACTCTGGAATGCGTTTAGCCAATGACTTCCATTAGGTTTAGCTTCTGTGGAGGTGAAAGTGCAATGCCTCATTACATTTGGCAGAGCAATCTTTTGCTCATCATTTCAGCTAAGAAAGCTGATGGGAGACGGGTAGAAAAAAATGCTGCCACATCTTCATCGCTACAAATCCCAGAGGGCAGGAGTCGTTTTTAGTTTTCTGTGTCCAAGATATTGTGATCCTTTTCTGTCGGATTTGCAAGAGCTTTGGGTGTTTGTAGCTCTGAAAGGTTTGACACCAGTGCAGCTTTTTGAAGGTTAGAAATGTCACAATTTCAGTTAAAGGTAAAAGAAAAGACCAGTGTGTGCACTAAAGGTCTTAACTGGGAGAAAAGTGGTCCTTTGAAAATAAAATCTGTTTGTATATTCTTAAAAAAGCATTATATATTCATCCTTGCAGTACACAAGTTCTTTGGTTTGCAAAACATAAATACACAAAATGCTCAAATATGAAAGAAAAAATCCCTTGGTTTTTATATCCTGTAGAATAAAGCTGAGCTCAGGGACCAATGTGCTTTATATCAGCACAGACACTGTGCCATGAACTGTGTAACATTCAAGGACAGTTTTTCCAAGGAGCTGTTCCTTTCATGATCTTGAAACTTGTAGAACTGAAAGGTCAGGATGACGAGGTGGGATCATCCAGAAAACGGGTGGTAGTTAATGCTACACTCAGACTGAAAAACGCAGCACTTTTTCTCCCTCCCCTCTCCTGTAGAATCTCAGACCGTGTAATCCAATGTGATGGGTTTTTAGAGTGGCAAAATGCCCACTAAATTTTGAAAGACACCAGGAAATCCACTCTGAATTTGGCTGCAGCTGCAATTATAGGAGATGAGGAACAATCACTGGCACCCGGACAGTCAGGCAAAGCCAACAGCAGCCGTTAAGTTATGATCAAACAAACCAGAGATTTTCTAGTCCCTCTTTTCACATCTAACAAAACTACAAACGTACATATTGGTGACACCAGTAAGCAGTATGTAGGTCTTATTCAAGAATTCCAAAGATAGCCCTGGGTTAATCCACACAACAGGGTTGTGTTGTAAGGATAAGGGGTTGTGTTGAGAATTCTTAATCCTGAGAGGCGTATCATTTTCCACTTACTGTGATGTAGGTCAGAGCTCAAGCAAAGCCCCTCCTGTTCCTCTGAACTGCACTGTTCGAGCCCTCCATCCTGCATAAGAAAACTTACTGCCCTTCTATTCATTATGTGTGTTTGTCTGTCTGTTAAAAACACATCTCATGAACAGATTTTAAAGTAGCTCTCAGAATGTCTTCAGTGGATGTACAGATGAATAATGTTTATGGCCACCAACTAACATTTCAAAACACAAAAGAAATGACTTTAACTTAGTCAGTTTCGCAGCTGTTGATCTAAATGTCCATGTGGCAGTAGCTGAGATGTCCAGACATCATGGTTTAACATTTTGAGAGTAATTGTTGAGGGCAACCATGAACATCTGTTAGCAAAATATCTCATGAACCACAGGTCAGATTTGAACAAAACCCTTAGAAAGTCTTCTATTGATGCACATCTACAAAAAGCTGCTGTAGGTCATTTTCAAACAAGCTAGGTATCTCTAGCTAATTTACACAAACACGTCTCAGAGCTCTCACCCCTCCCGTCAGGTATAATCTCTAGGCCGCGCCTCCCCGAGACATGGGACCGAGCATTTCCACAGTAACAATAGAGAGTAAAACACCAGTCGTTAAAACGCTATGCTAATGTTCCCCCAGGTTTTTCCTCTTTCTACGTCCAAACGTTTTTTATTTTCTGCGAACTGAAAAGGTGTTTTTCTATTTGGGACTCTGGTATTTTTTCCTAAAACTGAAGCTTTAACAGCCGGCTGTTTCTGTCCTTCTCTCACTTCCTGGATGTTCTGCTGAAAAATGCTCCAGCAGCATTAATGGAAGATCCAAGCAGTGAGGAAGTGAGGCGCTTCAGTGAGACAGACAGCCGGATTGTCCAATAGTTGCTTTCGGTCCGAAACGTATGATTGGCTGAGGTTTTTAGAGAACTGTCAGGGAACCACCTCATTATTATTATTTTTAAACACCACAATATATTTATAGCTATACTATGTTAGAATTAGGGATGGATATCAGTATTGGTTTTTTGATAATATCGGCCAATATTGGCATTAAAATGCAATATCTGCAAATATCGGTATCGGTTTTTGTAATGATGACACACATGACCTTTACATACCGTGCACATATTATACATCAAACTGTTCGGCTACTACTCCTCTCTCCCAAAATCTCAAAATCTAACAAATCTGATGTTTAGTTTTAGATATATTTTTATTTATTTGGTACACCTTGCATTAAATACTGTGTTTGTCTTTTTTTAATGAGGGCTACCCCGCTTATATCGGTATCGTAAATTAAGAGTTAGACAATATTGGATATCGGTAAAAAAGCCAATATCAAGCATCCCTAGTTAGAATGTTGTTAAGAGGCATGGAAAAAAAACGTTTTAAGCTAATTTGTTTTGCAGATTACCTATAGCACCTTTAAAGTTTGGGTCAAACCAATTCAAGATGGCTGCCACTGCCAGCTGGCCTTCAACAACACAGAGGTGGTGATAACTTAGGCAGGTTATTAGCTATTGATGCAAAATGTGATGTGATTGTAGCTCAGTTATTTACAACACACACTCTAGTGCCAAGTGGTTGGAGGTCTACTGCATGCTTTAGATTGTGTTCCAACACAAATTTGAATCAGTGGAACTTGAGAACATCCTAATTAGTCAACCAGGTGCGCTAGAGCAGGAACCCCATGAAAACATGCAGGATAGTGGCCCACGAGGACCAGGACTGGACATCAGAGGTTTACAGTTTGAGATTAACTCTGTATAGCAAGATATGAACCATTGGACGGGTTTCATCGAAACTTTCAAAAACTGATCACAGAATGTATATCTACTAATTTAATCATCAGTACTCGTACTAATTAACAGATTTTTTGATGTTTTCTTTTATAAAAATTGACCAATGTGGCCATAACACTATTTCTCAACTTCTTATGATCTTAGTTTAAAACTCTGTCATCATGTTCATTCCTTTAAAAAATGTTAAGTCTTTAATTAATAACTGGTTTCAGCAATAAATAACACTGGTACCGTGGTTAGGTTTAGTAGGTAAAAGCAACAGAAATGAATTAAAGCAGCCACAGAAATATATATTTTAAACATACCATTTATATTTTAGTCAGCAATATAAGTAGTCAGCAGTATAATTTGACATCATCACTATCATTATAGTACAACCCTGAACAGTATGCTAACCCCTTTGGGTCAAAAAGTTCACAAGTGACAGATTCTAAAAAGAGAAGTCATGAATGATGCATCAGAGGCAGGAATATCCTGGCTGTTAGTCTGGAATTCTGCATGAGCCAAACCGAGTGAACGGTAAACTCTCCGAAAAGCAACTTCACACAATAAGCCTGGTGTTTTCAACTCATTATGCGCTGCTTAAAATAAAGCGTAATCACTGATTAGATGGGTTTTTCTTGTGTTGTTGTTTCAGTGATGCTTCTTTAACAACTCTAACCCCCACATGCAGACGTCGTCTGTGTGGGGCGTTCAGGGAAAACGGGATTTTGCTGGTTTAACAAGACGCACATAAACTATCCAAATCAGATCAGAAGAAAACTATAATCCACATACATCTATGCTTTTTGTTGCAAGATGAAGAACCTTTATGCTGCCATGTTTGCAGTTTAAAAGAACATTTTTTTCTAAGGCTGTTTCACTGTGAAGAACAAGTGTTAAATCATGTGAAGTATCAGATTGTTGAAGCCACCAAAGCAGCCTGGTTTCCTCCGCTTTGCTTTAATCAAAACAACAGCCCAGAACCTACTGATAGAGAACCTGAAGTGGGTCAGCACGTGTTGTAATGTTGGAGTATAATGTGCTGCCTTTCGCCTCGCCTCGCCTTCCTCCGCTTATCCGGGTCCGGGTCGCGGGGGCAGCATTCTAAGTCGGGCAGCCCAGGCCACCTTCTCCCCGGCCAAGTCCACCAGCTCCTCAGCTGGGACGCCCAGGCGTTCCCAGGCCAAACTGAAGATGTATTTCCTCCAGCTTGTCCTGGGTCGACCTGGGGGCCTCCTGCCGGCAGGACATGCCCAGAACACCTCCCGAGGGAGGCGTCCAGGAGGCATCCTTACCAGATGCCCGAACCACCTCAACTGGCTCCTTTCGATATGGAGGAGCAGCGACTCTACTCCGAGTCTCTCCCGGATGTCCGAGCTTCTTACCCTATCCCTAAGGCTGAGCCCGGCCACCCTGCGGAGGAAACTCATTTCAGCCGCTTGTATCCGCGATCTCGTTCTTTCGGTCACTACCCAAAGCTCATGACCATAGGTGAGGATTGTGCTGCCTTTACTCATCTCAAACTGGCTTTTCCTCGTAACAAGTGAGCAAGAAAAGCACTTTGTCCTACTCTCAGTTTACAAGTGTGTAACTAGTTGTCCTCTAGGTTTAGAAAATAACAGATACTGATGTTGATTTAAATTTTAAGTCAGTTAAACAGGTAAACTTTACTTTTAAGTTACAAGTTTTTGTTCTTCACTGATCCAGATATTTCTAAAGAGATTTGTTTTATGTTTGCTGTAAAAAAGAGGAATAAAAAAAATGCTTCCATAAGCTGAGATTTTTAAAGAATCTGTTTTCGGTGGTGGATTCAAGATACAGAGCTTTTGAGGAATAATGATGTAAAAAATTATGATTACGGTATAATTTATTATAAATTATAAATATTGTCTGTTTTTTTACTTATTCAAAACCTGTTCAATTTGATCCAGCGTTAAAATAGTTAAATATGTTTTTAGGCAAACAACCTCAGTTCAGAAATGAGTGTTTATGTCCCACAGGACCAGAGTGAGAACAGCCCTGAGTCTAGGGATGTCCCGATATTGATATCGATATCAGATATCGGCTCTAAAAATACGATATCGGATTATATCGGACTGCATCAAAAATGTCCAATATCAGCAGTCTGTATTAAAAGCAGGAATTGTAGTCATCCTTTTAGTTAACCAACTATTATTTGTTTTCGGCTTGTTATTAACGTTATGTTTATTTTGTTTGCACTGTTTTTTATGGTCACTAAGAGCAATGATCTCATTCTTTTGGGCAGTGGATGAAACTCTGAACACTCAAACTGAAGCAGTTGGTCATTTTTTCTTATGTCTTTTTCTTATGTATTATATCAGATTGATATCGGTATTGGTCAATACTGAAGGCTGCGATATCGGTATCGTATCGGAAGTGAAAAAGTTGTCTCGGGACATCCCTAGCCCTGACAAAGTGTGTTGCTGCCTTCTTAAAACATCTGCACATTTTTGCAACAATTCATGAAAAGTACTTTATAAACATTTATACTGTTGTCAGTTATGGAATATATGGTTATTTCTGAAGACATTTTTAGAAATTCCCACTGGTCTTGACCCCTGGATGGACCAGAAGTGCTACATTCTGCTGCAGCCCTGTAGAACATGAACTCTATTTCTGCTGTTTATAATGTGTAAGATCACAATTATGTATGACTTCTACACAGAAACACACTCCAGAATGGCTGAAATATCCCTAAAATAGTATAAATGTATAACTTATGCATTCTAGATAGTTTAATTAGTGGCATCTGTTCAGAGAAATAGTTGATATCCAACAGGAGTGACGAGCTAACTGCTCCAAAGGCGTATTCTGCTATCTTAAAATTACACCAAACCAAAACCTCCATAGTGGTTTTTGCAGCATTATTTTATAAACAATTTAAAATGAAATTATTCATAGAGGACAGTGAAACTTTTTAAAACTTGGATCTGTAGATGACAGCAAAAATTGTAGGAAGTTGATCCATTCAGATGTCAAAATGCATGTGTGCCATCTTAAAACGGCTCCAGTTTTAAGACTCTGTTATTTTATAAACCTTTAATTAGATGTCTATTTCACACGACTGTTTTTTGGTATAAATGATAAGAAATCCCTGCCAGACCTGACCCTTGAACTCACTGGACAACTTGCTGCTGTTTCTAGATATTTGCTCTTGTTAATAACTATTTATTTCTATGTAAATACTAGGGATGCTCGATATTGGCTTTTTCACCGGTATCCGATATTGTCTAATTCTTAATTTCCGATACCAATATAAACCCATACCGATATAAGCGTGGTAGCCCTCATTTAAAAAAAAGACAAACACAGTATTTAATGCAAGGTGTGCCAAATAAATAAAAATATCTCTAAAACTATACATCAGATTTGTTATATTTTGACATTTTGGGAGAGAGGAGAAGTAGCCGAACAGTTTGATGTATAATATGTGCACGGTGTGTAAAGGTCATGTGTGTCATCATTACAAAAACCGATACCGATATTTACAGATATTGCCAATATCGGCTGATATTATCGAAAACCCGATACTGATACCCATCCCTAGTAAATACGCATGCAATGTGAAATCGGTGCTGGTATAAATGCTAATAAGATACCTCTTTTTTAAACTGAACGTTTAGTTTTGGGAGGTGTTTTAAGACGGCAGTAATACACTTTGACTTCAACCTGTAGTCAAACACAGAATTTCTGTTAAAGCCATACTCAGTAGCCAGGTAAACAAACGAGGTCTCGCTAGCTATTTTACAGAAACACGTCTCTGTGAACTCACCCCTCCCGTCGGGTAAAATCCATACGCCAGCCTCCCGCCGACATGGGACCACGGTTTGCAAAGGTGACAAAGCAGAGTCTAACTCCAGCCGTAGAAACGTTCCCCCAGCTTTTCCTCTTTTCACCTCCAAACGTTTTTACTGTAGTTTTCTGCTAGTTGAAAATGTGTTTTTTGGGGGGACTTTGGTATTTTTATCTTAAAATGGAATCACCCGCCGGCTCTCTGTCCTACTTCTACTTTCACTTTCACTTTCACTTCCGGGATGTTCTGCCCCAAAATGTGTCCAGGAGGATTAATGCCAATCCAAGCAGTGAGGAAATGCGGCAGACAGACAGCTGGATTGTCCAATCCTATCGTTCGGTCCGAACAATAGGATTGGCTGAAGTTTTTAGAGAACTGCGGGACAACTACTTTGATTTCTTTCGGATTTTTTAAAATCTCCACAATATATTTATGGCTATACTATGTTGGAAGGTTGTTAAGAGGCTTTAAAAAAGCGTTAAAAGCTACATTGTTTACCTGGCTACTGAGTATGCCTTTAACAGAGGTTGTTCATGAAACCATCTAATACAGGTTAAAAAGTGCTCATTCATAACTTTTACACAGATACATACGTACTTCCAAATGGCCAGGGATCAGTTTAACCCTTTAACTAGCAGATCAACCACTTTGTAGAGAAAAATTTAGTCCCAATATCTTGATGAAAAAAAAAGAAACCAAAAAGAGACAAATATGCAAAAAAAATGTAAACAATTGGGGATGTTTAAAAAAATGTCACATGTATTAACCTAATAATAATCTTATTTCACATTATTATTACCTTGTATTATATTATAACTCTTTTTTACCAGAAATGAATAAAAAATTGCCAAAAAAAAGGGGAAAAGATTTGTTTTGACGTTAAAGGGTAAGGGGTTTCTCACAGGTTTTTAGTGGTATATCTGTTACATCATTTACCCAACAGTTTTAGTTTTTAACCTTCATGTTTTGTTTTTGTTTTAGACTAAAACCAGAGCAGAATGAGGCATTTTGCGGAGTGCCAGTACAGTTTGTCACTTCCTATTAATAGTCAAACTGGGAGAAGAGAGTCGATCTTTTTATTTTCTGTAGCATTGAAGAACTGAGCTGGTTAGGCGTTGCAAGAAACACGCAGAGCTAAAGAAAACATGTCCATTTAGCAGCTGTTTCTTCTTCTGCGCCACCTGAAAGTCACTCGCTGGCTCGTTTCCTCGTGTTTTCATCTCCTGCTTTTCACTGTTTTTCCTCTCGTCGCCTCTCACTTCCTCGAGATTCACTTTGCTCTCACTCAGTGTAACTCAAAAATAATAAGAACCAATTACGTAACTTAGTCTCGCTGTAATCGTGCGTTTTTTTCTCTTCTTTTTTGCTGATGTTTTGAATGCTTGTCGTATTTGAATCAAAATGTCACATTTTAATCACACCCATAATTACTTTCTCTTCAGATTAAATTCCTCTATTCAAGGGAGAACATTCCATTCAGAAGCAATTGGATGAGAGTCTCATTAGCCCTCGGCAACTAAAGATGATGTTACCATGGAAACAAATTGTTCTGCTATCAATCACCGGATGCCTTGCAGGTAAGACATCTTAGCGCATATTGTATTTCAGTCTCACTACGCTGCGACTTGATGTCATGGTTGATGTCACCAGAACATTTCCTCTAAAAATGTGCTGTCTGGAGTAGATTCATTACAGACAATTACTTTGGGTGTATGTGTGTGTGTGTGCTTGTTCTTTGGTCTCACAGACAAAATGTGTGTCTCATTTTCAGCAAGGAGCATTCCTGTAAAATATGCTTTAGAGACGAGGTGACAGAATCGGAACATTTGTTAACAACTTGAGAAAATCCTTTAGACCATAAAGGTTATTCTGACTGAAAATATGGCTGTACGGTATTCCGGTGTCATGTCCTTCACCATTCCTCAGTGTTCAGCTGCACATTTCCAGAACACTGTCCAAGACAACTGGGACTTCAATCCCGTCCCTGTTTATGACCTGTCCAGATCATTATCGGGACCCATGCAATGAATCCAGCGTCACATTTTAGTACAATCTACTTTCCACCGTGCCTCATTCTGCCCTTGCGCAGCCACCTGGGATTCGAGCAGGAGAGGCACAGACACTCCACCAGAATGTCAACCCTTGTTCAAATGACATTGTAGCTCCCAGTGAATGTTATTCAAATTGGCTCATGGGTAATTCACACACTGCGCCCAAGGGAGAGAGATACAAGCAGTCTCACCTTCCTAGCGGACAAGTGTTTTTAGCTTGGCCTTGGTCTCTGCTGTGGGCGCTAGTTTGTGTTCCGTGTTTTTGTCATGAAATGATGGCACCGCGAATGTCACTGTAGCTAAAAACAGTCATCAGCATCTGAAGTGACGTTTTGTTTTGGGGCAGCTTTACAAAAATAAATGGACACCACTTAGGTTAGCTTACACTATTTGGTATGTTATAGTACTTTCACACCTGCAGTGTTTAGTCTGTATAAATCAGACCCTGGTTTGTTTTCCTTCTTGGTTTGTTTGTGCAGGTGTGAACACACTCATCATTCTAGGATGGAACAAAAGACTCCATCCAGGACTCACTGGAGGAGGTGGTTTTAGTTCAAAATGGACTCCACAGCCATTTGTTTACAGTCTGAATGTGAGCCAACCTCGATCTGACAAAATGACCACATGAACACTCCAAGTTTAACCCTAACGCCATCATATAGGTTTGCATTGCAATCTGGGATGCAGGAGGGCACACACATCAGTAGCTACTGAGTAGCTCCTAGCTAGCAAGAAATTAACTGAGGGTGGACAATCAACAAGCATGCTAGTAGGTACATTCACTTACAGTGTTTTACGCTAAGCTAATGCTAAAGGAGTATCGCCGGTGTAGGTACCACATCTACTCGGCCTGCCAGATCAGCTCGGGGCCTGTGCCTGTCGATTACGTAACACAAGCTGATTGGCTGAACGTATGACTAACGTAAGTGACGTCAACACGTTCGTAAATGTTACGTATATGCGTTAACGCAGAAGCTTTTGATTGGTCCGGACATTCGTTTGTATTCCTTCACTGGAGTAAGAACTACAACTTCGTTTGAATGAATTTTTAAATTTATTTACAACAGAACTAACGAAAAATACAGAAGAATCCTACATTTATACAAATGGCCAGGCCTGCTAAATATATAAATACATTTTAAACATTCACATATGAGAACTGTTGTGCTTTTGTGGCACAGTCAGATATTGATTTGATGTAGTTTCAAAACAAAGACAACATCGTGTTTTTATTAACAAACTACAGATATAAAGAAAACATTTAGGCGATCAGAATCATGTATTTAATAACAAACCTGCTAAACTCTTTCCAAAACGTGTGAAAGAACAGTATCGATAGGGGTTTACAGCGTATTTTGTCCAAGTGGCTTTGCCGTAGTGTGACGTCGTGGGTAGAAGGACCCCGAGCCGATCTGGCAGATCGGGTACCTACAGCAGAGGCAAATATCCGCCTGCCGGATCAGGAAAACGGAGAGGCACCTGGCTGCAGACACAAGATGGCGGACAGCCACTCTCGTACTACCGTACCGGAGACTCTCTACCGGAAGTGATGTATTTCTCCGTACCGGAAGCGAATATCCTTTTTCTAGATTGGCTGTGGGGATTTCAAGCAAGGTCAACAACCCTCCTCCTAACCTAACCCTAACGAATTCCGGTACGGTATACGGAGGTTGCTGTCCGCCATCTTGTGTCTGCAGCCAGGTACTCTTGGGAAAATGGCTGGGCTGTTTACAAATAGTTTTTGCCCACTTATCTAACTCTGAGGAATATGGCCATAGACAAAAAATAACTTACCGGTGGAGTATCCCTTTAAACCTTGTTTTTCAGCATTAACAACCTGTTTAAGGTCAAAGTTCAAAGATTCTCTGTCCATCCAGATTGTGAAGCAGCAGAGCAGCATTAGACCGTCACACTACCACCACCATGCCTTAAGCCTAGTTTATACTTCTCCAACAGCACGTTTGCGCTCACGTATTGACGGAGGCGTTT
Organism: Callopanchax toddi; assembly: GCA_006937965.1. NCBI lineage: Eukaryota > Metazoa > Chordata > Actinopteri > Cyprinodontiformes > Nothobranchiidae > Callopanchax > Callopanchax toddi. The sequence goes on along the minus strand of SSNR01000119.1, from coordinate 1,631,754 downwards.
TTGATTTTTACTTCTCCGTCAGTGTTGTGAAGCAATTCTCCACCAGGACAGCAGAGGGCGTATAACTTTTCTGCAGTAATGCCTCTGTCCGGTCGACCAAAGTTTGTTTACTTCAGCTCAGTAATGGCCGACAGAGAGCGAATTTTGATTGAGTTTGAACAGATTGATCTCGAGGAACAAACAATGTTGTTAAAAAGAATTAAACAGGAGTGAGGAGACTACAACAGGAGTCTGTTGAATGTCCGTCCGTTCAGTGAGGACGAGGCAGACGACAAGCGAATATGTAGCTCTTGTTTAACCCTTTAGGGACACTGATGGATGATATAAATGTTCGTACTTCGTCTGCCAGACGTTTCTCGAGCTGATCCATATCTGCTTCCACAAAATTCTACTTCTACTTCTCTGTTGATAGCGGCATGAAGCCGGATATGATCACGGGTTGTTGAGCCGACCAATCAGAGGCGTGCGCTCTCCGTCTCGTTCGACGGATGTTTAGAAAAGTGAGCTCGACTCCGTCCGTCGTTGTGAGGCTGTCGGAGAGCTCTTGCGTCGACGGATAATGGCGTTGAGTGTCTCCGTAACGACGCAGACGGAGAAGTATAAATCAGCCTTTACTGTTGGGATGATGATGATTTTCTGAAACACACTCCAGATGTCACGACACACACCTTCCAAAAATGAACACTTTGGTCTCATCAGGCCACAGAATATTTACGGTACTCAAAAGTCTTGGGGAGGTCATTCAGATGTTTTGGGAAACATTTTGGCAAATTATCCTTGTTTTTAGTCAGGAGAGGTTTTGCCCTTGGAACGCTTCTACCAAGGTCATTTATCTATTTAAACTTAAAGAATTAAATCATCATTTTTAACCCTCGTACTGTCCTTATTTTAGGGCCTATGGAGTTTAAATTCATTTTGGGTCGATTTGACCCCCTAAGACAGTGCGAGGGTTAAACTACATTTTATATTTCCAGAGGTTTTATGTGAGCGGACAAAGACTTCCTCACAGCACGTTAGGTCAAACTATTCATGTAGAAACCTTTTGTCAAGATATAATATTAGAACAGTCATGATTCAGTTATTTTTTATTAAAATAAGAATGAATTAAAAATGAACAGAATTATTTCTGTTTTCCTCTCATCAGTTATTACTGATCATCTAATGAAAACAGTTCACCACAGACTATCAACACAGTTTAAAAAGCCCCACAATGAAAATCCACACAGCCTTAAATATTCATCATGAAAATTATAGTAGAAAATTAAAGCAGTTATAAATGGAAGCAGACACTCTGTTCCTCTGATAAAACCACAGCCGACATCTTTTTTATCTCAAGTTTTTCAGTATCTGGGTTCAGACTAAGCTGTGAAAGTTCTCAGAGCTGAATAAAGGTGACAAATACGAGAGCTACAGCAGCTGAGAGCAATCTTTAGCTTTTGAATGGTTTTGTACTGAATTATAATACATATAAAACAGGATCTCACAGGCCAAATAAAATTGTTGTCCTCAACACATCACATTTCTATAGTCATGTGAAAATATAAGACAAACCTTTTCTAACTTTCTATTTCTCTAAAACCTTCAGGCCATAGCCAGTTCCTAATCTTAGGTCAATAACAACATATTCCTATAGCTCACTATAAAACTTGAGTTACCATAGTGTTTTACAGATCAGCCAAAACAAACAGCAATACAACTGGGTGGCATTTGTAAGAGACTTTCCAAAGTGTCTGAAAACCACCAAGAGTTCTCAGATTATTTGTGTTTTGAACATGTCCAAACATTCTCAAGACAAATCTCTAAAAATTAGTCACAAAATCATCAAAGGAGTCTGGAGCCCTTCTCAATTTAGTCACTGTGAGACAGAAAGAATCAGAATAGCTTTATTGACCAGAACTGTGACGTCTCACATATTCAAGAATTTGACTTGGTTACAGTAAACCCGGGCAGCCACTAGATGGCGCCTTCCTTGCAGATGGAATGTGCAAACAGTGTGAAATATGGTTTATTAGAGGAGAAGAGAGAGGAAGAAAAAAACCGACTGCTGGACTCCAGTGGACGGCCAGCTGATAACGATGGAAAAAACCTCAGCGCTACAGTCACACGGAGGAGAAACAGATCGAGTACATTCTGGGAGGATTAGGGTGCGGGGGGAGCCCCTGCTATGTGTGACGTCATCGCTCCAGCTGGGAGGGAGGAGGGGGGCAGGGAGTTTCTGGACGGAGAACAGAGTTGGGTTGAACAGCTTCCGCTTTCTTCCAGTCCGCTTGTTTGGGGGAAATCCAGGGTCATGGTGATTGTTGGTTTGGTTTTGTCTTCAGGCAGTCAGTGCGTTTACATGCACATCTAAGTCGAGCTAGATCGGTCTAGGCCGATCTTATTTAATAAACTGGGAGCCTTTATCCTAGTTTACACGTCTGTTAGAAAACCGAACTCTTAAATGAAGTTCGCTCTACTCTGCTACAATAGGGGGCGACATGTGAACTTTCCTGTCGGCGTTCTGCCGGTTGTTTTCTTAGCGTTCAAAAACTCTTGTTCTAAACGCTTCTATCGGTCACGAATTTGATCGGGCGTCTTCGTGTACCAAGCGCTGGCAAGCTGTCTGTTTGTTTTTGCTGCTATCGTCTTTTACGGCTACTGATTTGTTTGTAATCCCACTTCCGCGATCCCATCACTCTCGGAGGAGGAGCATTCAGCCGGCATTAGCTCGACTAAGCTGTTTACGTGGAGGAGGAAGTCGAACTCCAACCGCATTATCTGGGTGCTTTAGCTCCATTACAGTAGATCCAGTTCGACTTTACTGGACTAACGTGTTTACATGCAGTTTTAAAAGCCGACTTGAGTCGATTTAAGGCAATCGTTTGTTTTTCTTTACTGCATGTAAATGCACTCACTGATTCTGCTTTGTTCACCACCTTACAGTCCGTTCCACAGGCTCCATCATTCCAAAGTTCTGAATCATGGCTCTGAATGACCTTAAACCCAAACCATTTGTGCTACGGCGTTCTTCACCCCTTTAATGAGTTCATTACACGAGACCTGACCTCGTGACACTTCATTCAGCCCAGGGGTGATCAAGTTCATGATATTTAATGAATAAACAAACAGAATAGCAGCTTAAACTACCAGCTGATGGAGGGCTGAAGATTTGGTTTAGGTTTGCAGCCACAGGAGTTGAACACCTTGCAGGTGATGAGCCCATCATAAATTCCTCTGTAGACTAAATTAAAGCAGTTTTTTGGCAGACCAGATCTTATACTGTGGTTGAAACTGAATCAGACAATGATCCAAACCATCAGCAAATTTCCACCAATTAACAGAAGCACCAGTGTAAATAAGAGTGTGCCAAATTCTAAACTTTTAGCTGTTGCACAGTCATCTGGTTTCAGTGCCTGTGTTTAGGTTTTCATTTTAGACCCGATATGTAACGTGTTGTTGCTCATCTGAGGTTGTATTTACCTGATTTAATGTGTTTCCTACCCTCAGAACATCTCTTTCCAGGTTAAACAAACCCTAGGAGTAGCCGGGACTCACCGTCCTCTCATTCCTCCACCTTGTTTGATTTGTTGACACATTACCGCCAGTCCAGACCACATGTAGAAACGCGAGCCACATGCTGCAATCTGTTAGCAGTGGGATATTAATTAGACCCACTCCGGCCGTCTGTTGACTCCGCTTTGATTTAGCACCAGATTGTGTTCCACATCCTTTCGTTTTAGGCTGCTGGCAAACGACTGCATCCTTATGGCCCCTATTAGCTGGTGTGTGTGTAGTATGACATAGATTTTCCTAAAATAGATCACTCCTCTTTATATATATATATATATCCTCTCTGTCACTTGCAAGGATTTGTTAATTACTGAGGAAGTGTGTGAAAACTGTGTTAGGAGTCGACGCTTGTTGAGAGCTCAGCTTCAGTCTTCAGCTGTTGTTACCATTACATCGTCTCAGACAGGTAATTAACATAAACACCTCAGTTACGTTGTGTCAGTCAGTCGGCTACATGAGACTCATTACAATCTTTAGGTAAACTAAATGTTTAGATGGTAATTAAAGCAGTAAGTGACGTGTTGCTGCAGTTGGATTTACCTCCGCTAAGAAAAGAAGAAGCAGATCAATCAGCTCTTTGACTTTATTGATGATAAAAAAGCAAACAAAACAAAACGTGTCACTGATTGGTCACATTGTGTGGGCGGGACTACCAGAAATACAGGAAAAAGGTGCAACGTTCTCATCCTGAGCTATAGTCCACAAGGTCTGAGCCTCTGTCTGAGTCAAATAATGAATCATCTGAACTCTTCAGCGTTTTGATGAGTCAGAACTAATAAAGGAGTTTTCTCAACTGTTTTGCCAAAATCCTGTTGTTTATGTTCTATTTTAAGTTTTTTTTCTACATCACTCCTCTACCCAAAATCATACTACAAATTAAACCATATATTTGCATATTTTTTAAATCTTTGGGTATAAACAGACTAAAACCATGACAGACTGTTAAACAGGATTAGTAGTATGGATGCTCCAGTGCTTGGTACCCATAATTATACTGTCAAGCTCATATGTTTTCCTCTCTAGGCAACAGGAAGGTTCATTAAATACCAATCAGACAACCACCAAATACAGAGTATATTAACATAACTTTTAATACTAACAAGGCCGAGTCAAATGCATGCTATTTGTATTAAGATGAACAAACGTCTGAGTAGCATCCTGGTGTGTTACGTGCACATCTCTGTGAAGAGAGACAACACACTCTATGTAGTGGACCAGAAAAGTGAGTGTTCCTGGATTTCTGTAAGATTAACTGTTTGTCCTTACGGTGTGTATTTTTCTAGCATTTTTTAAGGTCAAAGAGACTAATTTTCCAGCTTGTGCAACTTTTTCTTCCTCTGCAGCCTGTACAGACGATGTCATATTTCAAGGGCCAAGATGGAGGACACAGCCAAGCGACCTCATTTTGCCGATCAACTCCCCAGACCACCAGGCGACCATCACGTGCGAGGCAGAGGGGATCCCTTCACCGCAGTACAGGTACGCCAAAGCAAAGCCTCGACCTCAGCCGTGCACCAGCTCCGTGCTGCACATCTGAGAAGAAAAAAAACCAAAACAGCACTGCTTAATTGGTTCTTCCTCGCTGCTTTCATAGAAATCAAAGGGGGCTCTGCTAGTTACTTATAAATAATAATTTCTTTAAATGTTTTCTGGTCAGAAACTCTGGAGAGGGAAAGATAAGGCATCATCTAAGAAAAAAAAGAAGACAAGCTTCAAAGAGCAACGGCTTAATTGAGCATCCATTTCTAATTGAAAAAAGCTTATCTATTTTCAGCCTCAGCTCTGATGTGGAGTCGGAGTCAAATGCGGTTGATGAATATAACCACGACTGCGGATGAGGGAGGTTAACTTTGATAATGAAAAGATTTAAACTGCTGTGCCTACTGAAGATTTATAAATTGGTGCGCGGCTTAAGAAATCATTAGAGGAGAACAGGAAATCCCTGAGACTTATTTGCGCCGCAGATCCTTTGATACGGCTCTGGCTATTCCCTGGCAGGGGGAAGTGAGCTAGCTTGAAAACGGTAGCTGTCTTTTCTGTTTTGTGGTAGATTGTGTTTCAGAGCTTGGTCAGCGCCATGTAGATGCACAGCAAGCAGGGTGAAGAGGCAGTAACCTTGTGAGTGACATTCTGTTAAATGCTTACATTTCCTATATAATGTGTCTGCACTGAAAACAGTAGAGGCGTGGGGCGGCGTGTGTGTGTGTGTGTGTGTGTGTGTGTGTGTGTGTGTGTGTGTGTGTGTGTGTGTGGCATTATACTGAGTGTGCAACTTGAGCCTGCCCACTGAAAGGGGAGAAACTAACACTTGCATTATTTCACCCACAATTCAAAGGGAGGTTTCAAATATATCAAAATGTGTTTCTGTGTGAAAGTTTTAAACCATTACTGTTTATTATCGTTTATCCTAAAACGCTTCCAAAAGGCTCCTCTATAAAAGAAATGGTGTTTATATTCTTTGTGACTGATAGGCCAACGGCTAGTACATATTGCAAAAATATACTACTGTATGTTTACAGTGTTGGTCCTGATATCACGTCTGAAAAACTGATTTGGTAGTAGTAGTAGTAAACTGATGGATTGAGTACTGAGGGGGCATTCTGAAAAACTAGGTTTCACAAAAATGACCCTAATAGTCTGTCAGAAAAAGTCCCGCTTTAGCCCTTTTTGGGGTTTAATAGGATGAATCAAAGGCCCTAGTGTGATGGGATGAGTAGAAGTAATTCCATAGGAGAGAAATCATTTGATATGAAGGCTGATTCAAGCTGTCAGAGTCAGAATGGATGCTACGTCTTATTTCTTGTATATCACGTTTTAGCAAATGAAGTAAATGGTAAATGTTTTGTATTTCAATTAAAAGAATAGTTGGAATAAGACACATTTTTTAAGTCAGTTGAGAACATCCTAAAAATGTAATTTAATTTTCTACAGGAATGAATGAATGAATGAATGAATGAAGAAACAGCTTTATTCTAAGTAGATATGGGACTTACAGCTACAAGGAGTTTGTTTTGCATTTAGAACAAAACCAGGTATTTAAAATGGGGAAAAAAACAAGAACAAGGAAAACCAAATGCATTAATGCAAATATATCCAATTAAATGACCTTATATGGCACAATGTGGTAAAGGGACCAGAGCAGGGTAATATTAGGTTTTTTAGTAGATGTGCATTACGCTAGTCTAGGTCCCAAAGGAGTGAAACAAAACAGAGCGGGTTCTGTTGAGTCCAGGAACAGAGATAAAAACTGTCTGATTCTGGAGGTTCTATCAGTTCAAAGACTGTGTCTGAGACCCAAAGTGTTGAAATATTTTCACAGTTTCCACTTCCTGCTTCTCATTTTTGGGAAATGTGTTTTGAGCTAATGCTAAAACGGGTGGTTTCTAAATGTTTCCCCTGCTGATGTCATGAAGAGAACAGACCACTCCTCTCTAGAGGACAGAGCCAATCAGAGCACCTTTGTCTACCTGAGCCCACCCCGCCCTTTAAAAACCACGGGAGCACTCATCCTCACAAACGTTAGCTAACAGTCATGGTGAAGCTACGAGCAAAGCACGGCAGCTGCTTCATAGATGGTTGATAAACGAGAACAAAAGTCTTTTTTTGATTCGTTCATCTGTGACCCTGAAGACCGTGAACACATGCAGAGAAGAGAGATGGGCGGGGCTTAGAGAAGCTCAACTCCCCAATTGCCCTGCCCATTTGAAAGGAAAGTTTTGCTTTATCGAAGTTGGATGAGGGGTGGAAGAGCAACAGCTGACCTTAAAGTAAGGGTCAGTTTGACCAATCAGAGCTTTGACCTGTTATTGAGATGTTAAAGAAAAGATTCAGAGTGGAGAGAGAGATGAATATACTTCAGGTCCTGACTGAGGGAGGTGCCTAGAAAGCGAAAAGGTTTCAGAGTTGAAAAGTGAGTTGGGGACAGGTGAGGCTGGAGTCCACCACCATCTCCATTCTCTTTACAAAGCTCACAAAGTTCTCTTTCATTTTGACAGAACAACCAGCATGTTGACCTGCAGAAGTGGAATGCAGCCTTTTTAATATACCTTGGGCTTTTCTCACTCTTTCATTTCAAAATGTCTGCTGTGAAACAGGCCTGTCATTGCTATCAGAACAATAGAGCTTCCTCTGGACTTGCTAGCAGAGTTCTGATGAAACAAGAGCGATGATGACCATTAGTGAGAATTCCCACGTTAAAACTGCTCAAATCAATATTTTACATGAACAATGGATCAAATGGCCACATGTAATAGGAAGGAGTTCACCTGGTGGAACGTCTCCACAAAGATTTATGATCAACGCTGCAAATGCCATTAGCCTCACAGAGTGCATCTGTGTTCGTTTTCCAGCTCATTGTCTTGGTTTTATGTTTGGTCACTGACTTTGTCGACTCCGTGTCAAGCAGCAGATTGCAGCTCAGTTGAGACAACAACAACAAAAAAATCCCCCAGCTCTCATAAACTTTACTTACCTGGAACAAGCATGCAGAGAGAGGTTAGCGATAAGTGAACACAGAGGAGCGTTTAGTCGCTAATGTGCCAGATGTGTTTGTCAGGAGTAGGAGGAGAACCAAAACAAAGGAGGGAAAACAGTAGAATTAAATGGTCAGGTCACAGGAACACAATGAGTGCAGCGTAAAAGAGGAAAAGTTTGGTTTTTAAAGCACTTTGGTGATATTCTGGTCATTTTGGAGTGTTATTTATCTACAATAATGACCACGCTCACTGGTTTCAGGTATTTTAAGTCTTGCTAAGAAAGTTCACACTAATGAGTTTGAACACTAGAGTACCTGTTTGCAAACCTCTACAATTTTACATTTGTTTGGTGTTATTCTGCTGCTTCATACGGTGCCAGATGTTGGGCAAGAATATGTCGTCCGTCATTTTGACTGACAGGGTCCTAATCTAAAGACCCTGTCACTTTTTTATTTTTTAAATGATAGTAATGATAAATATTCAAAAGCATTTAATTGTCATTTATTTTAAATCATATTCAGTCTAAAAAGATGAACAGAAAATCCACATCCTGTTGTCACACGTCAAGCTGATGAATGCATGTAACGTTTTCACCACAGTGACAAAAACCACTGACTGTAACTACACAGAAACAATGAAATTAAATGATTGCTCAACAGTTCACCTGCTGTGGTCTGAACACAGTCTCACAACTTCCTCCTGGTCCACATGGACTGGAGTCAGGCACCTGCTTGTGCAGTCAAATACAGTATCTCAAGAGGAATTGCTGCAGAAGATGTCATGAGGTTTCGGGTTTTGGACAGACAACGTCTCAGGCTGTAATGGAATGGATTTAAAGTTGTTTTCTTAGAGGTTCTCCTGCGCCCTCTTGTGGTGTAACATATCTTGTAAATGGAAGTTGATTCCAGAAGCATGTGTAAGTTAAACGTGAGTTGAAACGCAACAGTTTTATAATGTTAGCTTTAGCTGGCACCATATGCTAACAGAGATGCTAGCGGTCCTTTGTGATGTGAATTAAAGTGATAATATGCAACTTTTTCATATTTTTAAATCTTTTCCTTGAGCCAGTCTGTGCTAATCTGACCCTTTACAGAGTTAATGAAAAGTCACTCAGCCCCATCTGGTGGTTAGATCCAGAATACCACGATTGCAAAATCTCCGTCGCCGTCACGGTACCCAGGAAGTCACGTGTCTCACGAGGGTTAGGCTAACCCAATGTGGCTAGCTGTTATGCTAGCGCTGGAGTGTTTTTATCTCATGATTCCTGATTTTTTTCCATCTCTCCCTGCTTGAACACAGCTGATTTCTTTGAAGGAGTAAATAACCGCTCCTGTAGAAAGCTATGAAGGCTGAGGAGACATTTCAACAGGTAGATTTAGGCGTTTAGAAGCTGAAACAATATGCTAACTTGTGTAATGCAGTGATTTAAAACGGACACCAGAGGGAGCACAAAACAAGCAAAACTGCATATTATCACTTTAAAAACGAGTTGAAACGCAACTGTTTTATAATGTTAGCGTTAGCTGGCACCATATGCTAACAGAGATGCTAGCGGTCCTTTGTTATGTGAATTAAGGCCGTTGACATGTGTTATGTGGTTGAACTCTTATTTTGATAATCACCTCATTTTATAAAGTTTCATTTACTGTTGTACACATTATATGAGGTCATTTCTGCATAGAAAACTGTTAGTATAAACACAGTAAATTCAATGTTGTTACATGTTACTGATTGATGTATTTTCTGTGTGTTACACATACATGTACAGTAGCATAGTTGGTTAACATTGGTTAAAACTAACTAAAGAAGCAGTCTAATGAAAATATGTAGAGGTTTATAAACAGATAATAGAGCTTTCCAGTGCATCAATATGACTGTTTTCAGCAAAATAACTGAAAATGAGTTGCTAGTTTGTCCATGTGAAGCAGCAGTGTCTCTCCTGATATGACTATACTGTATGTTTTCAGATGGTCCTTATTCTAGATAAATAACTGACGGATGACTGAAGTAATCCTGTAATAACTTGTGAAGCTTTTGATGGTCAGTAATTCTTCATTATTGCAGCGCGCTCAGCTTCCGTTTGCTGCACCAAGAACAACACATATCTCTGATTGTCTTCTGGGTCAGTCGCTTTACTGCTCCGAGTCACTGCCCTCAATTATGAATATGAATATGAATAGAATGTGAGACCAGCTTTAACAGGACAAAGTGACGTTTGAGTCGGCAAACTCTCATCACAGCGGATTGACATTTTCAGTAATGCTTTTAAAGACACTCGATTTTTGTCTACAATTTCACTTTGAGGAAAGTCCGCATTTTGTCCTTATTTGGATTGCATCAGTTTATCTGACACTGATTGCCCTTGACTTGTTTCCCTTCAGGCAAGGAGAGGACTTTTTTTTTTTTGTCCCTGGGAAAAAAATAGAAAGCATAAATTCTTTGCAATTTATTTCACTGATGCTGAAATTTAAAGTTCAAAATGTCCCAAACAGGCTGAGAGAAATGCCTTTAGGAAGTGGTCATGCTGTGACTATTGCTGGAGTGTGCACACTATGCCCAAGCCCATACCCGGAAAATGAGCAGCATTATTATAATTGGTTATGGCAAGCAAGAGGGATATTTCAGTCAGAGCTGTGTGTTTAATTGCCACAGTTGCCCTGGATATTTAGGAAAAAATACCCACATGGTTTGAATTCTGTGAAGTTGGTCCCTGAAGTTTTTGATTTGTCAAAGGTAATTACCAATGAACTTCAAGAGTTTAAGTTCATTACTGGTAAAGTACAAATTCTACAATTAAGACAATATGACTCAACTCTGAAACAGACAAAATGTTAATAGTGTCTCTTATTAATTATTTAACACAAATCAGACGTGGTTTTTGATTATGTCACGGCCCCGGTCCTGTGTGTTTGTTTTTGTCCCCTGTGTTTCCTGTTTGTGTTTCCTGTTTGTGTTTCCTGTTTGTGTTTCCTGTTTGTGTCTCCATGTTTGTGTTTTTGCTCTGTGTGATTTTTTTTGTTATTGTCCTTTGTACACCTTGATTTGTGTTCCTTGTGTTCTCCTGTTTTTGAGTCCCTGTTCCTTGTGTTCTCCTGTTTTTGAGTCCCTGTTCCTAGTGTTCTCCTGTTTTTAAGTCCCTGTTCCTTGTGTTCTCCTGTTTTTAAGTCCCTGTTCCTTGTGCTCTCTCCCTGTTCCTTGTTGGTTCTTCTTGTTGCTCCTGTGGTAACCCTGTTGTTCTCACCACGTGTTCCTGCTCGTACCTCCAGTTCCCTTTTGGTCGTTTCAGTGAGTTTATAGCTCTGGTTTTGCTTTGTTTTGTTATCATGAACATTTTGAGTTCACCACCCGCCTCCTGCTCCTGCTGCCTCGTCACCTGCATTTGGGTCCAACACAACCACAACCCTGACAGCTTATTGATTTACCGGTAATTTGATTTTTCATATGAATGAATGAAATGGCCAATGGTCTCTGTGCTCCACAGTGAGAACTTCTCCACACTGTCAGATCTTCCCACAGATGATCAATAGATAAAACGATCTGGGCTCATAGAGGCTTACTTAACTCTTTAATGCCTGAAATATTAATAATATAAATAATTTGTGTTTAAAACTGAAATATTTATTGGCTAATGACAATATAACAGCTTTATATTAATCTGTTTTTTGTTTTTATGTAATTTTATAACAATATACTGTAACTGTAAATAGAAATAAAGTTGACCCTTTCTACCTGTAGTTTCTCCACCAGAGGGCAGCAGTCATTGGACTGGATATGGCAGGTTTTTGATGAAAGTACTAATCCTGATTCCTCAGTTCGTAGTGGTTTGATGCCATTCTGTGACACTCGTCTTATTGGTTTCTCCACATCATTCTCGAGTGCTGTTAGCTGTAGGACAGCAGATATCAAATGTTTTAGTTATTGCGTATTCATCAAATAATCCACAGATTCCAGGCCCTGTGATGGACTGACGACCTGTCCAACCTGTCCCCCACCGCTCGCCCTGCAGTGACTCTTAGTGAATAAAGCGGTTAAGAAAACAAAAGGTTGAAGGAATCCTTTAATTCCTTGAGTACTCAGATATAAATGTACAGTTTCCAGTGTCAGCTGCTCTCTTGTCTCAGCTGTCAGGTCTGCCCGCTCTCTTGTACGCTCTGCTCCTTATATTGAGAATGCAGGCCTCCCTCTAAAGACTTCTGACTGTGAGGAATCCAGTTTTAATCAAAAGCACATCAGTTGTTTGTGTAAAGTTGTTGACATGCTGCTGCTGTGCTGAAAATGAGCTAATAACTGTCCAGGTGCAAAGTGTTCACTGAGCAGCCTGAAGTCAGACGGTGTAAATCAAACCTTGACTGTAATCACTTTGCCTCGAGGACTTTTTGTGAATGAATATCTTCAATAATTAGAAGAATGACTTCAGCCCTAGTCTGCTGTGTGTTTGTTTGGGTTCAGTGTTCAGTTGGAGAACCTGAGAAGCTGAGCTTCCTGACACTGGGCTGTAGGTTTGGCTCCAGAAAGCCGTGGTAGTCTTCAGACTTCACTGGGCCCTGCTCAGATTCAAGGTTCAACGTTGTATATGCATCAAAGCAGCTCCAGAACAGATCCAAGCCCCTCCATGTTTCACAGTAAATCTGGTTTTCTTTTCTTTCAAACCTTCATTTTTACCTGTTAGCATAGAGCTGATGGGATTTGTCAGTTTTGTCTCGTCTGTTGAAAGGATTTTTAGATCTTGTCACTAGCCTCGTTTCCACTATCGGAACTTCGGGGTAATTTCTGTGAGGGGGAAAGTGACCGGGACATTCCTGTGTCTCGGTCCTCTCAGCTGTTGTGTCTCCATTACAGCTCCACCTTTCCAGAACTTTTGTAAGACGTCAGCATCGACGTCACTGACAAGCGTAAAGGCGCCAACAGACAAGGAAGTGGAGAATAATAAATAGATCAACAATGGACAAAGAAGCGATGGTTGCGGCGTATTTCTCTGTTTTTATCCATAGTGATGGAGTGCTGAACAGAAGGACGAGTATACTTGATGACGAACTAATCCAACCTCAAAGACACGGTCATTTTACAAGCTCCGACAACAACACACAGGTCATTTATCTCGGCGCGGTCTGCTTTCATCATTTTCCTTCATCTCACAACCAATCAGCACGAGTTAACCACATTTCCCACTCCGTGAATCTCTCGGGCCGATCCGAGTACCTGCCCCTGATCAGGGACTCCATTGGTCCCTGAAATGGCCCTGAAGACGGCCCTCTTGAAGTCGTCTGCATAGTGGAAACAGTCACGCGCCTCAAAGTTCCGGTAAAATTACCCCGAAGTTCCGACAGTGGAAACGGGCCTAGTGTGCATTTTGGCTAATTCTGGTCTGTATCTTTGTGTTTTTGAGTCAGTTGTAGAGCCTTTCTGAGTCTTCTTCTATGGAATTCCTTATGGTTCAAAATGTGGCAGATGGTGCGATCAGATAGAGATGTACTTTGACCTTGTAGTTATCTTCCTTAGCTCTTTTTATATCATCTTCACCATCCATTTGACCAACCTACGATTCCCTTTGCATCTATGTCCTTAGAGGTGACTAAAGCGGCGTTTAGCCCAGTTGGGAGAGTGGCCGGTCTGGTAACCGGAGGGTCACCGGTTCGATCCCCAGCTCCAGCTGGGTTAGATTGTCGTTGTGTCCTTGGGCAAGACACTTCACTCAACTTGCCTGTGTGAATGTGAGTGTGACTGTGTGTGAATGTTGGTGGTGGTCAGAAGGGCCGATGGTCAGAATGGCAGCCTCTCTTCTGTCAGTCTGCCCCAGGGCAGCTGTGGCTACAGACGTCTGTCGTAGTTTACCACCACCAGTGTGAATGTGTGTGTGAATGAATAATGGAGCTTCTGCCAAAACTCTCTGGGTGTCTAGAAAGGCGCTATATAAATCCAATCCATTATTATTATAAAGTTCTATGAACCTTCATGCTTTTTCATTATATTGTCAGCTGTGTTCACAGCTGTTTCGTGGTGAGAGTTGGACTCTACCTCCACAGAGTTTCTAGGAGCAGCCGTGGTGTGGAGGGTGTGGAGTTTGGTGTCAGGAGAACCTCATCTCAGCTTTTTGCTGATGGTGTGGTCTTCCTAGCTTCATCAAAATTCAGCCTTCAGCTCTTGCTGGAGAGGTTTACAGCCCAGTGTGAAGCAACTGGAGATGAGGATCAGCACCTCCCTATCTGAGACTGTGGTTCTCGAATGGAAAAGGATGACTTCCCAACTCCAGGTCAGGGTAGAGGTCCTACCCCAGGTGGAGGAGTTTAAGTATCTTGGGGTTTTGTTCACGAGTGAGGGGAGGAGGGAGCGGGAGATCGACAGGCGGATTGGGGCAGCGTCTGCAGTGATGTTGACGCTGAACCGTCTGCAGTGGTAAAGAAGGAGCTGAGCCAGAAAGCAAGGCTCTCTATTTACCAGTCAATATGTTCTAATCCTCACCTGGTCATGAGTTTTGGGTAATGACTGAATGAACGAGATCGCAGATACAAGCGGCCAAAATGAGTTTTCTCCTCAGGGTGGCCGGGCTCAGCCTTATTAGGGTTAGGGTGAGGAGCTCGGACATCCAGGAGAGACTTGGAGTAGAACCGCTGCTCCTCCATATCAAGAGGAGCCAGCTGAGGTGATTGGGGGAATCTGGCCAGGATGCTCCCTGGACGCCTCAGAGGGGCAGGAGGCCCCCGGGTTGACTCAGGACACGATGGAGAATTTACATTTCCTGGCTGGCCTGGAAACGCCTTGGGTCCCACTGGAGGAGCTGGTGGAGGTGTCCAGCCGGGGAGAGGACGATCTGGGATTCCCTACATGGGATGCTGTCTTTTTGTGCTGGAAAAGCAGAGGAAGGCAAGGCCAGGTGAGAAAAGTTATTCACAGGAATATGAAGCTGCTTGGATGTAATGTTGGAACCCTCACCTTTAACATACATCCTTCTAATCTTTTTTCTGAGCTCCTCAGACAGCTCTGGTCTATGTTTCCTCTGGTCCAGACACCAAACTACCCAGCAGCTTGTGTGTTCCCTTTAAACACGCTGAACGACTGATGGAAAGCTTTAAGTCTCCTGTTATACTAATGAACAGTTTGAAACATGGCTAGAAATCAGGATTTATGGTCTCTTGGGAATCCGTTCAGGCTAGTTTAGCCAGGGTATCTGCGAGTCCTTAAAAAGCCTTAAAAGGTCGTAAATTTGCATTTCCAAAATTAAGGCCTTAAATATAATTAAAAATGATAAATAATCCTTCAATTCAGTGTCCAAAGGTCTTAAATTTCTAGGGCCCCTATGATTTTTGGGTAACGAAAATCTGAAACTCAGCAGTACACCAGACCTCTAGGGTCTAGAAGGGTCTAGGTCACTTAAGACTGTTTTTATCTCGTTAATTCAGTATAAAGGAGCTTTTTAAAATTATTTTCAGGTGAATCCAATACACTTCCGTAAGATATAATGCAGATCAATTATCTTGATGTTTGTAATTTTTTTGGACTTTTACTTCCAATAAAGGTTTAGTCAGATCTATTTGTAAGGTGGTCACATCCCCTTTCCCATTCCGTGAATGTAAGGTCTTAAATTTGATCAAAGCGGCCTTAAAACAGGTCTTTAAAAGCCTTAAATTTGGCTTCCTTGAACCTGCAGATACCCTGTTAGCATATTTTTGGTAAAATAAACAAAAACACATTTATTTCAACAGTAATATTAATTTAGTGTGTCACATATTAAAGGCAGGTTTAAGTTAGACAACAGCTTCAGCCTTGATGTCATTAGCTTTAAGGGGACGAACAGATTTGTCAGAATTTCCCTCACTCAGTTATTTAGAGGTAACAAACAGTTTCTCCTTTTTATATTTAGTAAATAATGAATGTGAGAGTTTTAAATTTGCATTAATGACTGAAGGAAACATCAGAAGCATCCTTTTGTTAAACGATTAGTTAGTTTTGCTTTCAGTTGACATCATCTCCACAGTTCACACATTGCAAAACAAGTTCACAGAAACTAACTTTAATCCAGTGGCTGATGCCTCTGCTGATTACAGCTCAGCGTGTTGATGCTAACGTCGTTGGCTTCAGGCGAGCACGTTTAAACTTGTTAATTTAGCTCCACACTGGTGCAAGCTTTAGTTATTTTCTTCCAGCCACTTGCCAGTTCAGGAGTTTAACTCTGCACAGAGCTGAGGAGACGCTGAGCATTTACCACCTCAACTGTCCAAAGGTTGAAAACTACATTTGGTCTTATAAAGTAAAAGTTTTGTAGACAACTAAATCAAGTTCTAGGTGTCAAATAGACATCTGCATTTACCCGAGATTGGTAAGAAAAAGCTTCATGTCAAAAAGTGTTTTATGTCGAACTCAAACTTGAAATTTCTTACTTTTCAGCATTTCTCACGTCCCACTTAGCTAGCAGCCATGTTAGCGCTGAGCAGTGTCTGAGTCAGACCTTGTGTGAGCGAGTGCTCTAACTCAGTGGTTCTCAAACATTTTGGCTCCTGACCCACAAAATAACAGAGGCAGAGACTCGGGACCCCAATGGAACAATAAGGACAATACAAACATCTACAACTATCACACTGTGTTGATTCAACTGTTTGTAACAGTTTAGGCAAATATATTATTAGCAAGATTTTAAATTCACTTTCAGTTCTGGGAGGAGGTCCCCCAGAAGACCCACTAGGGATTATGTATCCTCTCTGACTTGGGAACTCCTTGGGGTCCCCAGAACGAACAGGGGTGAACCGCTGGGGAGAGGGGTTTTCTGGGTTTCCTGCTTGCTGATAAAACTCATTTCCTCAGCTTTCCTCCTCTTGCTGTCTGTCAGCCATGCTCCCCTCCGACAAGGGGGGGGGGTCGCGCAGCGTTCTGCTGACCGACCGCAAAGCTAGCAGCTGGGCGGACCGAAAGGCGTTACCATCTCAGCCAATACACGTTGTGACGTCAAACCGTGCACAAATGCAGATGGCATTTTAAAGTTTCATTTCTTACTTTTTCTGTTTTTTTTTAATAACCAGGGAACAGAGAGTTTTCATGTTTGGCCTACATGACAGGCTCAGGGGGAACTATTAGAAACTATGAAAACCTGAAAAACATGGATTCTGACAAAACCACCTCTTTAAAGGAATATCAGGACTCCAGACAAGTGAAACTGAACAAAAAAGCTGAAAAAACATAAAGATGTTTATACACTCTAAAAAGTAAAACCATCATTTACTTAAATTTTTTGGTGTAACATTTTACACTCAAGAATTTTGAGTAGATTGGAGACAATTATATTAAGTAAAAGCCAACTTTATCAATATAATTGTCTCCAATCTACTCAAAATTCGTGAGTGTAAAATGTTACACCAAAAAATTTAAGTAAATGATGGTTTTACTTTTTAGAGTGTAGTGATTGAGTTTTATAAAAACCTTCTCAGTAACACTTTTTTCTGTCCCTGTAACGTTTATAAAAAAAAAAAAAACAACAAATGGAGGAAACTATTTTAAACATCCACTATGGAGAACTTTTGAAAAATGAAATATTGATAAAGTTTTTTTAAAAAGTGTCAAAATCTAACATTTTGAGACAAAGATTATTACCGGTAATGAAAATGTTGCTTTTTCTTCTTTCCAGAATCTGAACTCTTTGTGAGTAGGAACTGATAGGATAGGGGAAACTCTGATGTCATTTTTCTTTCTACGTTTTCACATTAATTATTTTTATGACAATTGGGTTTTGAAGTAATTGAAATAAATAAGTTAATTTATTTATTTGAGGAGATAAAAGAAGTTCACTAAACCCCATCCTTTAGTCTGTATTATTGTAAAGTCTTACATCTTTTAGCTGTTTTTACCAGACACAATGAGCCACATACACATACATAGGATGCTTGATTACACGTTTCCACTACAGAGGGCAGATTGGGCAGTCAGGAGGACATGATTAATGGAACTGATCGTTGGTCTGAGGAAAAACTAACGCCACAGATGTTTATCGTACTGTAGGAAGAACAAAACACCTCTCCTCCTGTAGAACTGCTTCTTATTTGAAGTCCAAATCTCGATGATTCTACTCAATAAATCCAACAAGACAAGTTTTGTTGTCTACAAATTCTGCAAAAAACCCCATTCACATCCATCTGTTAAATAATGATTTTCTTCGATACGTCTCTCAGCCTGAGCCAAGTCACTGCGAGAGCATAAATATCCCAAACTGATTCTTTAAGAGTAAACAGTGATTTCCTGCTAGAAGGATTACTCAGAGCAGAGTAAATGTTGTATTTGCTGATGACTGTTTTAACAATAAATGAATCCAAACTTGATATTTACAACAGGACGGAGGATCAATACGGACTAAAAAAGCAGAATGGACATCGTTAGTCATAGACGGGCCGTGTCACCCTGCATCAGTGTGCTGAGGGAGATGAAGGGTGAAGAGCCTTTAAGAGTTATTGTTCAATAACACTCGAATGTCATGACAGAAGGAACAGCTTCATCTGGATTTGTCAAGGCACATAATATGTAGGACACATGGGACTTAGAGACAGTAAGAACAAATCACCTGCTTTTTTTCTTCTATTTAAAAAGGTTTTTTTTAAATAATAATATTTTATTAATTTTTCCACAATAATAACCAATTCAACAGTAAAACAAAGAAGAAGAAAGAGAAAAACAAGCAAAATAAACAAAAAAAGGGAAAAAACACATCAACAAAGTAATAATAAAATAAAGAAAAAGAAAAAAAATCACAACACTGAGCAGATCCATAGAAATGGCGTAACACAATCAGTTACCATGGTTATAAAAGAAATGTATATTATGTCAAACTCAAGCAAGGTAAGATAAAACAAAAGATTAACTGAAGGTATATGTAACATATACATATATTAATAAGGAGATCAGAATATTCAGTGATATCAACCAAAACAACCTGAACCTCTGACAATAATATTACTCAGCTCTGTCTAGTAAGGGTTGCCATATATCTGTGAATAGCTTGTCATCTCTAAGTTTTGCACTTATTCGTTCCATTGGAAGAACTTTAAAAATGTCAGTATACCAATCTGTGACCGTTGGTGGTTTTTCTCTGATCCAACTAATCAGTATACATTTCCTAGCTAAGACCAGAAGTTTTTTTTGCAATAAAGCATTTGGCTGAATTGTTCTAGCTGGCATATCCAACAGACACAGGCCTGGATCTTTACATACTTTATATTTTACAATGGCACTTATCTCTTTAATTATACAAGACCAGAATCTGGATATTTTAGGACAGGACCAGAGACAATGAATATATGTATGTGATTGGTCACATTTTATACATGCAGGGCTTCTGGCAGGATCCATTTTGTTTAAGATATAGGGGGTTCTGTGTTGTCTATGGAAGATTTTAAACTGCATTTCCCTAAACCTATTACTTAAGAATACAGAGTGAATATTGTTAATACATCTCTGCCATTCACCTTCATTATAGGTGCACTGAAAGTCTGCTTCCCATTTCTGAATAGGTTTCACAGGGCTGTTATTTGTACAATTTTTTAAAGTTTTGTAGAAATGTGAAATTAAACCTTTTAGTGACGTAAATTTATGTAATATACTCTCAAGTGGATTAAGCCCATGTATATGCTGATCAGGTAAGTTTATATTAGTAGTAACAAAGTGACGAAGTTGAAGGAATGCAAAGAAGTTATTTTTAGGTAGACCAAATTTTTCCTGAGCTTGAGTGAAAGACATGAGGGTTACCATCTTTATTAACAAGGTCCATGACGATCCTTATTCCTAATTTATACCAGTTATTGAATATTGGACTTCTTACTCCAGGAGGAAACAGCCTGTTATTCAGTATGGGAGTGAGATATGAGACGCTGTCCCTTTGCCCTATGTGAGCTGACATGTCACGCCAGCTTCTCAAACTGTTTGCCAGAATAGGTTTGTTTCGCACATCAGAGTGTATTGTTTTCCCAGTTATTTCCCCCAGAAGATTGTATGGGAAGCATATCCAAGACTCTAACGGGTCCGTCTCTCCTTTTAAATAGCGATGAGTCCACTCCCGGATGAGCCTGCCATGACAAGCCCAATTGTACATCCCAATGCTAGGAAAATCCAAGCCTCCTTTTGCCTTCGGCAATTGTAAAGTTCTCATGCTCAACCTAGGTTTTTTCCCTTTCCAGATGTATTTAGAAAAATCCTTTTCAATGTCCTTAACTTTTTTCTTCGACAGATATATAGGTAGCATTTGTAAGAGGTACAAGATTCTGGGCAATATGTTCATTTTCAACAAATTGATTCTCCCCATCCAAGATAATGGCAGGTCTTTCCACCTTATAAGGTCATTAGTAACATTTTTACATACACTCTGAAAGTTATTATCAAGTATAAGATTAATACACGGGGAAATATTGATCCCTAGATAGGTAAAACCTGAGGTAGACCACAAAAATGGAAAATTAGTTGGAGCTGGGGGGCCATTATCACATCCAAGTGGGAGTGCCATTGATTTATCAAATTTAATTTTATAACCTGAGATGGTTGAAAACATTTGAATAGTTGTCATCAGTTCTGGTATGGAGGTATCAGGATTAGAAATAAATAATAAGATATCATCGGCATAAAGCGCAATCTTAAACATATGGTTATGTTCACACACTCCTGAGTGAGAGAAGTGGGGTTAATGAGTCTTTAAAGCTTTTGTAAAATCGTTAATATAGAATCACTGATAAAATATCAGAACATGTTGCCGTAGCCAAAGGGGGTGAGACTGAACCAAGTGTTGGCTGTTTCCGTGTTTCTAGACATTTCTGTCAGAGGTTTCTATTAGGGATGTTTCGATACCACTTTTTGCAAAACCGATCCGATACCGATCCTTAAATCTGAGTACTCGCCGATACCGAGTACCGATACCGATACTTCTACCACACAAAAAAATGCAACAAATTGGAATACAGGTTTTATTTTTTCTTCTCTGCTTTTACAACAAATAACTGAGTTAGATAAAAAAATATATATAATAATAAAAATGATCACAAAACTAAAATATAAGGTGAAAAATAACCATTTTCTGTGATTTCACAGTGAAATTATTGCAGTTTTCCACATTTTAACCAAATAAAATGAACTATTTGGCACCATCTCCAGCTCTCAACCTACACTGTTCCTCTTTAGCTCAATAGCTCCCCCTAGTGTTCAATACAGGAAACTACAACATAAATCACAAGTCACAGACAGTAGTGATGTGACGTTCATGAACGAACCGAATCTTTTGAACGGCTCTTCACTGTGAACGAGGAGAACCGAGTCTTTGTAGAGAACCGTTCATGTTTTGGGGGTGACTGTAAGCACTATGCATGCCTGCTTTGTATTCACTTTTTAATTTCATGGCGAAACAAACAAAAGCCTGTTAATGCAGGCAGGGGGTCTGAGGGTGAAAGGGAGGGGTGTGGAGAGGAGTTATTGTTGGGAAAGGGCTTGGGTGATGAATCGGTTGGAGGTGTGAATGGCTGTTTTTCAATAGGATGAGTTGAAACTTTCAAGATAACAAAAGAAGTCAAGCTGCCTTCATTGTCAAAGGTGCAGCTGTGCCAATGGGTGTGGCTGTCAGTGGCGAACAGACCACTGATCAGTGTTAATTGGTCCCATCACTAACAGACAGTGAAGCCACTGGTATCGGTTCCTGGTATCGGGTAACTTTAACCGATACCGATACCCGGTATGTAGGTAACCTAGTTTCTATGGTTACTGAGGTAGAATTACAAGCGTTTCATAGGTTTCAACTACTATTATTAGCAATTACATTTTGTTGATGCAAAGAGTCAATATTTGCAGTGTCAGTCCTTTTTCAAGACCTTTGCAGTTCACCCTGGCACGCTGTCAATCAACTTCAGGTCCAAATACTGACCCGTGGCAGCCCGTTCTTCATAATGGGATTAAGGTCTGGGAAGTTTCCTGGACATGGACCAGTGTGTTTTACTCCTGGTGGCACAGTGCTCCACCATGCTGCAAAACTGTTCTTGAATGGTTGGAAGGAGTTCCTCAGGGAGGGTGTTTAGGTTCCATTCTACAGTCTTAACTGTGGTTGAGTTCATTCCCTTGGCTGAGAGACAACCCCACATATGAGCAGGACACTCTAGGGTTGGGCGATGTCTAACTTTTTTCCAATCGTCCATCGTCAGTCCAAAAATAGACGATGGGCGATTTATTCGCGCAGGTGACATGTTGACATATTTGTGGGCGGAGCTATGTAAACACACACTAATGGATTTGCCAAATTCGACCTCAGAAGTCCCAAAATTGAGGAAATAGTTGTAAAAAAAACACAGCGTCGCCTGTTTGGGGCTACTTTGGCTTTAAACAGACGTCTAGTGGCAGCAAAGAGCTCCAACATGGAGTGTTTACCCTTCTGCTGTGTGCTAACTAAGCTAACACAGAGCTAGCAGCTAGCTGCTGCTGCTCCGTCACCAAAATCACTCAAAAAGACTTCAAACTGCAGCGGAGATTTATTTTATGGAAGCGACGTTCACTGAAGGGGTTTTTATTGGTATTTCAGTTTTAGTTTCATGTTGTTTTTGTCGTTTATCAGACTTAGCTGAAGACAGTTGAACACCAGATCGGTGTTATGACTCGCTAAATATTCCTAGCACCGGTAGCCGACGCATAAACACGGTTTAACTGGAACAAAGCCAGTCTCTGATGGTTTCCTCCCCACCACACCATAGATATTATTTAGATACATTTATTTTCTGAACACAAGCTGCTGCCGTTCTCTGTCTGTCTGCTACGGACTGAGGAAACACCGCTGCTCCGCCTCTCAGGGGGAGGAGGAGGGAAAAGGAAGCGGCTGCTTGCAGCTGGGAGGAGTTCGCGTGTAACGTTTAAAAAGAGCATTATTTATTATTTTTACATGGGCTGCGTCCTTTGACTTCAACCAAACGTTGTTAATAATTAAGAAATTAATTTATAGTGGGACGAATAAATCGTTCTTGAAAAACGGGAGGCGATTGGCTGAGCCCATCGCCGATGGTCCATACATTCGTCTGATCGCCCAACCCTACTTTTCAGGACACAGGACTGATCACAACGCTCACCTTTGACGCCCCAAAGAATCAGAAAATGAATTCATCAGAGAAAACGACTTTTTCCCCAGTCCTTAGTAGTCCAACCCCTGGACCTTTAGCAGAATACCAGTCTGTCTCTGATGGTTTTCTTGGAGAGAAGTGGTGTCTTTGCATCAGGCTGTCCTCCAAAGTCTTCTCCTCACTGTGCATGCAGATGCAGTCACGCCTGCCTGCAGCCATTCCTGAGGAAGTTGTGCACTAGTGGAGCTCTGATCCTGCAGCTGGCTGAGATGGTCCAGGTGCTGACATCTTTTTCACGAGTTTTATGGAAGATGTTTCTGGTATTAAATACATTTTCATGGAAAAAGAAGGAAACCAATACGTGTGTGATTCTTAAAGTAAAAATCAAAGCCTCCCTCCCTAAATGTTCCAGTGATTTACTAAAGATGACAGATTTCTGATGGCGCTGGCACAGAGGTTTCAGCCTGTTAACCATCACACAGATTCACTTCATTTAAATGCTGCTGTACAGACACGCAGCAGATTTGATCAAATGGCCCTAATCAGGATGCTTTACCGTCACAGCTGCCTGCTGGCTTCGTACCACTGAACTTCTTTCATCTCTCTGCTCCACCCCCTCCCTCGCCCACTCGGTGACACTGTGAACGTACGAATGGGAACCCTGACAGTTCTGCAGTTGACAAATAGTCCAGCGTAGCGGCGGAGCACACTCCGGGGCTCAGAGCTCTGCTTTATGAATACACCTGTCACTGTGTTTACTATGAATCTGCTGTAACACAGGATCAAGGGCACAGTGGTGATTGGAAAGTGGGAATAAAATAGTGCTCTGCCTGCTGCCTGCTATCACGTAGTGTGACTTCAGGCAGACGTATGACTCTACCTCAGTTTGAGGGTTTTTTAGGGTAAAGAGGACACAGATAGAGAAAAAGGAGGGTGTGATTAAAAGTGTACTTCGGTTTTATATATTTCGTGTTATGAATGTCATTGTAGCATGAAGACAGGTAGCGGCACTGAATCTTGTTTCAAATGGAATCGATTTTTATCTTTCGGATGGTAAATTGTGTCTTTATACCTTCAGAAAATCCTCCAGCCCTCTGGGCTTGTTAGATTTCAAAACCAACAGGATAAAACATGGAAAAACATCACACTGCTGCTTCTAGATAACCTTCATTTGCTCTCTTTATATTTGATCAATATGCATTTATTCACTTCCTGTTATTGTCATTAACCCCCTGTTGACCATTGTCACAAATTGGCATCTTCTGCACTTTAAAGCAGCCAAGTGAAGTATTAGTATTAGTACTAGTACTTTCCATCAACAGCCTGCCGTATTCAGTCCTACACATGTCTACTGCCCTCTAGTGGAGGATCTACAGGTGGAGAGTGACGTTTTTCTTTCCTTTTTTTATTACTTTTACATTGTTATATATACAGCCTTCAAGTAGTGAAGTAAAAATACTTCACTGCCTTACTCAAATACCAATTTTGGTTATTTATACTTCACTGGAGTAATTTTTTTCAAACCACTTTTTACTTCTACTCAGTACATTTTCACACAAATATCGGTACTTTCTACCCACTACTTTTTCAAAATAGCCTCATAACTACTACTATTTTATCTCGGTCTGTTTTTATTCCGGGTTCTCATTGTGCAAAAACAAAGGCTTGATTGTGATTGGATGAGACCTACCATTCCGACACCCTATTGGTTGTCGTACCTGCACGTGACACAAATCACGTGACACTCCCGGATATAAGACATGGCAGCAATAGCAAATGTTTGTAGTGTTGTAGCGTCCCACATTTTTCTACAAAACAACAAATGTTTTGGGGGGATTTGAGGTAAAGAACTAGAGGTAATCCCTCAATAATGAACAAAGGATTTACTACAAACTGGGGATTTCTCTTGTGATGTGTTGATTTTGGGCTTGTGTTCCAACTTCCCACTAGACAACTGTTGCTCTGTGTTTGGTGAAATTACTAGAATCACCAGTGTCTACTGTTAAAAACAAAGAAAAAAAAAACATATGAATCCAAATTTAAAGCATTTGACTGCAATATGGTATTTTAATTAAACAATTTATTGAACTGCTGACATTTTATTGCAAGAAAGTAACTTCAAACCAAGATTGTTGACATTTGAAAACTGCAGAGGTGGTACATTTAATATAAATAAAAACATTTTCCTGTGAATTAAAAAAAATCTAACTGAGTAAAATAATTCAATGAACAAGGGCTAAAGTATAAAGAGCCCTGTAGGCCCTGTGGTGTGTCCTAAACGTATGTCATTAATGGCTTTTTTTTTTCCTACAGTATACTTCTACTTTAATACTTTAAGTAGTTTTGAAACTGGTACTTTTATATTTTTACTTGAGTAAAATGCATCAGTTGATACTCCTACTTCTACAAAAGTAGTTTTAAAGCCTAGTGTCTATACTTCTACTTGAGTAGTGAATGTGGGTACTTTTGAAGGCTCTGGTTATATATAGGGACGTCCGATCAGGTGTTTCTGGATGGTTTTTGGTTCCAGCCCTGCTCTGCTTTGGTCATCTTGTAGTTGTGTCTTCTTTACCCACATAGCCTACTTATGGTGGTAGGAGGGTCCTCTGGCGCCTTTGTATGGCTGCATCGCTTCTGTGGCTAATTGTAGCTCACTGCCATCAGCATGTGAGCGACTAATGAAGTCCATGGCTTCAAAGATCACAAAAACAACGTAACTGACAAAGAGAGGTTTAGCTTTGTGAGCATCCTTATTCTGAATGACACACTTCCACCTCTTCTGAAGGCTTAGTCACATCATGGTGTTTTTAAAAGTCAATGCAATTAAAGATGGCAAACTAAGCCATGGCACACGGTGACCTATGACTCCAAACACTTTAGAACGCCTCTATTATTTTTTTTTTTTTATGACACACACTTGAAAGTGTGGTGTTGAGGTTGTTTGGACCTCTGGGCTCCCATAGCTCTTTTCAGTTTTTTTTAGCATCACTGTCTCCTTTGTGTGGTTGGTTGATCAGTTTTAATCTTTTATTATTTGTCTACCTGTTTTAAACACATCTGATTGTTATTAAAAAATGTCAGATTTTTTACCTAACTAGTTCAGATTTTACATAATAGGCGAAAAGTCATTTTGATTTCATAACGTGTACTCTCATCATTTTTACCTCTGACACAAATGTGCCTGCAGTATTCTTAAGATGTGAACTGATGATATTTTAGACTTTATGTCGCTCAGTAATTTGGTAAACAATGCTAACATAGTATAGCTATAAATATATTGTGGAGATTTTTAAAAAAACCTGAAAGAAATCAATCAAGTGGTTGTCCCGTAATTCTCTAAAAACTTTAGCCAATCAGACGTTTCAGACCAAAAGCAACTATTGGACAATCCGGCTGTCTGTCTCTCTGAAGCGCCTCACTTCCTCACTGCTTGGAACTTCCATTCAGCAGAACATCCAGGAAGTGAGAGAAGGACAAAAACAGCTGTTAGCGCTTAAATTTTAGGAAAAAATACCAGAATCCCAAAAAGAAAAACACCTTTTCAGCTAGTAGGAAACAAAAACGTTTGTTAGAAAGAGGAAAAACCTGGGGGAACGTTAGCGTAGCGTTTCAACAGCTGGTGTTTTGCTCTCTATTGTTTACTGTTTCAATGTGCGGTCCCATGTCCGGTGGGACACGGCATAAGGACTACACCCGACGGGAGGGGTGAGCGCTCTGAGGCGTGTTTTTATAAAATAGCTAGCTTGTTTCGATATTACCGAGTGCAGCTTCAACTCAATTATTTCTGAAGATGTCTTTTCAAAATATACAATTCAAAACTGAAGAGGTGGAAAACTTTGGTAAAGTCAGATCATAATAAACAGTCCGGTGCACCCTGGAAGGGGGGGGGGGGGCTTTCTGTGTGTTTGGGGCATCTATGCTCTTATTGGACCACGTTACTGATGTGTTTTTGGTTGAGGTGGAGAAATAAATGGGATATCCTGTTTACTTCTGTTAAATAATCATGATTTCAATATTAATCAAAATAATTGCAACTCAGATTTTTACCAAAGTCTAGCAGCCATTGTTGTGCATGCACATGTTGTACATCTGTCAATTTTCAAAAATATCCTTGGATTTATGAGCAGAATAGCAAACCAAGCACACACACACACACACACACACACACACACACACACACACACACACACACACACACACACACACACACACACACAAACAAACAAAAGCATCCACACCGATAATGAGCAGGTTTAGGAGGTTTTTTTGTTACACTTGGCTTGAAAGCAAAAATGAACATCAATTTATTTTAACGCAGCAGCGATAACCTACTAAACATAATTGTAGAGAGTACCCCGGTCAGCAATTGAATTTCCATTATCAGCTCTAATGCTGCATGTGTGTGTCCATTTGTGTGTGTGTGTGTGTGTGTGTGTGTGTGTGTGTGTGTGTGTGTGTGTGTGTGTGTGTGTGTGTGTGTGTGTGTGTGTGTGTGTGTGTGTGTGTGTGTGTGTGGTAACTGCTGTCTCAGTGGGCGTCTGGCTTTGGGAAAAGCCAGGTGAGCCACTGCTGCTGCAGTAATACTCCTGGTCTATTTGATGAGGAGACCTCATGCAAAATTGATGGGAACCTCAAGGTCACGATGAGTTCATACAGAGCATGCTCAGTCCAGCACGAGCCTGTAGCAGCATGGGGGAGGGGGAGGGGGGGGGGGGGGGGGGGGGGGGGGGGGGGGGGGGGGGGGGGGGGTCTCCAGGTCTTACTGCTAGCTCCACTACTCTGATGTGCTGTTAGATTCACTGAGTATTAAGAAAGAACTCAACCTGACTTTTGAGTTTCAGAACATGTACATGTATGATATCATAATCCTTTAAAAATACATAAATAAGAAAAGATCTGGGAGTTAAAAGAGCTCCTTAAGGAATTGAGTTTGAACTTTAAATGCAGTTAAAAGCTCCAGAGGGCAGAAATGCCTCTTATGTCACCAACTTTAAAGATGCAGCAGAGATGTATGATTTCATGCAGAAAACTAACTGTTAATGTTGATTTTTCTTGATGCTGTTCAGTTTTTGCTAGAAGTAGATAAGTTGGGTCGTCAGTAAAAATATAAATGTACATGCATATCCTCTCAGAATACAATAAATTATCAGAAATATTTGAGTAGTTCAAAGTTCTGCAGGAATGCATAAAAAAGGCAAAATAAAAGATTTATGCAGACTCTGATTAAAAGTGTGTGAAAGCAGAAAGAGACAGCATAAATAAGAAAAGATCTGGTAGGAAAACGAGCTCCTAAAAGAATTGGATTCTAGTTTTGAATGCAGTTAAAAGCTCAAGAGGGCAGAAACGTCTTCAGCTGTGGTTTAACCGTGTCAGCAGAGAGGCCTCTTATAATTGACAGTGGAAGGCTCCTCCTCAGCTCGGGTCTGCTGCAGCAAAAGCACAATCTTTTCTACTCAGCCTCAATCAGGAAGCGGCTAAAAGTACTTTTTCTGATTGTCTAAGAAGTCTGCAGTCAGAATGAAGGCAGGGAAGTACAGATAAGGTGCCAATCTGTCAAAAGATTTAAAAACAAACAAAAGAATTTTTAAATTCAATTCAGTGTTTGTTAGATAACTGATGAGTGTTGCTGCAACATTCTGTAGCAGCTGCAGACGGGACAACAGAGACGAGCAGTCCTGTGATAAAAACAGACTTTTTGGTGCTTTTTTAGACATTAATGAGGTGATTCAAATGACTTTTTGTGCATTCAGACTCCCATCGAGTTGTGTCATTAGTCCCGTTCTCCTTACAGAGGGTGGGAGAAGGTGCAGTAAATCGAGGAGTTTACCCAGGATAATGGGAACTGTGGCATGAGGGAAACGGTGCGTGACTGCATTTACGAAGCGGGTGCCACAGTTTTGGAATCACCAGTAATTACAGTGGAGGGGGTGGAAGGAGGGTGAGGGGGGGCGCAGAGATTTTTAGGTGTGTTTGCATGAGGAAACCATTCTGAGCAGACCAGCTGGATGTTTTGGGTTAAGAACTTTCTCCAGCCTCCTTCAGCATCTTGTCCTTACCTGTATCTGAGCGACGAATCAGCTCAGACCATCAGAAACCCTAAAACCAAACATGGTGCAGAGGTGTGAGGAAGGGGTCTTCAACCTGCAGCCCTCGGCCCACATGTGGCCCCATAAGTGTCTCCTTAGAACCTAAAATGACTTCATTCTGACAGTAACAAAGAGTTTAGCTGATTTCTTGTCCAAAACCTTTGGAACATATATTTGTAAATTCCAAACACAGGGTTTTTATGGGTGCTTGAAATCCTTGAACAGACTTGAATTTTAAACAATTTTTAAGGTTGTGAACTGTTCTTTATGTAGTGTGATCAGAGGTGACATTAAAGGCTGCTTGGGTGATCTAATGCATTCAAATGGATCTATAGAAAACCTGTGTTTTTGATCTGATCTGTTAGATGAAAAGTCTGCAAGCAGGTTTTCTCTTTAGCAAATGGCAGGAAGATTGAAAAAGTGTAGTTTAGTTTGTTTATGAAGAATGAGTCTCCTGTAGACTCCTGTTTTGGTCAAACTCTTCTTCTGCTGCCATTCCTGCTGTTTGGTTGTTTTTTCATTAGTGACCCCTGCTGTTGAGGAGTTAAAAGCAGCAACAAATATAATAGTTTTTACTCTGATCATGCGGATCAACAAGAAAAACAAAAAGCTATGAGTTATGGTTTAATATTTACATTATATAAATGTTCCAGCCCACAGCTGAGTTTCTGTACTGGACTTGGGCTGACTGCATTGTTTATTTGTGAGTCAGGTTTTAGAAAAGTGTATTTTGATTTTAAAACAACTTGTATGCACATATGTATAGTTTGTCACATGGAATGACTGTTGAGAAACTTGTATTAACAAATCAATAATGAGTGAATTATAAACTAGTCACCAGAGTCACATAGATGTCACTGGACACACCCGAGTGTTTAGGTCGACTAGGTGCAGGAAGTCAATACGAGAAGATTCATTTCAGTCATTAGAGACGTGTGGTTTGACTTGGACTTCAAAGACTTGAGACTTGAAATTGATTTTAGTAAAGAAACCTGCAAACAGAATCTCTATAATAATAAAAGTAGTTGATCTGCCTGTGGGAGCTAAATGCAGCTCACATCATTTTAGGAGCAAACCTGTTTCACCGTTTAGCTGACTAGCTGGTTTGCATCCCATTCTTTATGCACCTTTCTAACTTACAGCACTTTCTCTTCATCAAAACACCAGAAAATTAAGCTTTTACAATAAACTTGATGGAAACTGCTTTAAAACTTCTGAGACAAAAAAACTGACCGTTGTGACAAACTGTAAACTTTTCATAATACAGAGGAAACAGAAGCAACTCTATTAAAAGGTATTGCACCTTAAAGACTAAGTAAATAGTTAAGGTCCTTTAAGGACATTTAAGTCAAACATAATCAACCATCAACCGGGCCAGGAGAGAGGTCCTGTCCCAGGTGGAGGAGTTTAAGTATCTCGGGGTCTTGTTCACAAGTGAGGGAAGGAGGGAGATGGACAGGCGGATTGGGGCAGCGTCTGCAGTGATGACGCTGAACCGGTCTGTGGTGGTGAAGAAGGAGCTGAGCCAGAAATCAAGGCTCTCGATTTACCGGTCGATCTACCTCCCAATCCTCTCCTATGGTCATGAGCTTTGGGTAATGACCGAAAGAACGAGATACAAGCAGCCGAAATGAGTTTCCTCCACAGGGTGGCCGGGCTCAGCCTTAGGGATAGGGTGAGGAGCTCGGACATCCAGGAGAGACTCGGCGTAGAGCTGCTGCTTCTCCACATCGAAAGGAGCCAGTTGAGGTGGTTCAGGCATCTGGTCAGGATGCCTCCGACGCCTCTCCAGGGAGGTGTTCTGGGCATGTCCTGCCGGCAGGAGGCCCCCGGGTCGACCCAGGACAAGCTGGAGAAAATACATCTTCAGGTTGGCCGGGGAACGCCTGGGCGTCCCAGCTGAGGAGCTGGTGGACCTGGCTGGGGAGAGGATGGCCTGGGATGCCCTGCGTGGGATGCTGCCCCCGCGACCTGGACCCGAATAGGCGAGGCGAGGATAATCAACCATTTCTATGTTTGCTTCTTTTAAAACACGAGGAGGAAACTAATGTTTCTCAAAATGTTTTCTTTTTTTGACTGAAAAAGCCCTACATGGTTCTTCCATGAACGTGTCATTTTATTGCCCTCAACTACAGTTTTCCCTTTTATTTTTAGGCCTAAATAATAAAAGGTCAACATTAGGGGTGAATCACGTTAATTTGAGGGGATCGTAAATCGACCAAATTCCCATGCGATCGTCGATCTTGGTTCTAGGCTTTTAAATCATCTTTTTTCTCCTGTTCCCGGGAGGTGCAGACTGCCTCCCTCCCGTCCACGCGCTACATCACGTCCATCAGGATTTCCCCCAGCGCTTTATAAGCCTGGCGGCCCGCCAGACTTTCATCGGACCCCCGCCAGGCTAAACCTCTGAGAAGTTGTACCCGAGACGAAAGCTAACAGCTGCTAGCGTGGCTGCCAACGCTTTAAACTAAAACAAAGTGAGCTGGTGCAGCTCTCCACTCGTCTCTTTCTCTATAGTTGCAGTCCGTATGACAGAAAAAGCAAAAACGGAGTTCACTGATCTGACAGCGGACAGCGTCGCCGGTGGCGGTAGCTTCAGCGTGCATCGGACACAACTTGAGGCTAAATGCAGAACGTGTCTTTCCAGCGTGTCTCTCATTAGAGGGGCGCGGGGGAGAACTGTCCCGTGGCCGTGATCTAACAGCAATGACTCCGCGTTTAATCGGTAGATTATTCCATAGTTTATCTGCTATGTCCTCATTTTTACGAGGCGCATTAAATGCACCATAAGTAAAATCTACGGGAGCCGAGTAGGCAGGTGGTGCGCAGCCGCAGTTAGAAAACCTGTAGGTGAGATGAGCAGCATTAAGTGAATCTGGATGATTTCTGCTCTGTTAGTCAGTATAGAGACACTATGTTGAAGTTATTTACACACTGCACAGAGTTAATGCTGGAAGTGTTTATTAGAGTAGGTTTAACAAGTGTTTTAGTAAAATTACAGGCAGAAAGTTCTATTAATTAAAGGAGGACCTGAGAAAAGGGCTTTGGTAATGGTTCACATCTCTTGTTTTATTTTGAAGAGACACCTTTTTTATTGGCTTTATTAATTAATTGTTTATATATATATATATATATATATATATATATATATATATATATATATATATATACAGTATATATAATTTTTATATGAGAGGACACTACCTCATGTTTTGTGAGTATTCATTCAATTTACTCAATAAAAATGGAAACATTAAAGTAATTGGCTTCTAGTTATGAAAAATACGGGATCGGCAACAGAAATCGAGATCAGCAGGAAAGGCTGTCTAAAGATCGGTGATCGGCCAGAAAACTGCAATCGGTGCACCCCTAGTCAACATGCAACATACACTGTTATTTCTTTTCAATGCTGTTGGTAAATAAAGAAGGTAGATCAGACTCAATCAAAAATAATAATAATGCATCAGTTTTATATAGCGCTTTTCTAGGTCACTCAAAGACGCTTTACAGAGTTGCATCATTCATTCACACAGTCATTCTCACCGGTGGTGGTAAACTACGACAGACGTCTGTAGCCACAGCTGCCCTGGGGCAGACTGACAGAAGAGAGGCTGCCATTCTGACCATCGGCCCTTCTGACCACCACCAACATTCACACACAGTCACACTCACATTCACACAGGCAAGGTGGGTGAAGTGTCTTGCCCAAGGACACAACGACAATCTAACCCAGCCAGAGCTGGGGATTGAACCGGTGACCCTCCGGTTACCAGACTGGCCACTCTCCCAACTGAGCTAATGCCGCCCCATGTATTCATATTTTTCAGCAGATCTTTGATGTAATTGAGCATTTTCTTCAGTTACAACAGCAAAGTACATTTAATCAACACACCACAAAGAAAACGGATCAAATCCCTTCATTTAAAGGCTAAAACGTTGGTGTGCTTCGTATGAGCTGAGCATTTAGAACCAAGAAGCAGATTGTTAATGAGAAGAGGGGGGAGGGGGGGGGGCTGCCCCACCAGCATTCCAGTCCCCAAGTCCCAGAACATGAGGCCCCCACATAAGACCCAGCAGTCCTGAGCTGTGAGACAGCAACCAAGGTTAGGAGAAGGCCTATCATTACCTGAATCAATTTTAAAGGCACACTATGTAAATTTTACATATTTAAAATCTTGTCCTTGATCCAGTCTGTGCTAATCTGACCCTTTACAGGTTCATGACTCAGCCCCATCTGCTGCTTGTGTCCAGGATATCGGGTTTGCTGAAGTCTCACAAAGTCACGTATCTCACGAGGGTTAGGCTAACCCAATGTGGCTTGCTGTTATGCTAGCTCCAGAGTGTTTTTAGCTCATGATTCCTGATTTTTCCATCTCTCCCTGCTTGAACACAGCTGATTTCTTTGACTGAGTGATGAACCGCTCCAGTAGAAAGCAGTGAAGGCTGAGGAGACATTTAACAGGTAGATTTAGGAGTTTCTGAGCAGAAACAATGCTAACGTTTCTACGACAACTAGGGGGTGCAAAAAACAAGCAAAACTGCATAGTATGCCTTTAATGATAAATTAATTTTAAAATGTAATAAAGCTGGACTTGTTTCCTGTCCATGGGAGGGATTTAGCTGTGAACCGATGCTTTTTAAATACACTGAATCGAACTGAGATTGAATTAAAAGGCAAATGCGTCGTCTAATATCAGAGCGTGTCATTTCTCTGTAAAGAAATGGTGGGTGGCTCACTTATTGTGCCAGCTTGCTTCACTGAGGTGGTGTGATCTGTCCAGGCCGCCCACCTTCATCTCCCATTAAATTCAATCATGCTGCGCTGCTCCAAGTCCAACTCGCTCTCCATCCTCTCTTCTTTATTTAACCCCCTCCCCTTTTGCACATACAATCATCCCTTTTTTTAACAGAGGAGAAGAAAAAACGACAGGTTTTTCGAACGCAGGAGCGCTGCAGATGAAAAGATGCATGCTTTTTTATGTTGGCGTTTTCATGCATATTCTTGGAAAGCTCTGGGCTTTTATGAGAAGCATAGGGTGTTTGAGAGTAACGTTGTTGAAACAGTGACAAAATCAGTCAGATTAAGTGACTGGCAGAGCCTGTTAGATGAATAATGCAGGCTACAAGATGAAAGACAGCTTTGTCTTTTGTAGTCTGTCAGGCAGGAAACCGGGGAGAGCTTTAAGACTGCATGATGCATCATTCTAACTGCCTGATAGTTTGCCTGGGAGGCTAAAAATTGTATTGACTTTTTTTCTCCTCCTCATCATTGGAATTTTCATTTCACAGTCCTTTTGCTGAGGGATACCTGGTATTCCAGTAATGCTTTGTTTTTCATTTTCTATCAGCAACACGAGACCCAACATTTTATATCTGTGTTAAACCTCTGAGATGACGTCCCATTAGCCGTGTGCTGCTGCAGCTTTCTTAAAGGATCTCCTTCAAATATGTCACAGTCAGAGTGACAGATCGCAGATCCCAGTGAATTACATATGAAGTGTTTTTTATTGTCAAGTCTGAGCATTATTCAGTGCTTTGTCTCTGACTCGAGCTGTGATTAATAGCTGTCACTTCATGAATTCGGCTTGCATGACAGAGTGTCTCGTGACCTTTCTTGGGGAAATGGTCTGTAGACAACGCAATATGAAGGTGTCAGGGAGCAATACATCAGAAATACAAAAGCACAAACAGAAAACTAATTAGAAAGCACTCAAAGAGCAGATAAATCTGCCAAGGCTCCTCAGTCCCTCAGATTTGTTATGGTAATATCACAAAATATTTAGACATTTTAATCTCCATTCAGATTCAAATCTGCCTCAGATTGCACGTTCAGAAAAAACATTACAGGCATGGTAATGATTTTTTCAAGCCTGCATAGTGATTGAATGGAAAACAGGACCTGAAAGTCAACCTCAAGGCTGGGCTGGCCATCACCTGCTTTATTTGATGTCAAATTCTGCCTCAGTCAAAGCCTCTGGCATTTCTGAAATATGCACTTTTTTACTCTTTCGCCTGCAATGAAGAATAGGCAGCAAAATGAAAGTTTTTGCTAAAAGTAAGACCACAGCAAAGTCACCTTAAGGCAGTAATGTTGAATCCAGGTCCTCCAGGGCCACTAATGCTGTGTGTTTTTGTTGTTCAGCTCCAACACACCTAATTAAATGCTTTAATTACTTGTTCATTATGTCCTCAAGTTCTGCAGAAGCATGTTAATCACTCATCAAATCAGGTATGTTGGAGCAGAGAAACATTTAAAACATGTAGTGGATCTTTAGGGGCAGAAGTGGACTACCTCACTGTTCAGTATTCAGTGTCCACACCTGCTTCATTTTTAGTCAAGTTTATTCACCACCTCTTTGTCAGGTTGAGGCCCTAAAGTAGTGTGGTTAGGGTCACAGTTGGGCTCATACATATACAGATATATTTATATAGTCTTACCATCAGTGGGCAGCGGTACAACCTCCAAATGAATAATTAGTTAAGATTTCTCTTGTTCAAAAAGGGTCTGAAGAGCTCAACACTCAAAGATTTCATAACAATTAAGTCCAGCTTCGTGGTAGATTAAGACCCTTCAAGCTTCTCCTCAAATTATAAGAACTTAGCTGGATCTCAGCAAGTTAGGAAAAACTTCTTCAGTGTGAAGGCAATCATTGAACTAGAACGTGTCAGCTCACAACACAAGTCCTCTCAAATCACTGAACAAAGCAACAAATGCAAATCAGAGTCCAGACTCTGACAACTGATTGCAGTAAATGCAATCGAGTTTCAAAAACAATTATTTTAAAATGCCAATTAGTCAAATGATCCCATTATAAAGGAAACAGCAGATTGGATTGAAGTGTCACTTCGATGTGATCCTCTATTCTGAGCAGCACAGTATGAGGGGGACGGTGGGAAGGAGTGACTTGTTCTAACAGGAAGAAACCAGCCAGCCTCACAACGGGTGGCCTTGGGCCAGGAGAGACGGTCCAAGAGAGTCAGGATGCGGTTATGTGCTAGAACAGCGGTTCCCAAACTTTTTTTGCTGCGCACCCCCTTCTATGTCCCAGCTGTGTTCGCGCACCCCCAGTCCCCAGATGGATTCCTTTCACATTTGAACCAATTCCTGGTATCTACGAATCGTTAATGTTACAAATTTTCAATACTTTTGAGCGTTTGATAATTAAATAAATTGTTTTTTATGTGTAACCGGGGATTACTCTGAGTGTCGCGTGTCCTACGGTCTTGAACGCCCCTCTCAGGGTCTGGCGTTTCCTTGTGATGTGTGTATCTTGTAAATACGGTGGGGGGGGGGGGGGGGGGGGGGGGGGGGGGGGGGTGCGGGGGGAAGAGGGGGATGATCGAATGCTGGAAGTCAGCAAGAGGTTACTACACTGGTTTAAGCTGACGGTTCGCTTAACTAACTGCTCAGTGTTTTTAAATTATGCAAAAATTAACACCCAGCTCCGTTAGCCATTAGCTCATCGGTAGAGCTGCATCTTTAGTAAAACAACAGAAACAACGAAAGCGACTCACCATAGAGTTGATTAAATAAGGACACACATGGAATCAATCAGCAGAGTTGTTACAAGCTGTCAAGAAGGATTCTTTGAATAAATAATATCCATTTGACAAGGTAAACAGCCCAGCAGTTCGCACAACTTTGCCCCGGAACTAATAGTAAAAGTTATCGTTGCCTTCAAAATAAAGGTCTGCTCGAAGGAGTTCACATGATTGACAGAAGAAAGACTCAGAGTTCATCAATATATTGTCCCACAGCGCCACACAATAATGGTATACATGTTTATTTACACATTTTTATTGAGTGGGGAAAAAACACTGTAAATGTGTCATTATTACATTTTTCCGCCATTACAGTTTTCATCTTGTGCACCCCCTAGTGGCAGGAGTGCGCGCACTACAGTTTGGGAATCCCTGTGCTAGAGAATGACATCACTCTATGTGTGTGATGGGGTTGCAGCGTAAGCATGACACCAAACATTGGCTCTGCTTCAGATTAGTAACCAAGCCATGCTGGTATACACATGACCCATGTCAAAGAACAGCAGCATCACTGCCACCATGTGTCACCCAAGATTTCAATGTGTTGCTTTCATGTTGTTAAACCACCATGACGGTGCAATCGAAGTTTAGTGCATTATCACACCCCCATTAAGACCTCGTCTCTGATTACAAAAACGTTCAGACTTAGTAAACACCATCCAGTGTAAGGGTGTCACAGTCACTTCGGTTGTGTTCCTTTTTTCATCTGTTGACACCTTTTGTTTAATATTCTGTTACCATGACCACCAAATACAAGTCAAATCATAATTCCTTAGTGGGGCATATTAGTAGTTTTAATGTTTAAACAGTAAGTAATCACTGCAGTGGGTTTTTGTGTATGAACATAGTTAGGGATGTACCGATACCACTTTTTTCAAAACCGATCCGATACCGATACTTAAATCTGAGTACTCGCTGATACTGATACTTCTACCACACAAAA
This sequence comes from Callopanchax toddi, assembly GCA_006937965.1. NCBI lineage: Eukaryota > Metazoa > Chordata > Actinopteri > Cyprinodontiformes > Nothobranchiidae > Callopanchax > Callopanchax toddi. The sequence continues at coordinate 1,594,109 of SSNR01000119.1, read as the reverse complement.
AATGCAACAAATTGGAATACAGGTTTTATTTTTTTTTCTCTGCTGTTTACAACAAATAACTGAGTTAGATTAAATATATATATATATATATATATATATATATATATATATATATATATATATATATATTAAAAAATGATCACAAAACTAAAATATAAGGTGAAAAATAACACTTTTCTGTGATTTCACAGTGCAATTATTGCAGTTTTCCACATTTTAACCAAATAAAATGAACTATTTGGCACCGTCTCCAGCTCTCAACCCACACTGTTCCTCTTTAGCTCAATAGCTCCCCTTAGTGTTCAATATAGGACACTACAACAGAAATCACAAGTCACAGACAGTGAAGCCACTGGTATCGGTCCCTGTATCGGGTAACTTTAACCAGTATTGGTATCGGTGCATCCCTAAACATAGTTATTCCTGATCATTTTGACTATTTTCCGGTCTTGTCATCAGTTTATTGTAGCTCAAGGTTTAAGGGTTTTTATTACAGTATATTTCAGTGTTCTACTTTGTCTGGTTCTCTAGGGTTTACCTCTGCTTACGGTATTTGTTTAGCTACACTGGTGTTAATTAGCTATTTCTCATTTTGTGAATCCCAGTATATGTAGTCCTCAGTTTCTCAGCCCTTATCTCCAGATGTGGAGCTTCTGTTTCAGCTGGGGTTTTTTTTTACCTGCCCCCCAGCTTGCTGCTGCTGTTGTGTATTTGTCTACACTTTTGGGTCTAATTACATGAAAACAGAGTATTTAAATTTTTCCCTAAATTCAAAGTTAAATCTATGTACTAGAATACAGTCAAACTAATCCAGAGTTGTCTACGTTGGGCTTTTTAAACACGTTTAACTTTAAGTTTACTCAGGCAGTTCGCAGCTCTTTCTTAGTGATATATGGAGCCCATCTTGTATTACTCACCTTTCATCCTCTCAGCACGATGTGAGCAGACCAAAAGAACCAAATTGATCTCTGATAAAACACTGCAAGCGTTCATCTCCAGGGGGCTCAGCTACTGATTGTGTTTGCGTTTTTCCAGATGGTCGCTAAACGGAACAGTCATTGATCTGGGGAGCGACTACCGGCGTCACATGTCTGGGGGCAGCCTGATCATTAGGAACCTGGACAAGGACCAAGACAGTGGGATGTACCAGTGCACGGCTTTCAATACGTGGGGCTCCATCCTCAGCCGCAGGGCCAGCATCCAATTTGCATGTAAGTATTGCAACATTTGCTAACATTTTCCTGCCATGGCTCTGACACAGTTATGACATTCTGGCGTGTCTTTGTCTCCGCTGTATGTCAGCCTGACATGTGTAATATGCTGGAGGCCCAGAACTTGCCTTCTTTCTTTTTTATTTATTTACCGTTCTGATTTCTAATTTAGATTGCCTGGGAATAGATTTTCACAGGGGGACATGGTAATTGAGTGAAATGTCAGATGCAACAAACACAGGAGTAGCCTCTGACTGGCTCTGAACCCCATTGATTCTCATTAGTGGTTCAAACTCTGACAGCCTCTGTGCTTTGTCCAAACAGACCCATATTTTGGCAAGCTACACTCCAGGTCTCGCTATCCAGACTTTAAAGCAGACAGATGCAAATAATACGTGAAAAGTGTTAGTTTCTTTGTACAGTAATTACCAGATACTTCTTTTTGTATCACACAGCTGATAGAGAGCAGATCAGACCTTGACAGGCTGACTGCTGCTCTGGCAGCCTGCTGCTTATAAGACAAAAGGAGTGCTGGGATGTGATGCTGTGGAGTGGGGTCCTACCTTCCTGACAAGCGCTGTAGAGGCACGGCTCTTTTCTTGATCAAGCCTGCTGACTATTGATCCTGTCCCAAGGATAGGGAGCCTTTCACTTCCTCTCATGAGATGGACTGCCATTATCCCTATAGCTCAGTAATGAATCTCACTTGTGGGGATCGGGTGAGGAGCCGAGCTGCTTGACATTTATTGTCTTGCCTAATGCACGGTGAGGGAAGCCTAAAAGATCAGCTAGGCTGATACTCCGTTTTTCCGTGTAATGAGGCGACTGCCCTGAGATAGAAATGTTGCTTCTTTGCTGCATCGGTTAGCCCTCAATACCAGCTGCAACCACAAAAACACGCCCTCCTACAGCTCATTGTGATAGTATTAACACTTTATTTTGTGTCCTAATAACAAAATAATGTTTAAAATAATGACTCTAGTTCCTACAGCTGGTTGAGCTCTGAAAACATAGATGAGAAAAGTATACTTTGTTTCATTTCTGTTGTAATTATTGTTCTAAATATTTTAAATGAAACATATGACATACCATAGGAATAATCTGCAGCGTGTCTGAATTTAATAGGATGTGTGGAGCCCCTGATTTCTTATTCTGGCTGTAATAATTCTTGTCTCAATTTCTTCAAAGCAGCCAGTTTTGGGACCACAATTTGCTTTTTTTCCTCTTTTTTTTCTTGGGACTTCTAACATTTTAGAGGCTTTCTTTTTGGTTTCTCCATCCCCTGAAATAAACTCTGACATGTCGTATGTTCCGGCTGCTTTAGAGTTGTTTGAGTCCACTGAGTTTATCACCATGAGTTTACATTTTGCATCATAACTCCTCCCCTATGTTGCTGGTTTACTCGCCCAACTTTTGAACTGCTGTGTTCATGACGCTCACTTCCCATCATGCTCCTTACCTCTTGCCAGTGTATTAGCCAGAAACTTTGAAAGTGTGTGTCCTACTGAAAAAAGTGGGTGTCCACCGCCTTCACTGCTGAAAAAATGTAGATCTTATTGATTTGGACACCTTTAACAAGGTCCAAATGTGATTGGAAGCATGGCTTGACTTCAGGCTTCATCGGACAGAACTTACAAATGGTCCAAAGAAAGAATACCTACAATATGAATAGTTGATGGGTCATGGATAGAAAAGCAACTATGCATTCAAAGTGTTGCTTTTGGGGCTAACTAAGTTAAAAACAGTGGTTGAAAATTAAAGCTGCACTGTGGATTATTTCAGCAAAAGAGCAGTTTATGAATCCAATGTCCAACGGCTCCTCCCAAAACACCTCCACACGCGTGGCGCATTGCCTCGGTCTGCAAGCTGGGCATAAACTGTGCAACTCCTGCTCAAACTATGATTACATTATAGGGTTCAATCTCTCACAGTTCACAAATCATGTTCTCACACTGTACGAGGCTCTGAGCCACCTGTCCCTGCTGATACGTTGGTCTGGATCAGTGAGCTGCTGCTGGACTCTGAAGCTGAACCTGGAAATGACTCGGTCATGAAGGAAGTTCTTGACCAAAATAAATGTGTATCCTTGGCAAGCCTTGCCATTCTGTGAGAAGAAATGTTTAAAAATAAACATAAATCCCTCAGTAGTCGGGGAATGGAAAAATGTTTGGTAGAAATGAGTTCTGACTGCTCCATGACGGCTGAGACTGTACAGAGAAACACACGGAGCGTCCTGTATGACAGCGCCCCCTACTGCTACAGGTTTGCTCAAAGTGCGTGCACAATGCAGAAATTTGAATTTTATTGGCAGAAAAAGTTCACCGGTCAAAAAGAATGCAAAAGGGTCTATAGGAGAAAGGAGGGTCTTCATCAGACTAACATGATGTGGAACTCAACCCATAGATCATAGTTTAGACCTGAAATATCATTTAAAACGTTTAGAAAACTTTGATACAGAGAGAAATACTGCACATAGGAGCTATAATATAAAAAATCCCCAAAACAAGATTGAGTCGTTGACTTTGTAAACTCTTCAGATCTGAATCCATTTGAGATGTGCTGGAAAAGCAAGTTCCAGCCTTAAAGGGCTCATCTTGTAACTAACCAAGCTTTAAAGCAGCAGCAGAGACGTGTGTGACCTTAAAGCCGTGTGTTCTGACTCATTTTGATGGCCCGCTGACATTCATTATGCACATACTCAGACCCAAACTGCCTGCAGTGCCAGGAGACTGAGAAACAGCACCACACAACTTTTGTTTCCTGTAATAAAATGAACTGTTGGTTGGTTTCTTACTGTGATAAAGTTAAAGAAAAGGTTAAATAAAGTGAAAGAGAGAAAAATGTCATTTCAGCCATAATGGACACACACCCTGGGAAATATGGTGAAACAACTGTTACCATTGAATTGGATCAAAATCAACTGATCGACTCACTTGTTCTGTTTTTGCATTACCTTTGGCATTGTTGATAGATCTGTTGAAAAGAAATTTCAGCAACAATCTACCCTTAAAAAAATCCCAAGAATAAACAAGTTGATGTGACATAACACTGTCAGGAGGTTGAGTGGTACATTTCTATTATTAAACCCCCGGAAAAGAAATGTAAAAGTCAAACTCTCATACATCACTAATAACGCATAACGTTATATGTATGCAAATGCTTCTTTGCATTGGTAATGTACTCGACATTTACTTTAGTACTCTGTCAGGGCTTGATGTAAATACACAACATTAAAACAGCAGCACATTAATTCTGTTCTTTATCAGACTGAACACTAAGTAACAACCTCATTGTTTCCATGTCTTCCTGACAGATGAAGTCTCATTTAGCCTTTGACATCCCCTTTCAGAGTATGCAGATATATCCTTCTCATGCTAAAATTTATTCTAAAGTGTTGAAAGTTGCAACCTTTCCAACAGTTCTCTGTTAAGGCTTTGACGTGGTCTGCATATTTTTGCTAAGGGAGCCAATTTCTGAGACTTGAAGCACCTTTATTACTATTCTGTTTGAGATGCTTTCACAAGTTTTATCAGCTTTCTGATGCCGCAGTCCTGAAAGAATAAAAATCAAAATGTGCAAATTATACATCAAACATGGGTTCATTAAGGAATAGTGTGCTATGACTTGAAAGCGGTGCATCATACGTCATTGACAATATTTACAAAAAACCCAGAACTGAGTCATTTCCCCATAGAAAACCACAGGATTTTGGTTTAAACACCTTTGGCTTTGATGGACTTCAGAGCAAAAACGTCATTCAGATTTTAAACTGGTCACCTGAAGTTTACAGGACTGAGCTGATGAATTGATATCTTTAATTTTTGTTACACAATCGCAGATAAAGTTATATAAAATTAGAACTTTTTTCACAAAAAGCTTAACTGTGGTTGACGTCACACTCTCAGTTTTTAAAACGTTTCTAATGTTCAAATCTTTTGCAAACAAATGTCTTACACTCACAACATTATTACAAATAAATTTAAATAATGCATCAAGACATTAGTATTTTGGTCCTTTCCCCCTCTGTGTCTCTCGCTGCTGGAGGACTTGCCATTTTCTCTTAAAATTCCCCTCAGAGTGCAGCGAGTGCACGCTCAAGCATCCACAGACTCAAAATATTCCCTCAAGAACTGAAAGTCAAGGGTCTTTTAAACTTGTTATATTCCCTACACTGTAGAAACATAAAGAACCACCAGGGCTGGACTGGGACCAAAATATGACCCGGGCAGTTTTGGTTATGGCAGCCCAACATGAGCAATTACAGCTGATGTTCGGTATGGACATGAGTTTGTCCCAGGGGCGGGGGGACTGAGGGTCCTGTAGGCGTGTGTGTCACTGACCATCTGCAACTGTCTGAGTGCTCTTTAGCTGCACCCCGCAACATGAAGTGCAAATTAAAAAGAGCTGCTAAGATCATGGGCTGCATGACTAGCCCGTGTCGGTCTGGGTCGGACCACGGTTAACATCGGCCCACTGACTGGACAAATGGCAAGAATTAAAAAAAGAATTCTAGTTTTTACACTGCAGTTCGTTTAAGGCTACTCGCTATTCCTGTTTGCTTCTCATCAAGTTTACATTTAGGCAGTGAGACACAGGTTGATGTTCTTAATGATCCACTGGCAGTAGCTTTAAAATGTCCTCTTTATATTTCCTATATGTTTATACATCAGCACACATGCATGCTGCTGATTTAGCTTAGATCATAAAGTTGATGCTGGACTGACACCCTTAAAAATGTCTTCAGAAATTATATTTCTACTTCTGTTTATAACTGACATGCATCTTCTATGTTTGGTGCCACATTTTGAAGGTTGAGACTCCTGTCATGCATGCATCCATCGAAGACACACACAGTCTGGTTGAACACACACTACTGGGCTCAGAGCGGTTGACCTCGAAGGGGAGCGGCGGGTCCTTGCAGACTTGACACACGTGATTAAAAATTAGGCCTGCATGATGAAAATTGCATCACGCAGCCTTCACTGTTGTGCAACTGCTAAAACATGAATTGTGCATAAGGTGTGTGGTTACATGACACTCTAACATATGCAGTGCGATTTTGTTACATAAGTATAAAATACACACCACATTCAAATGCTCTAAAATGTAAAATCAGAGAAAAATAGAGCATCTATTATCTGTCTTGTGATCATCTCCATCACCATAAATATGTAGATGTGTACTTTATACTAACAGACATATATAAATATACATATTCAACATTGTTGCCCGCAGACTTCACATTATGCATATAGATCAGCTCAGTGATATGTCGTTTTATGATTCCTGGTGTCACAACATGACACAGCTGCTTCTATAATACTGGGTGTTTACATCCTGCCTGGCTGTTATAATGTCAGCCTTGTCTTACTTTGTTGTTGCGTCGCCACTCGCCACAGGGATCCTAAAAATGATGGAGCTTGGTGCTGCATTACCCTGACTAAATTGTAAACAGCCTGAGTTGTCCTGTTGTGCACCAGTTGAGCTGTGGCGCGGTGCCTCTGGAGCAGTTTTGGCTGAAGAATTCTGTCGGACACAATACGGAATGACAGGGAGCGTCTCCACAGCGGCGCCCTTGCCCAGACCAATCATCTCGGCGCTGTAATGGTCTCCCTCTGTAATCTCTAGGCTAGCCATCCTTATATGGCAGAGATTGATTCTGCTTACAAAGGAATCGCTGCAGCTGTATAGTGAGTTTGGCCTCTAGCTTTCAGAGTTGCAGTGTGTGGTCAGTCGAGTCCAGTGAAGCCTATTATTCTTCTGTTCAGAGGCCACAGAAGAGAGAGAGAGAGAGAGGCGTGTATCCCCTCAAGCACTGAGCTCAGCAACATCTTCACCCTTTTTTGTGCAATTTTGCACAATCTGAGCAAAGTCATTCATTTTTTTTGTCTCCTGAGTAATAAGTAGCTCTCCTAATCAGCTGCTACTGTTTTTTAAAATGTGTTATTGTTATGATGATCAGCTGCTTTAACGGCAGCTAGGTGTGTGTCTCACATCCGCAGGGTTCCTCAGAGTCAGAAATACCATTTGTAGGCAGAGTGTGTGTTTATTAGAGCAGCCTGGTGAGATCAGAAGGATGCTACCTCTGTCTGTATTCTAGCCCGTCGCCTCCTCCTGTGGCCCCTCGTGGTCCTGCCGTGACTTGGCTCTGTCTGATTCCGCTGCGGTCAACAGAGAGATGCTCATTAATCTTAGCTGCACTCTGTCCCACTTCTCTCCATAATCTTCCTCCTCCTAATTTCCCTTATCGGTCACACTGACTTTCTTTTGTTTGTGTTTGGAAGGCTTACTCTAGGCTGTTAGCCAAAGGGTGCAGACAGAGTGCAGAGCGGACTGCAGCAGCTTCCCTCCATCCGTCATGAAGCTCGGGGTGGTTTATCATGCCAGGTTTTGGTTTTTGTTTTTTGTTTGTTTTTCAACTCCCGGCAACTGCTCATTCATTTGCAGGCGATAGATTGTGCTGAGAGTATCGATGGGGAAGCTAATGCTTTTAAGTGCAAGATTACACCACATTTAATAATGATGTTACTTATTGCTGCTGGCTCTGCAAACTGTCATTTGTCATGCATTCTCTCCCCCTTGTGTTTGTTCAGGCCTCGCACAGCGTTTCCTTCCTCCTCGCTAATTCCGTCCTGTTTCAGTCTAATCTCCTCACATGCGACTTAAACGAAGCGTTGCTGAGTAAACGTCAACAAGGCAGGTCCATCTATTTCATCAGCACCACTGATGTCTTTGAAACTGTCGGCTGCTGTCAGGACGGGTCCCGGGGCAATCAATGATGCCCTATTAGAGTCCCACTGCTCCAAACGCAACATCAAAAACACTCCTCTGTGATTCAGTGAAGGGAGTTTGGGAAAAACTTCAGTCCCCTGTTTTGTGCCTGTCAGAGAAAGCCTGTTTGGATAGAGCTGTGTGACACACGTCACTGTGCTGCTGAGGGTTTCACTTTTTCATGCTGCTGTCAAACTTCATTTCAATCTTCTCTGACTGATCAGATCTGGAAAACTTCAAAACCCAGTCGGTGAGGAGTGCCGTCAATGTTCGAGAGGGTCAAGGAGTGGTTCTGCTGTGTGGAGCGCCGCCGCATTCTGGAGGTAAGATTTCAGATTTCACATGTTTGCTCTCGTCCTCGTGCGTCCTCACTGAATGATACTCGTAGAAATCGCCTCACTTCACTTTGCAACATTTATTAGCAAATGGCTCTCTGACTACATACATCTGTTTTCTAGGACAGCCATTGTGTAATAAAAAATACATAAGCTGAGCTGGGGGGAGGGCTGGAATCTCATATTTACAGAACAGCCTTCCATCAGGTCTGCCCAGACCCTTTGGAATTTTAAAATCTTTTTTAAAAACACACACTTTCTCCTTGGCTATTAATTCAGGTTGAGTGGGATTCCTGCTTTTTATTGCATCCCATTTCATCATTTATTTTTTATGGCTAGCAGTTAAGAATTTGTCATTTCACATAGAACTGTTATTGTCTTGCATTTTACTTTACAGTAGTTACATATTATTGTCTCTGTTGGGCAGAAACCTGTATCTCAGCATATATCAGGACATTTTTACTTTAAGAAATAAGAGACTACATGGTCATTAGTGAAACCACCAATAGATGTGAAAGGTGACCAGTGAAGCCGATTTATGTAAAAACATGAAAATGATGGAAAATGGAGATACGAGGTTTTAGCCCGACAGCGACGATATAGATTTTTTTATATATTCAGCACTTTGGACGATCTAAAAGTCTGAGCTGAGTGAAAAACATAAATTATCCATAGATACATTCATGTGTTTTCAAGTGGTATTTTCAAACTTTGTAAATTCATAAATTTGCAAGAAAAAAAGGAAAAGATCCAGTGGTTGAAGTAATGCACTTGTATTTTATTGTAATAGACATCACTAGTCACAGTAATGAACAATGACTGTAAATATTTAAGATTTGATTTTATTCTGAAATCTTTTAGGGTGATGACATATTTATGTAGACAGTAAATAAAGCAAACATAAAGGAAATAGTTATTACTTTATTCATAAAACACAAAAACAAGATGCATTTAAAAGAATAGCATCAGGATGTTTTCTAAGGTGTTTAATTTAAAGTTTCACAGTTTTTAAGAAAAACAACAGTCACAAAAAGAAAGAAGACCTGGAACATAAGAACTCACCACTGGACTCCTTTAACCCTAGGCCTTTTTTTTTTTTTTTTAGAGATTTGATCAAAAATGACACGCCCAAAATGAATTGAATATTTCTCCAGAACTACAAGGTTTATTTGAATGGTTTTGGTACCAGAATAAAGGTAAGACTCCAGAGAATACTCCAAATGTCTAAAAATCAACACTTGTCTTTCTGACTGAAATTAAATAATATTGGCACACACCAGAAAATTAAAAAAAATTAATTTCCGCCTTAAAAAAATCACTTTGCAATGATATTATTCCCTTGAAAGTATTCAGTTGCAATCCAAAACATCTAGCAATCCAAAGAACAACATCTTACCCTTTGCTGAGCCAAAACTAATGACAAAAAAGTAAAAAACAGATGATGTAAAGAGGTATTAGTGGATAAAAATCCAGGCGGACCTTGTCATTTAGCCATTTTGGCACATTTAGGCACCTGTAGGACATTACACATTTCTCTGTTTTTTTTTTCTTTGTTATTTTTCCCACTTATATTTCACCATAGATAGTAATTCCATCTAAAAAAACTTCTTTTTGAGGATTTTTAGGAAAATCAACAAAATGGCTATTTACCCATTCAAGAAAACAGAGGTAGGACCAGGTTTGTATTGGTGACTTGAGGAAATCCGCCTCCATTTCCATATGTGTTGCCAGCTATCTCAGTGAATTCTGCATGTAGGGTGATGATACACATATTGTTGGAAAGAGCAGAGTTTGGGCTTTAATTTAAACAGTGGTTTGTGTGGATAGGATTATGTTGAATTGTTACTTTTGTGTGTTTTTCTTTGTGTTAATTTAGCGTCATTGCTTATTATTGGAATTTAATCATGTTGAGGTAGAAAATCTTGTTTTCGTTGTTTAGACGAGATTCTTCCTGTTCAGAGGATATACATCATGAATATATTAATAAACTTTATGCCTGTCTTTGGAAGGAATTTAAACAGGAAATGGCATGGGTCCCCTGGTCAGGGGACCCTGAGGTCCCCAAACACCAGTCCCCGGACCGGTAACGGTCCATGGGTCATTTGGTACTGGGCCACCAGAACGGCAGGATTTTTAAAAAGTTAATTGATGTATTGATCACGCCTGAAAGATCCGGCCCAGGCACCGGTGTGTTACATGTGAGCTGAGCTGCTCTGAAAGGCTGACTTCTCGCTGCGCTTCACGGTAAAGGACTGCTCACGAGGGCGCGTGAGTGAGCACTCACACACCCACACACTAGGACCTCACACACCAACCGGTCTGTAGACGTACTGCTCAGAACAAAACCAGTCCGTGGCGCAGAGGAGGTTTGGGACCACTGCTTTAGGGGAACCTGGAATGCCACACACCCACAATGGACTGTGGTCAAGTCCAGTTCTTCTCCTAAACAGACCTCACATGGTTTTCTCGTTTTCTCAGTCACGAGTGTTCCAGTTTCCTTGATTATGAAAAGCTTTCAAAGTAAAAGCAGACATCTGGACGGACCAGAAATGAACATTAGAACCATTAGAAAACATTAGGGCAAGGATAAAAAGAGTGTGGTTCTCTCAACAACAAATGCCAATATTAAACCTTTAAATTGTACTTTTGTGTTTTAGTTTCTCAAAATTTTAAGTATTAGACTAGAGATTCATGGCTTTAATCACATATTAATTTTGCCTTTTTTAATGGCAACTTTCAAAGTCTCAAACAAGATTTCTTTAATAATTGTCATTTAATATTCAGATTATCTGCCTAATTTGACGTTTTAATCTTTATTTACCCATTTTTTCTTCTTACAACACAAGTCTGCATACGATAATAATATTAGGACATTCATAATAGTACTAGTACTTTATCAAATCAGTTGTGACTTTCTGTAGAGGATCACAGAGCAGGGAGACATTAGACTCCCAGAGTTTGTTTAGTTATTCTCTCATTATCACCAGTCTGATTATAAACACTGTTTTAAACAACAGTTGTTGCTTGTGAACGCTCTATTGGTCTCTGGTCCGTGTTTGTGAAACACAGCTGTGAACAGAAGCTACTTACAGCCAAGGTCCATCAGCCATGGCTGGTGGACTCAGATTCTAAACATGGTGCTCACATGTTGATGTCTCTGTGAGCCCAACTAGAGTTCTTGACAAAAAAAAAAACCTCTCCAAAGGGTCAGCCAGTAGTTATTGCTGTAAAACAGCTTGGCTGATATAAAACTAAACAGTAGGTTAATGAAGATCAAGAGCTGAGATTCAGCATACTGATGAAAAATGCCTTGGTCCGATACTTGAGATCAGATTAGGACTATATATCAATCTTGTCACACTGTATCTTAGGGTTGTCACGGTTACCGGTTTCGCGGTAAACCCCGGTAAAAATGTTGACAATAATTATTACTGTCATGTTTTTTAAAAAACATATTATCTCGGTGGGTAAACCGCGTTCGCGGTTTTGGCTCGGTGTCCTTCCCGGCCACCGTCCCCTCTGGTGAAGCTTCTGCGCGCTTTGTAGTGTTTACATCCTCAACTTTCTTAAGCTAAAGCTAAAATGACGGCGAAAAGAGGAGAAAACAGCGCTGAGGGCATCTATCAGCCCTCAGAGAAGACAAAGACGGAAGTATGGGCATATTTTGGATATTTGAAGAATGCTGAGGGACAGTTGTTTGCAGAACGTGCCGGGAAAAAGTGCGAAAGGAAGCAACACGCGACGCATCTGTGTGTCCATCAACTCTACAGTCACTGCAAGAGAACGTATTAAGGTAACGTTTAGCGTTTTAGCTGAAACACATGATGTGAGGACTTTGGGTTGAGGGAGAAGCAGCGAGCGCCACTGCCAGAACATAAACCGAGTGGCGGACCCCCGTATTGAAATGAGGCTACGGGGCTCCCAGCGGGCAGGTCGCTGTTGACGCTGCTCAATGAAGCGTCAGAATAAGTTCACCAGAACTCCAGCTTAGCAGGAAATAACTGGTGGTTTATTAGCCATGCTGCGGGGAGCGGGAGCAGTACAGAGACCGCCTTAAAGTACGACGGGTAACCATAGAAACGAGGTTGTTTGTGTCAAGTACGGTGGCCCATGCAGTACAATAGGGTGTTGGTCAACTACAGTCACCAATGCTGATTGATTATGATTTATTATGAATTTAACAATGATTCCTGCCTGATGACATCTCCCCTAATTTGAAAAGCTCAGAGGAAGGACACAAGCTGAGGACAACATTATCCTGATATAAAGGGTTTATTTAGTTGTCTAGTTGAACATATTCAACATCCTTTTAAAAAATACAGAGATAATACCGAAAACCGTGATCATTTTGGTCACAATAACCGTGAAGGTCCATTTCCATACCGTGACAACCCTAGTGTATCTACCTTTTTTTCTTCAACTAAAGGATGTTTTTCTGAATATCGTATAAGAAACCCCCTACGTCGCTCTGTTTTAGTGTTAGTTGGGAGAACTGATATTTTTCCCTTCATGTGGACTGTAAATATGGAGCCGCCGTTAGCAGGTGCTTCGCTTCCCTTTGCACGGAGACTGGAAACAGGCAGCAAGGCGCTGTCAAAAGGTGACACACCCGCTGCTAAACAGCCCCTCTGCAGCTAGCTAATTAACACACTTTATTGATGTGTTTACTCAGTAGAAAACTTTGTGGTTTTAAAGGGGGGTTACACTCTGGAAATGTAAACCTCTTTGCCTACAACTAAAACCTGCCCTTCCAAAGCCAAGGTTTAAAGAAATGTTAATTAATAGGCTTCACTGAAGCAAAAGTAGAGTTTTTCTTTTTTTTGTTTCCAACAGTAGCTGCACTGTTTCCAATCTGTATGCTAACGAGCTGTTAGCGGTAATCTTATATTTATGCACTGGAAATTTAAAAAAAGACGCTTTAATTGTTCAAGTGAGGAGCTGAGATTGTGTTCTATAAATGAGAGGCTACAAATAGAAGATTAAGTTGCATGCTGCACAGCCCTACCGCTCTGCATATCTACAGAACGCGGAGAACATGCACAATGGCCGCTGCCTACCTTGTCACCCTCTTGATACAATAGCTCGCACATTGGAACAACCAATTTCTTTCACAGGAGAACAGTTTGTCGCAGTGCATTGTACAGCTGGTCTTTGGGATAATGGGTCAGAGTACTCTGTGTGAAATACAGTTTGACAGCTTCCCTCTCTGACACAGGCTTATACGCGGTGGGGTGCTGTAACTGTAGTGCTTTTGTGTTTCACCACATTCTCAAAAGCGACTGAGGTAAAGCGGTGCGAGCCTTCCTTACCTTTCTTCCCCCTTCAACTCGTTGCTTCCTCCCCGACTCATTCCCTTTTTTCTGCCTCTTCTTCCTTCCTCTCCTGAATTTCAAAGCACTGATGTGTGCTCTAACCTTGCACTTTGCTGAACTCTATTAAACACCTACAATACCTTTCTCACTTGATTGGCTCTAAATTCTGCATGAGCTTTCTCATCTGTGACCACAGGCAGGATCCAACCACCCAGATGTGAATAAAGAGCTGCAATGTGGTCACAAGTAATTGTTACAGTATTGCTTTTGCTCACAACACAGATTTTTGTTGACTTAAAAAAACGTGTTTTTTCGGCACATTCTTTGCATAAAAGCCCCTGTGTTGTCTTTAACTCAGCACTTGACAAAGAATTGCTCTGCAAAGTGCTAACACTGCTCATTACAGCCACACAGTTCAGAGTGGGGTTACGCTGACTCGGAGCTACATGGCTCCTGCTGCCTAATCTAGGCAGCTTTGTATCTGCATCGCTGCACTCAGTTTGGACGATTCGTCCGATCTAAAGCCAAGAGACTCGCCCACTCGGGTGGAGCTGAATGTGATTGACAGCCGTTGCTTGCACCTTTTGACTCAGACCCGCTCTTACCTTCAAAGTGGAAGATTTCATGGAGCGTCTCCTTTCTCTTTGAAGTATCAGGTGGGGAGAAAAGTGCTGGATTTTTAGTCCATTTGATATCATTTATCAGCTTTCTTGCTTCAGTCTTTCCTGAAGATGTCAGCTTCACATCTTTACCCATCTTTGTGCGGGATCAAATTTATGACTCGATTTAGTTCTACCTGATTTCACATGACGAAGCGATCGATTGGGCCTCATCTTGTGAACTTCTCCCTGACTATTGTTTTGTGAAAATTACTAGGGATGTCCCGATCCGATCACGTGATTTTGGACTCGATCGGAATCAGACGTCACCTCCTGATTTTGACTCGGGTTTCCTCTACATGCGCACCGCCCCGCCAAAATAAAAGCCGCTACGCCTTCAGAAGGAAGTTTGGGTTTTTAAATATATGTTAAACAATCTAAAGCACATGGGATTTATATATAGTCTATATTTGTGCACATATATTAACCATAATCAGAGTCTGAATCAGTTTCCGCCGATCCAGGAGGAGGGAGGGGCCGGGACCGGGAGACACACGAGCTTATGGAGCAGCGACCGGGTTCGCTGCTCTCTCCACACCCGCCGGGACTCGTCCTCCCCCTGAACGGAAAGCACCGATGGGAGTGCTCACCCCCTCCTGGAGGAGGCGGAGAGGCCGGCGTGGAGCGAGTCATACCTGCGCTAACTCGTTCTCCCTACGCCGCGTCTCCCTCCAGGCTCAGGAGGAGATTCTGCTGAGTGCTGCAGGTTCACCATGTCACAACACCCGCCCTCCATCGGGAAATAAATAGAGCGATGTTAAGATTTTTAAAAAGCGCTTTCTGAGGAGGAGTTTCCTGATTAAATGTCGCCCCAAAACGCACCAAACACTGATGGATTCCTCCAAATAGTCTAATTAAGAAGTTGTTCAGAGCTGCTGCAGTCAGAGGATAAAGAAGGAGGAGTGAAGGAGAAGCTGATGACTTAAGAAATGATCGGGTCATTGTCAGTAAACAAGTTTGTTCTTTCTGGGCACAAAATGGACCAGAGTGTTAAAATAATGTTGACATTTCTGCACCTGAACAGCTGTAGGAAAAAAAGGTTTTCCTCAAAAAGTTACTTTAACCACAAACTAATTCATGGGGAATTTGTGCACAGAGAATATATGTTTAAGTATTTAAACATATATGGATATGATAGAGTATACAGATGGATGGATTTATGTCTGCAGCATGACATCATTTTGTTGCTTGTTTGTTTTTATTAGTTAAACATCGGTAAAGTAGAACGCAGAAGCGGCTTGAAGCAGAAAGTGTGAGAATGTCTGTGTCTGGAGGCTTTATAAAGTTGATCACAACAACATATTAAAAAGATCGGATCGGGACTCGGGATCGGCAGATCTTCAAAATCTAATGACTCAGACTCGGGGGGCAAAAAAACCTGATCGGGACATCCCTAAAAATGACTTCATATTCCATCAAGGTGGTGCAACATCTCATACACAAAGTCAGTCGAGTCCTGCTTTCATATAAAAGGATGAGATGCTATCGTAAAGTCTAGACTGCAATCCAGTGGACTAGAGAGTGTGGGATTTCCTAAGTGAGAAAGTCTACAAGGATGAACATTCACAGAGAAGGAACTGAAGACAGAAAATGACTCTCAGATTTATACAAAGCTCAGTTGGGTCATGAAGTAGTCATCTAAGAGCCGTCTGCAGGGGAAACAGAGTGCCATCAACCACTTCTTCAAGTGAAATCAGGGGTAAAAAAATCAGAGCCGCGTTGACTCAATCATACATTTGATCCAATGCAAACATGGGTAAAGACATGAATCTGAAGTCAGGCTCTTTCTCGCCCAGCTGCTGTACACAGGGTGCATCTTTAAAATGAAACTTTAATTAAGCGTGACAGATTTCCTTTCTTATGGTAAACCAGATGCTTGTTAAAAGAATTGATAAAATCTTCCTGTATCTGTATGTCGATCCATTGATCCTCAATCCATTCATTTGTTCATCATGCCCTGAAACAAAGTCTCTGTGGGACCAGGGGAATGGAGGCCATGTGTCAGGGGAGTGCTATTGACGCACTGTAATCCAGTTTGTTTCGCTCTCTTTCCTCTGGTCTCCTATTTTTTCTGCACTGATAGCTCTACACTCTTGGTATCTCCTCCTAAGGAAACCTGGATAAAGGGATGACAGTAACATGATACGTTAACATGTTACGACCACAGAGGAGTCCTTTTGATTTAGCCATCCAGTCCATGTTCTCAAAGCCCATCTAATGTGTGAAATCAGCAGAGATGCGACAGTCGACCCACACAGCAATGCTTTGCTTTCTGTTCCAGAGTTGACGTTTGCGTGGATTTTCAATGAGTACCCATACTCTGTCCAACAAGACAGTCGAAGATTCATCTCTCAGGAGACGGGGAGTCTGTACATTGCCAAAGTGGAGCCCTCAGATGTGGGCAACTACACTTGTGTAGTAAACAACACCGTCACCAAGGAGAAGGTTCTCAGTTCTCCAACACCACTAGTCCTCAGGAGTGATGGTAACATTTAAATTATCTTGTTCATTTACATTTTTTACATTTGGATGTCAAACCCACCTCATTCCTGTGATCCATGATGGGTTTTATAAAATGTGTCACTGCCACACAGTATTGACCTTACTTACAGATGTTGCTTTGTTTTGTTTTTTTGACCAATCATAGCCAACTTAGCTTGTCACAGTTTTAGAGGATTCCAGAGGCTCTAATGCAGGCATGTCCAAAGTGCGGCTCGGGGGCCACTTGTGGCCCTCGGAGTGATTTTGTGTGGCCCTTGCCTGGATTTCAAGAATGGTGGAATTTAGTCCTCCGTCAGGCTGTTGATGCACTTTAAAAAAATGTTATGTTCAGATTTTTACTAAAGTGAGGCAGAACAACAACAGTTGAACTAAAAAGATTTTTAGATGTTAAAGGTTAAATCCATATTTTATTATTCAAGTTTTTTCTTTTAATTTAATTTTCTGATTAAAAAAAACTCAAACTTTCATTGACTTTTATTACAAAGCACACAAAACTTGACTAAATATGGATTCAAATTTATTCTCAAGACCAACAAACTAGAAAACCAACCAATCAAATCCAAGAAATTTGATGCTGTTTTTTTTTTTTAAGGAAAACCTACTTGACCCATATTTGTATTTACAAAGACTTAAGGGTCCTTTTCTATAAGAAAGCAACTATTTAGTTCTGTTCATTAAAATGTTGTATTCAGTACAAATAAACAGAATTCACAATAAAATCTTTTTTGCATTTTTTAATAAAAATAACAATTTTGTGGCCCTTAAGGTCTTTTAACTTGGCATTTTTGGCCCTTGTCTTGAAATGTTTGGACACCTCTGCTCTAATGTGAAAGTATGCATTGTTTCTTTGCTTCTCAACGAACAACAGATGTTACCTCCTCCATCCCAAAGCACTGATGAGCAGCCCAGTCCTCACACAGCAGTCCCAGCTACCAGCTGCAGTCAGACCAGTACATCTAATGAACTGTGGGAATCTTTCAGGTTGATCCCTACCTGGCTTTAAGTCAGTTTGAATATTGACATACCTAATAATATAATGCAATATCCTAATTATGCCAATTTGGAAAATACATCATTTAGTGACTCATAGCGACTTTCACTACAGCCAATAGCTGCTGTCCTTACAGAAGAATGGAGACATTTAGTTTCTGGAGCCAGATTCTGCTTAGTTGAAATGTGAAGCTGAAAGAATCAAAAACTAATGAGCTAAATGTATAAAGAATATTGATATTTGAACATACAGCAGCAAGGTAATACCGTAGTGTCCTGAATATAAGACGAGGTTTTTCATTGACGATAATGTAAAAATGTGGGGTTGCGGTTTTTTGGGGTCATTACAAAACTGCACCAGCAGAGGGCGCAGGCTTTTTGTAAAGGTGGCAGCAACAGGGAGCTCAGCTTAGATCTGGACCGGTCCCGGTCCGGACCAGCCCAAAGTTACAGGCCCACTGGGGATTAAGATGCCTGAAGGCCAGTCCAGCCAGGTCCACTTCCAGACCCAGGGCAGAGCTTTCAGCGTGAGCGGCTCAGCGCTCAGGTGAGGACTCGCGTCGGTCGATCCACACACACACCTCCTTCCCCTGAGGTCCTCATGCAGCTGCACAGAACCTCGGTCCGATGGACTGGAGCTGCACGTATGTTGGTGGGGATGCAGCGCTATATCTGTACCCTTAGCTCGAGTTATTGGTGGGGACACGTCACCTCTGTCCACGCTAAACCTACACCCATGACCTTCACTATTCTCATGTATCTTCACACACACACACACACAGAGAGAGAGAGAGAGTGACTACTAAGGCCAAGAGAGAGTGCGAGAAGAAATAGTGAGAAAGAAATTTGACGGAACTTTTTTCCAATTGGCTGAAAACTGTCGCCATGACGAAGAACCTTGACCCCTGATTAATAGACTAATATTAAAGCAGTCTGTAATTATGGTATTATTGAAATGACTTCCTCATATATTCGGGTCGATACAGTAACTTTGAAACAACAGATAGTCACTATACTTGCTTGTTTTTGTCAACAACAGCTGTGAGCTTATTATTTACTTGTTACAAAATGTCTTCTTTTTCAAACTACCACCTCCATGTATGCCTTATTAAATGCTTACTTTGTTAGACTACCAGAGGCATGACTTCCATTTATTGTAACATACATCAGCAAGGACGTAAAAACTGCCTCGTGCACTTAATGCAACCATCAAACAGTGGTACAATGCTGAGCTGGGTCTTTTACTTACATAAAAAATACCAGTTCAGCATTGTAAAAATACCTTATTATAAGCAATGGTAAATAACAAATAAATAAAAAACATAGATAGTTTGTTGAAACTCGTTTACATTCAGTCATACATTATGTTGTCCAGTCTACGTTGCTCTAGATAGTTTTTAACTTAATAATCTTTTCTCTGTTTTTAAACCTGTCCAATCAATTTAAACAAAAGCGCTGAAACACCCATGTCATGTATCTAGGTGGCAATCATTTGGCTAAATGTATCCTCAACACAACTTCTGGACACTATTTAGTGTTTTCATTTAATAACCAGTTTAGTACTCAGTTGCAGTTTAAAGATATTGGAAGGAAAAACCAAAGCTACACAAGCACCACCTAGTGGCTGGTTCCAGTAGTAGTTTTTAAATGGTATTCATAGAGCGCTTTCTAGAGTCACACACTGGTGGTGATAAGTCACGTTGTAGCCTCAGCTGCCCTGGGGCGCACTGACAGCCATGTTTTTAGTCATGCCTCCTCCAGGTAAATAAATGGGACATATTCCTAAAACAAATATTAGGATAAAGTTTTCCAGATGTTGATAGTTCCTACTTTGCGTCTGTATGTTCAAAGGTAGGTTTTGTCTGTGTTCATCTGTAATTAGTTATTTGATGCTTTAAAAACAATGATCGCCTGCAGGTGAGTAGGCAGGACAATCAGCAGTTATTGTGTTGTGCACTTGGGCTCATTTTTGTCTATTGCTTATTAGTCAGTCAGGTTTTAGAAAAGTGCGTTTTGATTTTAAAACAGCATGCGTGGGCAGGTGCTCTAAGTTTGGAGAGAAATCATGTAGAATCATTTCAGATAAACTCAGAATAACAAATCAAGTCTGACCAGAATCACCTCAGACATCAGTCAGTCCCTCCAGGAAGTTGTGGGGATTTTTTGTGATTGTTGCGATCTAAAATGACTGATTTTGCGGCACATTTTTCTAAAAGTTGCGGTCAAAGTTGTGATTTTTTTTCAATCATTTTTAAAATTTTGTTTAAGGTTTTATTTTGTTTATATGCACACACAGTTAACCTCTTTCCACACACACACTGTATGCGCTGTGTAATCATAAAATAAAGACGACAAGATGATGTAATCTCCATGACAACACAGCTGACAGCCTGTCTCAGCGTCACTCAGACGTTACAGCGTGAGCGGCTTTACTTTCACTTTCAGAGATTCACCTCAAAGGTTCACTGGTTCAGCAGAACGAGTTTAGAAAAGACAAGCGGTTCCTCGTGTTCACTGGATACAAACGTCACGTGGTTAATCGCGTGTTTAAAAAACAAACAACGTTCAAAGGAATTCATGTTAACGCTGACGGTCCGATTTATTTAAGATATTTTTCACAGAATAGCAAATCCGCCGACTCAGCTCACAGATCAGTTCTTTTTAAAACTAGTTTCTCACATTGTCCAAATACGGACATTAAACAGAACTCACCTCGTCTCTTTTATCACTCCTATCAGACCCCAGCCCGTCTCTGCTCCTCTTTTCAGCTAATCTCCTCCGTGTTTTGCGGTCAAAAAGTTTTTGTCAAGCATCGATTGTCATGTATAATCCACCACGACGTTGTGTTTGGTTCAGAACAGCTTTCCACCACTCTGGTGTAATACTTTAGGAAATTGATTTGCTCGTATTTTAGCCGTAATATCTGATGGAAACTGACCGGAGTTTAGCGGCTCGGCTCAAAAACCAGAAGCAAACACAGCTGGAGGCAACGGGATTGGTCAAAACTTATCCGAGTGGCTCTGATTGGCCAAAGAAGATGACGAAATACGACATAAACAAAGATGATTGGTCAAATTTGCAGAAAAGTTGCGATGATTGGTGAAAATTGCAAGGCCGCAACAAAGTTGTGGCAAATGGTTGAATTTGCGTTAATAGTTGCGATCGCAACTTCCTGGAGGGTCTGCTCAATGGACACACAGAGGTTTTAGGCTGACTAGTTGGCCGGAGTTCAATATGAGAAGACTCATTTCAGTCGTCAAAGACCTGAGACCTGATTAGGACTTGAGGACGTGTCTCTTCCCTAGTAAAAATGTGTCAGAACATTATATTCCTCTGACATTCTGAGAAGTGGATTAGCAGTGCAAAATGAAAACACATATATGTAACAAAAGTAAAAAGAATAGTTATAGGTGGTGTTTACCTTCCTCCAGTTGCTGCACAATAAAACTATCTGTAGGCACTGGATGCTTTGATGTCCTAGAAAATAAGAAATCAATGCCTGTATCTTAATGGATTCCACCACTTACACCAGTAAACCCAACCACTGGTCTGACCGGCCTCCCACTCACATTAAACTTTAAAGAGTTATCATCATCAAATTATTGCAGATTATTACCAACTTGGCATTAACGCTGCAAAGATACAAAGCTCTCACAGCTTTGCTGCGGACACCAAAGCAGCTTTTGCTCCCAGGCGCTGGGATGTAATTGTAATGGTAAAGGGCATGCTGTTCTATTTGCAAAGAAGTCCATGACCCATCCTAGTGATGTGAATATAAATAAAGTCATAAATGAAGTTACACTCATAAATCCCTAGCAGTGATAAATCTCCACCAGGCTAATCTTTTCCTTGATGTGTTCTCTGAATCTTTTATAACCCACCTCTTATTTCTTCCCTTCTTCCTAAGCCCTTCAGTGGTCACTTGTGCTCCGTGCCCATTAAGACTTTTGTGTTCGCTGTCCGACTGTATTACTGCCTCTGATCTAACCTGAGTGTGATATCTGCTGTTCCTCCCTGATGGTAAAAATCTGTTTCCTGTTGTCACCATTTTCTAGGAGTAATGGGTGAATACGAGCCAAAAATAGAAGTTCATTTTCCAGATTCGATTCCAGCTGCAAAGGAATCCGTGGTGAAACTGGAATGTTTCGCTCTGGGAAAGTAAGTCAGCCTGAATTGTTGGTGTGACTTAAGCCTTCATTCACACATAAATTAGGGTTATGCAAGATTGTTTAATAGTCCTAGCATGTTCTGATAAAAAGGCAACCGGATTTCTGTTTTTCCTTGAAGATGCTTCACTTCTTATCCCAGGAAATTTCTCAAATGAAACAGAAACATGAGGAGTTTGAAGCTGTACAGAGTTTTATTAATGCAAACTAGTTTACAAATGAATTCCTGGATCTAGTCTCCTGAGGGTCTTTGGGTTGGAGAGTCCTAGTCCACATGTTTTAATCACATTCCTGAAATTGCTCTGAAACGGTCTAGAGATTCAACAGTTGAAACCTCAGATTTTCTCCTCTGTTTAATGTTTTAATTATTTTGTCCTCTTTGAGGAGGTTTCAGCTTTCCAAAAATAATGAAAACACTTCAAATGAATCTGAACCAGAAGAACAAATCACACTTACATGATTAAAACATCTTGGACCAGAACAACAAAGACCCTAACGATCCCCAGAAGAACGATCGGCGGATTGATTTGTGAGCTAGATCGCATTAACAAAGCTCTCAACAGTTTAAAAGCCTGGAACTCTGCACTGCACTGAGAAAACACACTATCTTCAAGGAAATAAAGTCCAGTTGTTTCCAAACCTACCTGGATTTTCACACCCTGGATTACTGTGAACGTTCACCTCCTTATGGTTGAATAGTTTAGAGGTATAACACAAATCATTCCCAGAGGAACCAAAGCATAAGAGAGTAACGTCTAACATGAAAACATAAGGAAGCCAAAATCACAGCTCCTCTGATAGCATCTGAAACCGGAACAATCCCAGTTTGGTTTGTCAGAAACAACACTTCACAAGGCTTTGGTCTCAGCTACTTTCCCACTGCATTTAATCACACTTTGATCTCAGTGACTGACAGCTGAAATCCTTTTGTTCCTCTTTTGTAGCCCTGTCCCAGAAATAAGCTGGAGGAGAACCAGTGGCGTCCCGTTCCCCAGCAAAGTCAAAATGAAGAACTCAAACGCTGTCCTTGAAATCCCTAATTTCCAACAGGAAGACGCAGGGACATACGAGTGCGTAGCAGAGAATCGGCGGGGCAAAAATGCTGCACGGGGTCGAATTTCCTTCCATGGTAAGAGAGCCTTTTCTAATTGAATGACAATGAAAGCAGGAAGACACAAGGATGGATGTTACAGATAGCGTTACTTGTACAGGAAACGTGCAGGTGTCTGGATCTCAGTCATCTATGTGAGGCAGAACGTTGAGACGAATCTCTGATTTCTTTCAAAAACGTCACTTCTTTTTCCATAAAGTGCACTGAGATAACTTTCTTTTCTGAACTAGTTCATTACGAATAAACTGAAGTAAAAATAAATGTAGATATTGTTCATTTAAAGCAGCGGTTCCCAAACTTTTTTTGCTGCGCGCCCCCTTCTATGTCCCAGCTGTGTTCGTGTACCCCCAATCTGCAGATGGAGACCTTTGACATTTGAACAGATTCCTGGTACCTAGGAATCGTTAATGTTACATATTTTCAATACTTTTGAGTGTTTAATAATTAAATAAATTGCTTTTTATATGTAACTGGGGATTACTCTGTGTGTCGCGTGTCCTACGGTCTTGAACACCCCTCGCACGGTCTGGCGTTTCCTTGTGATGTGTGTATCTTGTAAATATGGCGGGTGTGTGTGTGGGGGGGGTGCTGATCGAATGCTGGAAGTCAGCAGGAGGTTACTACACTGGTTTAAGCTGACGGTTAGCTTAACTAACTGCTCAGTGTTTTAAAATTAAAACCCAGCTCCGTTAGCCATCAGAAAGTAGCGCTGCATCTTTAGTACAAAGTAAAGAAAACGACTCACCAAGGAGTTGATTAAATAAGGACACACATGGAATCAATCAGCAGAGTTGTTACAAGCTGTCAAGAAGGATTCTTTGAATAAATAATATCCATTTGACAAGATAAACAGCCCAGCAGTTCGTGCAACTTTGCCCCGGAACTAATAGTAAAAGTTATCGTCGCCTTCAAAATAAAGGTCTGCTCGAAGAAGTTCACATGATTGACAGAAATAAAGACTCAGAGTTCATCAATATATTGTCCCACAGCTCCACACAATAATGGTATACATGTTTATTTACACATCTTTATTGAGTGGGGAAAAAACACTGTAAATGTGTCATTATTACATTTTTCCGCCATTACAGTTTTCACCTTGCGCACCCCCTAGTGGCAGCTCGCGCGCACCATAGTTTGGGAATCCCTGATTTAAAGGAATGTAAGATAGTTTGTTTCATGTTAATAAAAAGCTGCCTTTACAGATTTATGAAACCACATTTTACTAGCCCACTAGATGTAAAACACGTGCAAATAAGTGATTTTATTTGTACATTTTTTAAAGCCAAACCTCAGTGGTTCCAGACGATGACAGACACAGTCAAGTCCATAGAGGAAAACCTCTTCTGGGAGTGTAAGGCCAATGGAAAACCCAAACCTTCCTACAGCTGGCTGAAGAACGGGGAGCAGCTGGCGGCCGAGGTAGGAGGATCTACATTCTTTGATGTAACCATGGTAACAATATGCCTCAGTCCATCTCTGGACTATAAAGAGGCAACGTGGAGTATTAGGATGAGTACTTTCATCAGTGTTATATTGTTATTCCTTTAAACGGCACTCACTGAACCACTTTGAAATTTCAACCACTGTGTGTTATTCAAGGCTATTAAAAGGACATTTTATGTATTTATACACCATCAGTGCTGGAGCCAGACACCCAAAAGCCCCAAATATGTATTCAGAGACCCAAAAAACTGAATCCTCCAACAAGGAAAATACCAACTAGACAGAGGAGGGTGAGAAAAAAGCCACAGAGAAACAAAGTAGAACCACGACTCATTCAGCTTCTCAACAAGTTCAAATAATATTACTACGCACCTGTGGACAAAAATATTAAACAAGAGCCCTGTAATATGCTCGTTTCTTAGTCAGCATTTACAAAGGCATTGGGTAATAAAAATAACATGTTCCTTAAAAGTTTCTTTAATTCTTGACTGAATTATTTAAATAAATATAAATAGTTTTTTGTTGATTTTTGATTTTGAGAAGCGTTTTGTCCTGTTTGAGTCAACGTTCACGCAGCAGGTTTTATCTCTATCTGATCGTATTATGACGCTCTGAATATTACACATCAGTTGTTTTTTCATCTGACTCCGGTCACTTTCATATGTGGTCTCGAATCAGATGTTTCTGATGTTTTTCAAAGCTCTTCAATCCGTGTACGGTTCGTTCTTTGGTTTTTCCGTTTCAAAATAAAATCAGAAAAACCAAATCATCATTTCGTTTTCTTATTTTTTTTGTTTGTTTTAAAACAAAATTTGAAAAACAAAAAATAGACAAAGGAAAAAAAGCCTTATTTTTTGCAATTTGCAGGTTAAAACAAAAAAATCTTTGTTCCCTCTTCCTTGAACCGGAAATCATCCAGTGACAGTCGGAACTCGTGGCGACTTGACTTCTTTTCACTCTGCAGTCAGCTCCACGCACAACTGGTTTCTGTCAGTGTGATGTGAAAGGATTGAACATGTGTTTGTGGATTGTTCAAAGGTAGACTAGCTAGATTTTGGTCTGATTTACAAAGTTTTCTTTTTAGAAAAATTGGCAAAAATGTAATATTATCAAAGCTTCAAATACTAAAAACTCACTTCTGAAGAAATGTTTCTAATGAACTTACTTTTAATTTTAGCAAAATATTATATTCACAAAATGAAATGGGGTGAGCACTCCCTTCCTTTAGAGAATCTGATCTAAAATGTATGTTGCCTCTATTAAAAGTCTTAATTTATTTAATCAAAAAATTGATAAACAATTCGTTTTTCAAAACTTTTCTTTGACTGAATAGACAGACCCCTTCCTCTTTGTCTTGTCTTGTGTGCTTTGATTTATTGTTGTTCCGTTGTTGTTTTTTATGACAAAAAGTTGGATGTACATTTCCAACCATGTATTTTATGCCCATTTGTTTTGATTGTTGAGATTTATGGTTGTAATGAAAACGACCTGTTCAATAAAAACAAACAAACAAAAAACACACATGCACTTAGAATACGGAGAAGACATGGACATGTTGGTGTTATTCAGAGGGAGTTGACGCATCACACTGAGAGCAGTGTTGCCAGATTGGGCGGTTTGGATTCTGACTTTGCGGTTAAAAATTGTTTTGGGCGGGTGAACATATTTTGGACGGTTTTGGCGTCAGTTTGGCGGTTTTGAAATAACTTTATTGACACACATTTCAACCATTATATCCTCATTATCAATCAATAACAATGCCCACTGACCTGTCTTCATCACTGGTTGGCTATTGTATAAAACAAACCAGCGTTATTTGTTCTGAAACCCCGCCCACTCGGTCCCCTCCCTCTGTTGTCTGTTGCATCATCTGTTCAAACACATGAGTGAGGTGTTGACACCGACAGCCCGTGTGTCTCATTCACCCCTATTAGTGGAACTAAAGTGGTGTAGCAAGCTTTTTGAACGTGTATTCGTGCACGCACACGTGCACATACATGCGTGCGCACGCACACATTTTCAATAACATTGATTGGGCGGTTTTTTGTGTGTTTTCACGGATTTTAATGGATTTTGGGCTGGAAAACCTCGACTATCTGGCAACCCTGACTGAGAGTTGCGTTTTCTCAAATTGTTCTGCATGCAGAACCTTCTGACACTCAGAGTGATGTGGAGCTCCATGGTGGCGTAAAGCATCTCTGATTTCAGCGTGTGTGTGTGTGTGTGTGGGGGGGGTTGACATCTTCAAAGAGCTCACGTATCAAGTTAGTGAAGGGCTCCAGTGCAGACGTTGTTGCAAAGTTTTCGCGCTTTAGCTCAAAACAATTCGACTTCCGGTGTCGCAACAAATTAAAACAATTACCGAATTTTGCATTTTAGGTTCAAAAAGGTAAAAATCCATCACTGTGGTTTTTGACTTTGTTAAATATTACGTTTTTACTTTTGGCTTTAAAACTGAAAAGCCAAAAAACTATGCGGTTTATTGCTATTTCTGATTTTATTTTGAAACGGAAAAACCAAAGACCGAACCGTACACGGATTGTCTTCTTTATGTAACATAAATGTGATTTCTTTTTTCCTTTCTGTTTTTTTATGTCTGTGATTTTTAACCCAAAATGAATATTGAAGTAAACAAAATAAATTCAGTCATTAATTAATTCAAAACAACCTGAGTCTAAACAGTGGAGTCACATTTTGCCTGACCTTTACTTTAATACCTGCTCTGGAGGAGGTGGGAAGCAGCAAGGTGACACGTAAACAATTAATGGAACACGCTTTTGTCAGTTCTGACTGAACAACTTTAGAATTGATACACTTATGCTAACATGTAGCGTCCTTATTAACTTCCATAAATGCAGCAGACGGCGTGCAGTGTCCACCTTCCGCAGTCAGAACGGTAGACTGTTGACTCTGGAGTCTGATGGTGGAATCATTTAAACCATAACATGAACGACCACACGAAAAAATACAGACGTGAAGTGAGCATCGAGACCTGCGGGATGAACGCAGCCCAAGAATTTCCTCATGACTCGTTCTCTACTGTAGGTAATGCTCATGTATGTGAACAGTAGCTGTCATGACTTGGGGGGGAAAAGAGCCAAATCAATACATTACCCAATGTGTTAATCCTTTAAATAGCTTGTATTCACTTTTATCATTTAGCTTGACAAAGCTCTCTCCCATATCTGTATAATTAAAGGATAATGAAGGTTAATGCAAGACGCTTGATGAATGCTGAAAGGCTGCGTTGGGATGATAACACAACTGGATTAAACTGATCGGAGCCAAATGTAAATCTATAGTGCCAATAAAAGCTGATTCTCCCGAGCTTCTGTCTGGTGTATTGGCGGTTTTATTGATATGGTATAATTAAAGAATCATTGTTTCACTCCCCCTGCTGCCTGAGGATCTCTCACCAGTTTATTTAGTTAAAATCACCCATCATCATCTGAGCTGCCATCACCGTTTTTATGGCTGAACGACTTCAGAAAATAAATGACATTTTAATAGACTGTCTGTGCTTTTGCCAGCGTTGCTTAATTTCTGTGTCTAAGATGCAACTTCACAGTTTTCTCCACCGGCTCCTCGTCTGAATACACACGCAGAAACACAATGCTCTCTATTCCCTCCTCCGCTGGCCTCCCTTCATGGTGCACAAATAATTGCCGCTGTGCCTTTAGACATAATAGGCCGGCCTTGCAGCGGATATGCAGAATTGTTTCTCTTTACTCCACAGGGGCGTGTACAAATCGAAAACGGAGCCCTTTCCATAACTGCGCTGAACCTGTCAGATTCCGGGATGTATCAGTGTGTGGCTGAAAACAAACATGGCAGTATTTATTCCAGCGCCCAGCTAATGGTGTTAGGTAAGATTGCCTCCCTCCTTCTGCTTTTATTCAGCTTATCTGTCGGCGCGTTTGATCATCTGCTAAGATAAAAAGCAGCCCAGAGCTCTAATGTTCCTCAGGAATCAGTCTGAGCACTCATTTGATGTCACCCTGGGCTCTGCCGGCGAGAATATGAATCTGATAGAGTGTCTCCTTTTACTTTCAGTCATTTCATCTATTGATTTGGATACTACAAACACGCTGCCTTGTGGCATTGTGCATGCTTTCTCATGTAGACCAGGTATTGATTTATTTGCAAAGCTTTGATGACTGGCTCCATGAGAAATTCAATTCTCTCCTGGTACACGTGATGACACTTGAGGGCTCTAATGATGGCTAACTTAAATGCGATGATGGATGTAGACTCCGGCTGCTGGCTGGAGATATGATGAGGCCGGATGTTAGGTGTGTGTGTGTGTCTGAAGTGACAAACGTGCGCTGTAGCTTTTAACCCAGTAGGACTTGAGATTGCAAGCTTCTGAAAGGTGAAGGCATTCCTGCTCATAAGTAGAGGCTCAGGTTTAAATTTTTTTTTATATCTCACACCTTCCCTCTGCTTCTATGCACACAGCTTCAGCTCCCAGTTTCTCCAGAAGTCCATTAAAGGCCTTGCTAAAAGCTCGCTCAGGCAGCGAAGTCACTCTTGAATGCAAGCCTCAGGCCTCACCCCCAGCAATTAGCCTGTGGAAGAAAGGGAATGAGATCCTGCAAAGAAGTGAAAGGTAGGATAACAGTCTGAGTGTATATTCCCACCAGCTTTCATTCACGTTTGCTGCGAGCAGATTTGCTTCAATCGTGCATTTGGCATTTGTGCATAAGAGAAAATACTAATGAGGAAAAAGACGACCAGGAAAATTGTAACTGTATCTGATACGCTGCATGCTCCGTCGTACGGAAATCACTCGGTGTGGGGTTCGAGGATGCCAGGTGGTTGTATCAACACTGCATGTGTTAAAATATTTAGGGGGAAAAAATCTTTGCAAATTGAATCACTGATGAACATAAAGTCGATCCAGATGAAGACAGCGGAAGAGAGTTTAAAAAGTAAAAATGAAGCTTTTGCACCTGTAATTACCTGATTTCCGATGTTTAAAGAGAGAGATGCAGGAGTGTGATTGATTAAATCATGAAGAGGTGAAAGCAGAGAAGTCTCACAAGACTAGAAACTCTCCACACTGACATGATTCAGACGATGAGCAACATCAAGCAGCGCTCTCAGCACCAGAAAGTGGTGCTTCGTTTATTTGTTGCTCGTCTCTGATTTCTTATCGAAGACGGTTCGCATAAAAAACAAAAGCACAAATTACAGGTGGAGGCTTCTGAAAGCAAATCACATTTAGATCAATCCATCAAGATCCATTCAGATTGGCAGGAAAAGAGAAGCGTACTCGGAGACTGAACCTGTGAGTCGGTGCATGCTGACTGAATGAAAACAACCCGAGCGCCGGCGTCCCAGAGCAGCCCGAGAAATGCTGTTTGAATCGCTCCCATGCTGCTCGTTGTGAGGAGTTCTGAGAAAGAACAATGTGAGCCGAGCATCATGTCCAAACAGCTCCAGATGGGAAGCTGCTTCTATCTGACTGATGATAATTGATGGAGTTTCCCAACTGAATGACATTTAACATCAAATCTGTGAATCCCATCGTTCTTGAAGGTGCATAAAGAGAGTGTTCATCTAATAAGTTCTGCTACAAATTGATTCAGAATGGAGAGTAGAATTCATTAGTAGTGAAACACATCTGTTAGACACACAGGGGATTTCATTTAGTGTGACCAGCTTCTAGATAACTGGGATTGTTGAATTAATGTTAAATAATGCTCACTGGATAGAAACTGGTTCCGTTATTTATGACTTCTGCTGCTAAAACCTTTAGCACAAATGTAGCCTCTAGTAGAAATCTACAGGGTGTTGTTTGTAAATTATGCTAAAAAGAAGAATTTATGTTTATTTATCCAAAGGGATTTACAATTATTAACCTAAAGGCAGAGGTGCACTTAACTAGTCTGCACCAGATATCATGCGAGCGAACTGTGCAGCCCGCGATCAGACACTGACGAACTTCACATCATGTCGTGGTGCGCTGTGAAGGAGCAGTCGTATGGAAGCATGCTGACACACACTGTCGACACACACAACCCCTCCGGAGACGACCTCACGGAGAGGTGGCGTGAACCAGACGTCAGCGCCAGGTCCTCCCTTCAGTACCTCCTTGAAAACATGATGTGCACCCCTGCCTGTAGGGCATGTTCTGATCTGTGGGTGAAACCAGAGAAAACCCACGCATGCATGGGGAGAACATGCTCACTCCACGCAGAAAGGCCGCAGCCAGGGTTTGAACCTGCAACCTTCTTGCGGCGAGGCAACAGTGCTAACAACTGCACCACCATTCAGAATGGAATGTGTCCATATTTAGAATCAAATACAAATATATACAAACTAAACAATTAGAAAAAATCTACATATATAAAGTTAAAACTAAATCATTAAAAATGAAATCCTAATATTTATAGTAAACCTACATTATTTGAATAAAATGTACAGAATTAAAGCCATACTCAGTAGCCAGGTAAACAATGTAGCTTTTAACGTTTTTTTTTTAAAGCCTCTTAACAACGTTCCAACATAGTATAGCCATAAATATATTGTGGAGATTAAAAAAAAAACACCTTTTCAGCTAGCAGAAAGCTAAAAACATTTGGAGGTGAAAAGAGGAAAAGCTGGGGGAACGTTTCTACGGCTGGAGTTAGACTCTGCTTTGTTATTGTCGCAAAACGGGGTCCCATGTCCGCGGAAAGGCTGGCGTACCGATTATACCCGACGGGAGGGGTGAGTGCTCCGAGTCGTCCATCCATCCATCCATTTTCTGTAGCCGCTTAATCCTCCACAGAGGGTCGCGGGGCAGCTGGTGCCTAGCTCCAGCGGTCAAGGGGCGAGAGGCGGGGGACACCCTGGACAGGTCGCCAGTCCATCGCAGGGCCACACAGAGACGAACGAGACAAACAACCACACACCCACTCACACCTAAGGACAATTTACCAGCCCAATTAGCCTGACAGTCATGTCTTTGGACTGTGGGAGGAAACCGGAGTACCCGGAGAAAACCCACGCATGCACGGGGAGAACATGCAAACTCCACGCAGAGAGGCCGCAGAGCCGGGATGCGAACCCACGACCTCCTTGCTGCGAGGCAACAGTGCTAACCAACTGCGCCACCATGCAGCCTGTGCTCCGAGTCGTGTTTCTGTAAACTAGCTAGCGAGACCTAGCTTGTTTACTTGGCTACTGAGTATGGCTTTAATATTGTTGATATTCATGTAAACATTTGGACTAAACACTGTCATTTTTAATAAATGTGGTGAAAAGGGACCTTTAAAATTTCACACCATATGTATGAGCAGCTAAATGTGACAAAATGTAGCTGTTATTATAATTTATTTAATCATCAAACAATGCTTCATAAGGCTCTCTATTTATAGCTCTCTCTGTTTTGTAACATAATTCCATCCATTTTCTTTAACCGCTTCATCCTCCACAGAGGGTCACGGGGGGAGCTATTGCCCATAGATATCATATATATCACTAGATGTCTCACCCGCGCTGTTCGTCAATGGACCCTGACGTCCCTACGCCGGCAGCCATCTTAGTTCGTACAGCTGCCCCATTTCTTACATTGGTGTCAATGAAGCATGTACTAATAAATACCTCTAACTTGCTCAATTTTTAACCAATTTTCAAATGGTTTGCATTTTTATAAACATCAGAGACGTGGCTGTGAATATATATCAAAATATAACAATAATGGTCGAGAAACTCATAAATTGTAAAATGATCATATCTCAAGTCTATAACATAATAAGGTTTGTAAGAAAGTAACCCGTTTGTAAATCCGTTCATTTTTCATCAAGTTATGAGAGTTTTTAGTTAAGGTGATCGCTCACCTTCCATCTGCTGCCATAGAGAGCAGAACGTCAGCTGTACAAAGCAAGATGGCCGACATGTAGGGACGCCGTAGAGTCCCACATAAGGCATCTAGTGATATATATGATATCTATGCTGGTGCCTATCTCCAGCGGCCAAGGGGCGAGAGGCGGGGGACACCCTGGACAGGTCGCCAGTCCATCGCAGGGCCACACAGAGACGAACGAGACAATCAACCACACACCCACTCACACCTAGAGACAATTTACTAGACCAATCAGCCTAACAGTCACGTTTCTGGTTCATGGGAGGGAGCCGGAGTACCCGGAGAAAACCCACGCATGCATGGGGAGAACATGCAAACTCCACGCAGAGAGGCCGCAGAGCCGGGACACGAACCCACAACCTCTTTGCTGCGAGGCAACAGTGCTAACCAGCTGCGCCACCATGCAGCCGTGTAACATAATCCAAAAGACCAAACAAAAGATGGAAATAAACTATTTTAATTAAGCAAATAATTTTTAATGAGATTTTAGACTCAATTCCTGATTTTCATTATTTATGTATGTTTATCTTTTTCACACAGCACTATGCTATGTTATGCTAGCTCAGATTAAAACCTAGAAGGAGATGTTAGAGAATATCTGGAAGCATGACGGAGGTTTCTCACTGACCTCAGCTACATAAAGCCTTTAAAGCATATTTATTTATTCATTGAGGCGTTCACTGATGCTCTTTGTGAAGTCTGCTTTTATTCTGTAATGGGTCCCAGAGTTTAGCCGCTAACCCGGCTATAAAAGTTGTATTAGTAGAGATTTGGTGAAGAGCTGTGAAGTACAATCAGGGTCAAAGGGCACTTTTAGGTGTTTTATATGAATTTTGAAGAAAAAAAAGAGAACAAAACTAGTCTATTCTATGCACACAACCGAGAACAAGAAAATAAATTCAACAAAATAAACCCGACTGTGTACTTAAATCAGCTGTCAGGATAAAACCTCATATCTGTATTTTCCATCACCTTCATGTTTTTACATAAATCAGCTCTACTGGTCATCTTTCACATCTATCAGTGGTTTGATGGATGACCCTTCAAAGAAAAGTGTCAAGAAGAGTTTGTGACTTGTCATCACTCAGGGTTTATTCTTTGTCAAAGAAACACATTTTTAAAAATATTTCCAGAAAATATGCTGGTGAAGGTTCTCAGTCATCCAGGTCATGATGCCTTTATTTAAAACCCTTTTTTTGATTTCCAGAAAAGTAACATTTTTTGGAGATACGAGATTTTTGCGTGACAGCGACACTGTGCACTACAAAGCTACAGTCCGCCATATATAAAGGCTACTTTTGCTTTCACAGGATTATTTTGCTGCCAAACGGAACATTAAAGATCGCCAACGTCACCAAACGGGATGCAGGTAGCTTTACCTGCATCGCTAAGAACCAGTTTGGAACAGCAAGCACAACTGGGAGGCTTCTTGTCACTGGTAAGAACCCTCGTTTTTTATCAACAAGGGTTAAAAATGTAATAAATCAGATGCAGTTGTTTTACTCTCATGCCAAGCTCTAACTTGATTATTTTATACAACAACCTAACATTTTATGGTTTGTACTATAGGGTTGTGCATCACTGGTCTGTGGCTGATATGATCACAAATCTTGATTCTCTGCCAATGATCTAAATCAATAAAGATACATGAGCCGTTCAAACCAACTCAGTTCAGCTTTTAATCATGATATGATATGATTTAGTTTATTTTGATTCTATAAATGCATTTAGATTCAACACAAAACCAATAAATATGATTCAGTCCTTAATCATAGTATGAGTTCATGTCATTTGATTCATCACGTTGAGTTTCAATGCAAAACTACAGTATACTGTATAAGTTTGACTATTAACCACGTGGTGAACTATTGTAGAAAAGTGTCCTCGAGAATAAGACTTCCCCAACAACACCTCACAGGTAAATAAATCCAAACCAGAACCGGTGACGCATGACCCGCATGAACACATCTGGCATGGAGGTCTCCTACACAGGAGTAGACCTTCATGGGGCTCCCCTTCTCCACTAGTACAGTCCTAACCAAAGCCTGACGGGTTGGGTCAGATTTGGTTCAATTAATTATTTGGCCGGAATGACGCAGACTTCACACTGGATGAGGTGCGGTTGCGGTGAAATGTACCCCACTCCGGCTGCTGCTTTGTTGAACGTCTCCGGTACTTTGCTTCCGTAGGATCACCAAATCACGCGACTTCACTCGATAACAAGTGCGTGTATAAAGAGCAGCTGCTAAACAAAAGCTACATTCATCTTCTTGTACTTTGTTGAGGATTATTTATTCACTTTTCTTGTTCTACACTGGGTGAGCACACTTTGTCTTTATATAAATGGCGTGGGGCTGCATGTAGCTCAGTAGGTAGAATAGCCGGTCTGGCAACTGAAGGGTTGCTGGTTTGATCCCAGCTCCAGCTGGGTTGCTTTGTTGTTGTGTCCTTGAGCAAGACACTTCACCCACCTTGTCTACTGGTGGTGATCAAAGGGACTTGGAGGGTGCCGGTGCATGGCATCATTGCCTCTGTCAGTGTGCCCCGGAGCAGCTCAGGCTACAAGGTAGTAGGGGTTGAACGACTTGCTATTTTTACAAGTCGACTACCAAGTAATAAAAGTCGCGTCGACTTCGTCTAATTGCTGATGACGTCATACATACGGCGTATACAGGATGGCTTTATAAAACTTGACAGGCTTTATTGCAAAAACTTATTTTTATGCTGACAACAAACAGCTGAGAGAGAGAGCAGGTGTTTTAGGAGCACTGTGGTTTTAATATCAAGTCTTTAGACTAAAATGCTGATTAGTTTGAGTCACATTTTAGTCAAGTTTATATGCAAAACTGTTTTAGTCAGAATAAAACTGGTCTATTGTTCGGCCATATTCATAACAAAGAGATTCACTATTTAATGAATAAAATCACTCAAAGCTTGATAGCCGAGCCATTAACTCGTTAACTTAGCCGTTAGCACATCGGAGGTTTGAATAGCGCCGCATTTTTAGTAAAACAAGAGATAAAGAAAGCAAAGACTCACCATTAAGTTGATTAAATAAGGACAATCGATTGGCAAGGGCATCAAAAGCTACCAAGAAGTATTCTTTGAGTACATATCTATTTTAATAGCGCAGCGCCAGACCGGAACTCAAAGGAAATGGAACGAAACCCCTTCAAAATAAAAGTTCACGTGATCAGTGAAGAGTCGACCTTTGGTTTAAAAGTCACTACAGCCCACAAAAGTCGACTAGTTCGTGCGACCCCTACAAGGTAGCTGATCACCAGTGTGTGAATGTGTGTGTGCATGGGTGAATGACTGTTTTGGGGAGTGTAGAACACTCTATAAATATAGGCCATTTACCATTTTACCATGTAGTTTAATGTTATGCTTGATTAAGTCTTATGTTGTTTTTTGTCTTTTAAATATCCAAATGGTGTTAACTTTAGCAACGTAGCTAAAGGTTTAATTTTGAAAAATACCGGATGCACCTCGCCTGCTAGCATCTCACTTCCTGTCTGGCACACGTAATGTCTTTAACTTGATGAAGATTCGCATACGTCTGTTCAGTTCAGTTCAGTTTTTTAACCCTGAAATATTATGTTTACACACAGATGAGACCAGCTGTTTCTGAGTTTTGATTTTATTGTCTTTTGTTAAATTTGCTGACACGCAAAGACCCTGTGGGATCATAATAGAAAAAGGCATTTCACCTCTTTTTTTAGGAGGACTTTTGTGCTCAGTCAAATGAGAAATCTAATGCAGTTTAAGTTGAACTGGCACTGAGGTAAAGGTCCAGGGTGTAGTGATTTGTGGCAAGCAAACAAATACGAGCCACCACATCGACTCAGTCCCAGCGAGCAATACAGTATGATGAGCTCTGAAAGGGTTAAAGTATAAACAAGACCGGGAGTGTAGGAGGGAGACCGGGTGTGTTTTTATGAATAGGCTGTAAATTATTTATTGTAAGGCTGCGTTTTCAGTCCTGACCTTCGAGAAGCACTGCCCAGCATGTTTTAGATATTTGCCTGGACTGAAAGACCCCATTTAAATGAATGGATCACCTCATTAGCCTGTCATCAAGTTTTACAGGAGCCCGTTAGTGACCCTTTTATTTGAACCAGGTGTGTTGAAGCAGGGGAAAAAATCTAAAACATGGTCCCACAGAGCACTTTATTCAGAGGCAATGAAAATGTGTTTTTGAATGCAAATCTGCATTAAAAAACACACAGTAATGCATGTGTTAGTGCTTTTCTGCAAGTAGATTGGTCCAGAAATATACAGTGAAATGTATTAAATTCTTTAGTGATTTTGTGCACATAATAAAATTGGATATAAACAACTCAAGGGATATTCTGGTTATTTTGAAGTGGTTGTTCTTAGGGCTGCACAATTAATCGTTACAAAATCATGATCTCAATTCAGACTTTTATGAAATCTCATTCCCAAATGACAAATAAAGATGATGATTTTACCGCCTTTGATCCGGGACATAATCTGCATGAAAACAAGCGCTCCTCTTTCTCCCTCAAACGACAAAGTTCAAATTGTTATTATTGTTAACATTATTTAAAGGTTGTGTATGTAAGAGGAGACAAGAGAGACATTTATTGTTTTTTTGTTCAGTGTCAGCTGTGACGAAGTTGATGTGCAGGTAATAAGTGCAATAAATAAAATATTGAAAAAAAATCGTGAGAGAATCGTGATCTCAATTCTAAGCAAAGAAATGGTGATTCTCATTTGACGCAGAATCGTGCCGCCCTAGTTGTTCTACACACTACTGACATCACTCAAAATGGGTGTAGTCTCTAGAAACTGGTAGATGACCACTGACCACAGAAATAGTCAGGTCAATAAACTGTCAAATGTTAAATCATAACAGGTAATAGAGTTTTAACACGTCAGTGTGACTTTTAAAGTAGGGCTGCACCGATTGCAGTTTTCTGGCCGATCACCGATCTTTAGACAACCTTTCCCACCGATCTCGATTTTTTTTTCGCTGATCCCGTATTTTACATACTGTAACTAGAAGCCAATTACTTTAATGTTTCCATTTTTATTGAGTAAATTGAATAAATACTCACAAAACATGAGGTAGTGTCCTCTCATATAAAAATTATATATATATAAATATAAAATATAAACAAATAATTAATAAAGCCAATAAAAAAGGTCCCTCTTAAAAATAAAACAAGAGATGTGAACCATTACCAAAGCCCTTTTCTCAGGTCCTCCTTTAATTAATAGAACTTTCTGCCTGTAATTTTACTAAAACACTTGTTAAACCTACTCTAATAAACATTTCCAGCATTAACTCTGTGCAGTGTGTAAATAACTTCAACATAGTGTCTCTATACTGACTAACAGAGCAGAAATCATCCAGATTCACTTAATGCTGCTCATCTCACCTACAGGTCTTCTAACTGCGGCTGCGCACCACCTGACTACTCGGCTCCCGTAGATTTTACTTATGGTGCATTTACTGCGCCTCGTAAAAACGAGGACATAGCAGCTAAACTATGGAATAATCTACCGATTAAACACGGAGTCATTGCTGTTTGATCACGGCCAAGGGACAGTTCTCCCCCCCGCCCCTCTAATGAGAGACACGCTGGAAAGACACGTTCTGCATTTAGCCTCAAGTTGTGTCCGATGCACGCTGAAGCTACCGCCACCGGCGACGCT
Organism: Callopanchax toddi; assembly: GCA_006937965.1. NCBI lineage: Eukaryota > Metazoa > Chordata > Actinopteri > Cyprinodontiformes > Nothobranchiidae > Callopanchax > Callopanchax toddi. Next base: position 1,556,075 of record SSNR01000119.1, on the reverse strand, counting down.
GTCCGCTGTCAGATCAGTGAACTCCATTTTTGCTTTTTCTGTCATACGGACTGCAACTATAGAGAAAGAGACGAGTGGAGAGCTGCACCAGCTCACTTTGTTTTAGTTTAAAGCGTTGGCAGCCACGCTAGCAGCTGTTAGCTTTCGTCTCGGGTACAACTTCTCAGAGGTTTAGCCTGGCGGGGGTCCGATGAAAGTCTGGCGGGCCGCCAGGCTTATAAAGCGCTGGGGGAAACCCTGAGTGTAGCACGGACGTGATGTAGCGCGTGGAAGGGAGGGAGGCAGTCTGCACCTCCCGGGAACAGGAGAAAAAAGATGATTTAAAAGCCTAGAACCAAGATCGACGATCGCATGGGAATATGGTCGATTTACGATCCCCTCAAATTAACGTGATCGAGGCCTCGATCGATCGGTGCACCCCTATTTTAAATACCCACTTTTAGAGACTCCGCCCATTTTGAGTGACATTACTTGGTGGTATGGCCTTTACTGTAGATAAATACCTGATGGAATTCCACTTCAAAAGAACCTAAATATTCCATTATGGGAACAGCGTAGATGTGCTCTTGACATTAGTGGGGACCAGGACAGGACGGGACAGGCATTCGAGCGGGCGCCGAAACAGGAAGTGATTTTTTTTTCTTTCTTTTTTTCAAAATCCTGTAAGCACTTTAAAATTCTGACAATGTAAAGCACAATACAAATAAAATATTATTATTGAGCAACCGGCCCATCCCGGTTCGGACCGGCCAAAAGTTACCATTACCCGGAAAAAGCCCAATGGCCAGTCCAGCCCGGTCCACATCAGGGCAGGCGCCATCGGCGTGAGCGACTCGGCACGGACCTCTGTCCAGGGGGAGGGGGCGTGTCTGGGAGTACGGATCGCAGCGTCCATCCTGGTGCGAGGGGCTTGTGCCAGTTGATCCAGACACGCCTCCTTCACCTGGACACAGGTCAGCGCACAGCACCTGGTCTACTGGGCTGCACAAACCACTGATGGTGACATTAATGATTGAGTCTTGAAAAAAATGTGTTTCTAAATTGGGATTTGATTTTTTTTTATCCATATATACTATTAGAAATATGCACAGGCATATTTAGGGGCTATAAAATCAATCAATCCAATATCTAAATGATTTTTTTAACTAAATGTGAAGAAGGCTGCTACAGAGGCCTGGATGTTCTAGCAGGTCAAAGTATTTACATAGAAATATGTAGAAATAGAGGCGCTCATGTGGGTTCAGAATGAAAATTAATGGAGGCATATTTTTGTTGCCTGTCATCCATCACTAATAGTGTCTATTCAGACATTTTACCATCATTCTGCAATACTTGCATTGACTTTTCCAAACACCAACATGCACTAGTTCAGCCTTCAGAAGATGCAGAGATTGTTTAGAAGGCATGCTTTTAAAATAGAATGTAACAAAACTGTTTTAGAAATTATCATTTTTTGTCGATTAAATTGTTTTAGAGATAATTTGGCGCTAAAATCTAATTTAAAATACAACTTAGAGTAATTAGACAGCAGTATAATGGATTTTTATCCTTTGATGGTCACACCACTCTGGAAGCATCTACTTCTGTAGCCATTTTTATAAAGTGACATTTTAAACATTTTCTTCAAAGTCTCTTAACAACTAGTGAAAACCTTTGGTTGTCTGCAGAACCTTACGTATGACAGCCGGGGGATACAGATTGTATAACTTGCTATCTTGACGAGTTGGAGCACAACGTCTTCTGATATGAAAACGGATCATTCTGTACAGCAGACTGATCCAGAAATAGAAGAGTACAGGTTGTATAGGTTGTGTCTGGGGTTTGTTTAGTCTCAGTGGGCTCTGTGAAGACACCAATCCTATCATCTGCTTTGGATTTAAGGACGTTCTGAGTTGAATAATCTCCATTTCTCTTGGACCCTAGACACTCTCATCCTGAGCATTCTTACACAAGTTGGTCTCACAGCACATGGGGGTCTGAAAACTCAAAGTGAACGATGCTGGAATGCTGCTGTGTGAAAAATAAAGCACATGCTCCTCCTTCTCAGAGTTCCATAATAATGTAATATTTGTAGAGATGTAACATTAGGTTCCTGCTGAAGGTATTAAGCTTGTTATCCATATTATAACTCTTCTAGCAAAGCCTATTAAAATACTCCATCCTGCACACACCAAGTATTGCTCCATGTGAAGCTATTATTAGAGAACTGCTTATTGGCAAATAATTGGTTTCCTTGCAAAACTGAGGTCTTGGTAGTCGATGGCCTGAGAGTATGTGGATTTTTCCCCAAGTTATGATGCGTATAAAATGTTTACAACCAAAGTTATTGCCAACTAAAAACAGTCGATATTATACATTATATAAAAACAGCAGTTAAATGGCAACAAACATTACCCTTGATGTGCTTAAAGGTCACCGTTTGAGTGCTTCGACATAACACATTTATGTAGCCCCCTGATTTAATCTGCTGCGCATATAACCAACTTATTCTCATTAGCTTCTATTCTTTTCATACGCTGACAGCTGAACCAATTAATGTCACAGAATTTAATTACTATGACCTTTTGTCAGCGGACTCTGAGGCCTCCGATCCACCGCAGTCACGACTGGGACTGTGCTCTGATCTCTGCATTCCCGTTTCAAACCGTTCTCTTCCAAACTGATCCCGAAGCACAGAGCACAAACCCAAGATGTCATTAAACGGAGCGGTGGGACCTGCTTGGAATTAAAACGCTGGTTTAAGCACACGTTCGTGGTCAATTTAATTGATTTAGCTGTGGAATTGCAGCTGCGGGGGGGTCAGAGTGGTGTTAGAGGTGCCGGTGGCGAAAATTAACATGTGTGCACTGTCGTCTGTTGTCTGGCCAGAGCCCACCAGAATCACCATGAGGCCCACTAACATGGAGATTATTGTTGGCGAGAGCATCGTGCTACCCTGCCAGATTGCCTGCGATCCAGCTCTGGACGTCTCTTTCTCGTGGGCATTCAACGGCCAGCTCATCGACTTTCAGCGAGACAGTGATCATTTTGAAAGAGTAGGTGGGGTAAGTCATCTCAAGGCACCACACTCACATACTTTCTGGCTGTTTCCAGGATTAATTGGCCCATGCAGTGTAGTGTGCAAGGGCATGCCTCAGTGCACAGCTAAGGGTCTATTTGACACCAATAATACCCAAGCTGAGAGATTTATGCCAAGTGATGCCATGTGTAAGCTTCCCTGTGGTTAGAGCTGAACAGAATATCAAAAAGAACTAGAACATTCCTCAGTACATTTTGAAGGGTGCCAATAATAGAGCTACTGACCAAAACTCAAACATTTACTTTGTAATCATCTAAGTTCAGACAAAGTGCTTGTTTTGATGTATAAACTGTAGAAGAAGTGAAAATAGAACCAAGAGCAAAAGAAATGTTCTAACTGCTACTAGTGGCTTATTAAAGCCGCTCTGTGGATTATTTCAGCAGGAGAGCAGTTTATGAATCCAATGTCCAACGCATTACCTCGGTCTGCAAGCTGGGCATAAACTGTGCAACTCCTGCTCAAACTACGATTACATTATAGGGTTCAATCACTCACAGTTCACAAATCATGTTCTCACACTGTACTGAGCCGTCTGTCCCTGCTGCTTCTGATACGTTGGTCTGGATCAGTGAGCTGCTGCTGGACTCTGAAGCTGAACCTGGAAATGACTCGGACGTGAAGGAAGTTCTTGACCAAAATAAACATGTATCCTTGGCAAGCCTTTAAATTCTGTGAGGAGAAATGTTTAAAAATACAAATAAATCCGTCAGTAACTGAGGAATGGAAAACTGTTTAGTAGAAATGAGCTCTGACTGCTCCATGAGGCTGTAAACAGAGAAACACACGGAGCGTCCTGTATGACAGCGCCCCCTACTGCTACAGGTTTGCTCAAAGTGCGTGCACAATGCAGAAATTTGAATTTTATTGGCAGATAAAGTTCACCGGTCAGAAAGAATGCAAAAGGGTCTATAGGAGGAAGGAGGGTCTTCATCAGACTAACATGATGGAACTCAACCCATAGATCATAGTTTAGACCTGAAATATCATTTAAAACATTTAGAAAACTTTGATAAGGAGAAAAATGTTGTACATAGGAGCTTTAAAGTCCCTATAGAATAGTAATAGTAATGAGACAGGAACAGACTAAGCCTATTAAACAGCTGCTGTGTGGAAACTAGAAGGTAGATTGAAATGAATCTTGAACTGTGAGCAGCAAAAGGCCGGATGGTCACACAAGTGAATGAATTGGGTTTTTTTGTGGAAGATTTGACTGGTTAAAAAGATCCTTCACTTTAAATATTGACCAGAATTTTTTGTGCTAAAAACTGGGATGGGGTTTTCTCACCTGTTTCGCCAAAACCCCATTGTTGTCTATGGGGAAATCTTTTTCTTCTTTTTTTGCAAATTTTTTCAATATTGTATCAAATATTACTCACCCAAATCACATTATGCTACTCCTGATTGAACCACAGTTTGATGCATTATTTTCATGTTTGCTTTTCATCTTTAGAGCTGCAGAGCATGAAAACTAACAGTGGTGACAGTATCTCTAATGGTAATAAGTACGCTTCAATGCACTTTGGCCATCTTAAAGGGAGATTTCACTCATTTTAATGTGATGTTCTATTAGTCATTTATCAACAGTAAGGACACACACTGGTGACATCACTCAAAGTGAGCATAGGCTGTAGAAACAGGAAGTAGTCCTCTGACTGGATCAGGAGATACTGCTGCAGAATGATGAAAAACTGGTGGCCAATTTTTGGGTTTTCAAAATACCTGCTACTAAAAGCTAGGGATGCACCGATACGGATACTGATATTGGTTAAAGTTACCCGATACCAGGAACCAAAACCAGTGGCTTCACTGTCTGTGACTTGTGATTTATGTTGTAGTTTCCTATATTGAACACTAGGGGGAGCTATTGAGCTAAAGAGGAACAGTGTGGGTTGAGAGCTGGAGATGGTGCCAAATACTTCATTTTATTTGGTTAAAATGTGGAAAACTGCAATAATTTCACTGTGAAATCACAGAAAATTGTTATTTTTCACCTTATATTTTAGTTTTGTGATCATTTTTATTAATATATTTCATTTTTTTTATCTAACTCATTTATTTGTTGTAAAAAGCAGAGAAGAAAAAATAAAACCTGTATTCCAATTTGTTGCATTTTTTGTGTGGTAGAAGTATCGGTACTCGGTATCGGCGAGTACTCAGACTTAAGTATCGGATCGGTTTTGAAAAAAGTGGTATCGGTACATCCCTACTAAAAGCCATATCTGTGTCTCAGAATGCTAAATGAGCTGTTTGTAAATCTCTACAACCAGCGTTGTTTTTATCAGCCACTTTGGTTTTAAACTTAGTCTTTTGGACTAAAATGCTGATTAGTTTTAGTCACATTTTAGTCATGTGATAGTTTTAGTCCAGTTTTGGTCGACAAAACTAAAAAAGGTTTTAGTCTAGTTTTAGTTTAAAAAAATTAATCCTTCAACAAAATAAAGTTAGAAATTAGAATCACGGACTTCCGGTTGGAACATCGCCATGATGACAGCACGCTAGGAAAGCTCCTGAAAGAACCCCGGTGAAATGACCAAAAGCCCCATTTTAACAGTTATATTTTTGGTGAACATTTATATAAAAGGGGGCATACAACACCCGAATCGTTTATTTTGAGGTGGGAAGAGGGAAAATACTTTACGTCCGACGACTGTAGTTAAAGCTAACTAGCTTCTGATTAGCAGACCATGGCCGATCTAAATGTAATCCTCCAGGAACTTAGAGATTTTCGGCAAGAGAACGGGGAAAAGTTGGAAACAATTAAAGGCGAGATCTCAAGAATTAATACAAGACTGGATGAAGTAGAAGAACGTGTAGAAAAAGCCGAGGAAAGGTTACAAAACACGGAGGAGGTGATGACTGAGATGCTAAAGCTACACGTGCAGCTAAGTGATAAGGTGACGGACTTGGAGAGTCGCTCCAGACGGGACAATATAAGGATATACGGCGTGCTTGAGGGTGCTGAAAAAGAATGTACAACCATGACATCATTCGTTGAAAAGCTACTGCGTGAGGGTCTACAGCTACCCGGAAAAGAAGTGCCGGACCTTCACATTGAGAGGGCGCACCGTTCCCTCGGGCCACAGCCGCCAATCGGAGCTCCCCCACGTTCCATCATAGTGAGGTTGGGAAGCTTCAGGTCTAAGGATTTACTGATCCGCAAGGCTTGGCAGATGAAGGGGTTTAAATGGATGGACAAACACGTAACCCTGGACCACGACTACCCACTGAGCATCATGAATAAACGAAGAGAATATACAGGAATTCGCAGGGTCCTGAAAGAGAATAAAGTTCAGTTCCAGACCCTTTTTCCTGCCAGGCTCCGAGTGAAGTACGGAGACGAGATTAAAGTGTATGACTCTGCGGCGGACGCGGCGGCTGATCTGATCAAAAGAGGATATGCAGTTAAAGTCACGAAGGCACCAGAGTCTCTCATAGAGCGGATAAAGGCGCTGACTTGGACGAGGGTGGACCGTCCCGCAGCGAGGCAGGCATCCTCCCTCCTCGGCAGAGACGCGACCTACAAGGAGAAGCTCCGAGCATTCAGACGGCCTTCACCAGACGCCTCGGCGGAGTGAGGACTCGGGTTCAGTATTAGTACTAGTATTAGTTTTTTTTGTTTTTTTCCCACTCTAGCTAACCACCGTTATCAAGCGGTGTTTGAAATTTCTAGTTTGAAATGACGGTGTATAATTTATCAATATGGATAAATTACATAAAAACGAAAAGACTGGGTGAGTAAACGGTAATTTTCTTTTGGGGTTCAATAGGGTTAACTCCTGGGCTGCAGCCATTAAGCATCCCTACACTGTTCGCAGGTGAAGGCTTTGTCTTATACCACCTTCCACTGGCATTAGGGTCTATATCTTGGGCCCCTACATAGGGAGTCACTTTGTGTTTTGTTATATTTTGTCAGTTCACCATGTTCTGTTGGTGTATTCTATTTTACTTTTTCTTTATCCTCTGCTGTTACGTGCAGAGAAGGGGAAGTTTGCCATGTGTACTGGATTGGTTAAAATGTGAGTGTTTTGTTTTTTTTAGTTTTGATGCAAGATAGGCCGATAAGATTTGTTTCATTTAACATTAACGGTATACTCAATCCAATTAAACGTTGGAAAATGTTATCGCAATTAAGAAGGAATAAGGTGGATATAGCATTTATTCAGGAATCCCATCTTGATGAAACCGAACATACTAAATTGAATAAAATGGGATTTAAAACAGTCTATTTCTCATCCCATAGTTCGGGAAGACGAAGGGGTGTGGCAATACTGCTGTCCAGTTCGGTAAATTTTGAATATCTGTCTGACTATAGAGATAAGGAAGGGAGATATATTATGGTAACTGGAAAGATTCAAGGGGTCTTGGTAACTCTTCTCAATGTCTACATACCTCCTGGTAGCGACTGGCCAGTTTATAAACACATTTTCGACATCATGATTAATAAAAGTCAGGGTATTCTAATATGTGGCGGGGACCTCAATATTCGTTTACAACCGAAAATGGACTCATCTAATGGGAAATCTGATACCAAAAATACAGGAAAAAGAACAAATATATTAATGAAAGAATTGGGAATTGTTGATGTATGGAGGGAAACGAATCCAACAGGTCGAGACTTCACACACTACTCCGCTGCTCATAATGTTTATTCTCGCATTGATTATTTTTTTATGTTTAAAAAAGACTATTTTAGATCTGTCAGTTGTAACATCGGCACCAGCGCGCTCTCGGATCACAACCCTGTTTATTTAACATTGCAGTTGAATAACAAGATCAAATCTACTCTCTGGAAACTAAATGCGAATATCTTGAAGGACAAAGTAATTAAAGAAAAATTGAAAGATGAGATAAGGTCATATTTGGAGTTCAATGATAATGATGAGGTGTCACCACATGTGTTGTGGGACGCTTTAAAAGCAGTAATCCGAGGCAAGATAATTGCTATTTCCTCCACGGTACAGAAACTTAAACGTCAGAAGCTAAAAGATTTAGAAGACAAACTTAAGAGCTTAGAGAAAGAACATTCAAAATCCTTACAAAACACAATTAAAGCTAAAATAGTGGAAGTGAAGGCTGAAATAGATGAAATTAACACACAAGAGATACAAAAAAAGCTACTTTTTATAAAACATAAATATTATGATACAGGGGGGAAAGCTTTGAAACTACTCTCATATAGGTTAAGAAAACAGGAAGCAGAGAGGACGATCCACAAAATAAGAAATCCATTAACAAATACAATTGAAACCGACCCAGAAAATATTAAACGGTGTTTTGAGGAGTTTTACCAGAAATTGTATTCCCAACCACAATTGGGTGAGGAGAATCAGATAGATGCTTTTTTGTCTTCATTAAATCTACCAAAGGTCACCGAAGTACAAAATGAAAAATTGATTTCCAAAATAACAGCAGAGGAGGTTTTATCAGCCATTAAACGTTTAAAAACAGGGAAGTCTCCGGGTGCAGATGGTTACAATGCAGAATGGTACAAAACCATGGGAGAAGAACTGGTGCCAACATTACTTAAAGCTTTTAACTGGGTCATGGAGAAAAAAGTAATTCCCTCAACATGGAGCGAGGCCATCATTTCTATAATTCCAAAGGAAAACAAAGACAAACTAGAATGTGATAACTATCGACCTATTAGCGTCTTGAATATTGACTACAAAATGTTCACTTCCATCCTGTCTAAAAGACTAGAAATAGTACTACCAGACCTTATAAATAAGGACCAGTCAGGTTTTATCAGACAAAGGCAAACTCAAGACAATATTCGAAAGACCCTGCACACTATGAAACATGTTAATCAGCATAACTTGGAGACTGTGATTTTGAGTTTAGACGCAGAAAAGGCTTTTGATTCGGTCCGGTGGGTTTTTCTATACAAAGTCCTGACAAAATTTGGTTTCCACTCAAACATAGTAGATATATTTGCCTCACTGTATAGTAAGCCTACAGCCAAAATTAGAGTAAATGGGGATTTGACTAACAGCTTTATCTTAAAAAGAGGAACACGACAGGGTTGTGGTGCCTCCCCACTCCTCTTCGCCCTATTTTTAGAACCGCTAGCTCAGTGTATAAGAGAAAATCCTGATATTAAAGGGGTAATGATGGCATCAGGGGAACAGAAACTGGCTCTTTTTGCGGATGATGTTCTGATATTTTTGACACAACCAACTCAGACACTCTCCAAATTAATGACGGTACTTGAAGAATANGTCCTTTTTTCAGGATCTTGTTCAAGGACAAGGACAGGAACTGGGATGAAATTGAGAGCAAACTGAAATCAGAGAGTGACGTTCCACTGCTTAAAACCACCAACAAGGTACAGAAGTTACCACGTCTGTCTGAATAATAACCAACAAGGACATGACTGGAAATGTTCTCATTGTTTTTCCTCTTTTCAGGAATTCTCTTCAATTCTGCTTGAACTGAAGAGAGTTGAGAAACAGCTCCAAGGTAAAGCAGCAGATTGTCTGACCTAGTGTTTGATTTTAGGCTTTGTGGGTTTAGTGGTGAATGAGGAGTGGATGAATATTAAAAAGGAGAGCAGGAAATGGATTAAAACCTTTATAGAACTCGTTCATTTCTTTACAGCTGACATGTTCAATCTTTTAGATTTAAATCAGTTTGATACAGACATTTGGGACAGTGAGATTCCATACACTGCTTGTATCTATTGCCAGAACAATTAGAAGTATAATTTAATGTTATTAACATCTTCCTCCCCGTTTTGTCTCAGTGATCGATGTGATGGTAGACCCAGATGGGACTTTAGACGCTTTGGCCAGCCTGGGCCTGACCAGCCCGATCACCCCGACCAAACCCCAAACCACCAAAACGGCTCCCCCTTCTGTCACCAGCTCAGCCAAAGACCCACTGCCTGAGATCCTCCCTGGGCCTGGAGGTTCAGCCGCCTCCTCCAGGGTTCAGCCTTCCTCCACCAACACAGACGAGAGCGCACGAGGAACCATCATAGGTTTGGGGTTGACTGGAGTCGGAGGGCTGCCTTTCAGCCGCATGCGGCCGAGTGGAGAAGAGGCCATCGCCCAGAAGTAAACAGGAAGGCTCCCTGAGATGAAGTTTAGATGAATAAACGTGAGTATCGATGGGAGAGCAGGTGGCTGGTGATCGGTGTTTCCAGCGTGGGTATAAAACTGGTTATACCACTCTGCTCTAGGACTGTGGTATAGTAACAAACGATGTAGCTAAATGAGATCTGTCTGGAAACAAAGACAGATTCTACGTTCTAACGCCCAACTGATGCATCAATATCCTCCAAACCCATGAATGATTTGAGTAGACCCCCCAGCTGCTCCAGCCCACTGGCCAGCCTGACATTTAATGGGACTGAAGTGGACAGATCTCCATGGTTGTATAGCCTCCTCCACTCCTCTTGCTTTTTGTGTGTTTGGACCCTTCTTACAATAAGGACATGCCTTAAATCTTCCTCTGTAGTAGCAGCGTTATGCCCTTTCTCCTCAAATACTATTCAAGACATTTTTTATGAGTTTCATACATACTGACAAGCTGAATGCATTGTAAAGTAACTCTTTAACATGTTCTAATGACTCTATACTAGCTCCAGTTCTGAGGTTAACATATTTCAGTCTGTAGCCAGTGACTCACACGCTTAAACCAGGAACTTTTGAGATTACTTCAGAAATTAAGCAACATTTGCAGAGTTTTATTTATATGTGAATATATTGTGAGTCACAGCCGTCCATTGAGTCGCAGTAGGACTCATAATGTCCCCCCACCTCTGAGTTCACTTACTGTATGTCCTCCTTTACTGACTCCCTTCTCTCCCAGTAGCTGGAAACAGCGTTTACACAACTGCAAGTGTGTTGATCTGTTAGTTTTTCTCTTCACTATTGTTTAACAGACGCAGCACTGGAACAGTGATTAACAGTAACTCACCAAGGCCAGTGTGTCATCTCCAACAGTAAAACTGCTTTTGAAACCAGTCGGTTGTGTAAACGCTGAGAATCCAGTTCCTCTTTGTCTGAATATCATTTCAATTCAAAGAATCAGTGTGTTTATTTAATATAATGAAGCTTTTCATTGCTCACACACCTGATAAGGCATAAATCAGTGTCTTTAACGTATTACTACAGTAACTCCCTTCAGCTGAATATTTTACTTCCAATCAGCTGTTTTTAACTCGTCCAGGGTCTATGCAGGAATCTTGAAGTTAAATTCAAAACCTTTTCAAGACCGTCTCATATGTTTTAATACCTCGCCGCCATTCTGGTTATGCGGCAGCGTTCACCGAGATTCTCTTCCATCTTAACATTTCGGTGCATTCGTAATCCTCACCGGGAACACCAGAGCGTACATTGTGCTTTTAAACTTCTGCACCGCCCGCCCTGGTGCTCTGAGAGAAGGATTACTAACGCACCCTTTGTTTCCCGTTCTTTTTTAAATAAAAATGACTAAATTCACATGTTTATGATGTTTTTGGGACTCAAACTGTTGGACATCAAATTCTGATTTTTTCGCTCCAAGATGTAAGACTTTATAAAGCCGTGATCAGACTTTCTAATACTTTATAAGGGTCTTGAATTTGGATACCCTGTGGTCCCATGTGAAGTGGCCACTATATTTCAATATCACTGCTGAACTTAATTTGAACTCCCCTAAATACATGTAAAAACGGCTGGAATGAGTTTTAAATAATGTTCCATTTTAATAAGAATGACTCACAACGAGCCTTTTATTTGTTGGAAATGTTTGTTAAGAATCAGCTCCTCCCTTATTGTGTGAATATTGCTTGAAGTATGGCTCCATATCAGTGTAAATTCTGAAGTTGTGATGGGAGGGAGGCATTCATGTACTGTAGGACTTCAGACTGTAGTTTCCTTTTTCTAAATGACTTTGCTGCTCGTTTGTTTTTGGAGACTGTCCGTTTCCTGATCCTCTCTCATCTTGTAGTCCGTGTCTAGAGTAAGATAACTTAAAGGCAGTGTATTAGTACTTAGATAACTAACAATAGTGATTTAGGTACATGTGTTCATTTCCTTCTCCATATTAATGCCTCAAAGTGCCCGTTTAGACGACAGAATAGGCATTGGTTCAAAGAAAAAGGTGTAGTTGTTTAAAAAGTATTTTATTTTGCACATCTGGTCATTTTTCCAAGTAAGGTGACAGCACAGTGGCAGATTGCATCAAGTTAGTGATATCAGAAGGAACTGCTGCCTGTTTTCCTTTAATGAAGCCTCGAATTCTTTTACCCATTTGTTTCTTTGTTTTATCAGAAAATATTTAGGGGACTGTGAATGCTAGGTACATTTAGTTTGTTTTGTAAATGCTACATGTGTCATCAGATCAGTGTTCTTTGTATTTTTTTGTAAAGAGAACCACCGTTTTATTTATTTTAATATTATGTGGATGTTTTGAGCATTTTCTATTTGTTCAACTCTCTGCATTGGTTCTTACTGTTAATAAAGCAGAGCTATTCACTTGTCTTGTTTTCTTTTTATTGAGCACCGTCGAATCATCCTTAATTAAAATGACTCTGTTACTAAAAGAGCTAGGATTAAATATAAAACATTACAATTACCTAAAGAAAAAGGAGGAATGGGCCTCCCGTGTTTGAAGGAATACTATTATGCTGCTCAGCTTAGACCCCTAATCTGTTTAAATTCTCAGACATTTTCAGCAGGCTGGAAGGAAATAGAAATCAGTATCACAAAAGATTTACCTATAATGGCAGTTTTGGCAGATACCAAACTGCAAAAGACCAAAATATTCACTGATAACTTTATTTATCACTCTTTACTAACCTCCTGGAATGAAACCATTAAAATGTGTAAACTGGGCGAAATGTCAAACATTCTAAGGTGGTGTGCTTATGACTCCGAATTTGCGCCAAATGCATACGATGATCGATTTAAAAAATGGATATCAAACGGCCTAAAGACCTATGATTCTTTTATCCACAAGGGGGAGTTCGTGAGCTTTCAGACCCTACAGAATAAATATGGGTTAGGTAAAGAGGACTTTTATGGATACTTGCAAGTTAGAGATTATTTTAATAGAAATTTGAAAGCAGTCACTGAAAAAAGTGATTTAGGCTTCTTACAGGTATTTCTGAACCTAATTAAATCTGATTCACAGAGTAATACAATTTCCAAGTTATATAAGGGTATTCAGCAATGTAAACAGAGCAGCACAGAAGGTATCAAGAAAAGATGGGAAAGGGAAGGGGCCCTGATTATTTCACGGGAAAGCTGGACCAACATCTGTCAACTTCAGTGGAAAACAACAGGGTCTAATACATGGCGGGAGTTTAGTTGGAAAAATATAATCAGGTATTTCATTACACCTATTCAGACACGCTATCAAGGGAGGGGGGATGCATGTTGGAGGGGGTGTGGGATAACAGGTGCAAACCATTTTCACATTTTTTGGGAATGCCAGACTATAACTACTTATTGGGTACAAATAAGTGAACATGTTAACAATGTGTTTGGTGTAAAAATCCCCTTCAGATGTGAAACATTGTATTTGGGGGACGTGCATGTGACTAACTGGCTCAACTCGGACAAAAGACTTCTTAATATCTTGCTCGTTGCAAGTAAGAAAGCCATCACAAGGAAGTGGCTGAAAGTGGAATCTCCATCGATGGAGGACTGGATTGACATAGTACACGAAATATACGTAATGGAAAAGTTGTCTTTTTCCCTTAAACTGCAAAAGGACCTTTTTTATAAAATCTGGACTAAGTGGACTGAGTATGTGAAACCGATACGGTCTGATTTTATTTGAGTGAAATTATGTTGTATTTGAAACCCCTGTATAATGGTCTGCTTCCCATGTATGTTCATGTCTGTTCTGTGACAAATTGTTAAAAAAAATAAAAATTACAAAAAAAAAAGAAATTAGAATCACATCAATTATTTCAAAAGGACCATAGGCTGTTTTGGCATTAAACAGGAAACATATTGAAAAGCATCCAAAGCGGACAAAGCTACAATAACCAAAGCATTTAATCAACACTATGAGGATTGGTCTAACTTTTGGTTATATTGATAACAAAGACATGTCACTGTTTAATGAATAAAATCAATAACCAGGACTTAAAGCTCATTAGCCTAGCATTAGCTCAATGGCCAAACGTAGCGCCGCATTTTTAGTAAAACAAAAGAAACAAACAAAGCAAACAACTCACCGTGGAGTTGATTAAGTTAGGACACAATAAGGAATCAATCAGCAGGGTTGTCACAAGCTGTCAAGCAGTCTTCTATGAATAAGGATCCATTTGATGAGGTCACGCTGCCACAGAGACAATAACAGAGTGATCACCCCGGAACTAAGGGAAGGGTTCGACCCCACCACAATAAAAGGATGCTTAGAAGTGGAGATGGAGTTCACATGATTGACAGCAAAAAGAGTTCACCCAGTTCCTTACTTAGTCATCAAAGAGCCGCATTTAACTCGTCAACTTCTCGTTCATGTCTTGAAAAATAGGTGCGTTATGCTTTATTTCATTATAGACTTCAGTGACAAAAATAACACTGGTCCCGTTTCCACTGTCGGAACTTCGGGGTAATTTTACCTATTTACTTATTTGCGTGCGACTGTTTCCATTATGCAGGCAATTTCGAGAGGGCCGTCTTCAGGGCCATTTCAGGGACCAACGGAGTCCCTGATCAGGGGCAGGTACTCAGATCGGCCCGATCGATTCCCGGAGTGGGAAATGTGGTTAACTCGTGCTGATTGGTTGTGGGATGAAGGAAAATGATGAAAGCAGACGGCACCGAGATAAATGACCTGTGTGTTGTTGTCGGAGCTTGCAAAATGACCGTGTCTCTGAAGTTGGATTAGTTTGTCATCAAGTATACTCATCCTTCTGTTCAGCACTCCATCACTATGGATAAAAACAGAGAAATACGCCGCAACCATCGCTTCTTCGTCCATTGTTGATTTATTTATTATTCTCCACTTCCTTGTCTGTTCGCGCCTTTACGCTTGTCAGTGACGTCGATGCTAACGTCTTACAAAAGTTCCAGAAAGGTGGGGGCTGTAATGGAGACACAACAGCTGAGAGGACCGAGCCACAGGAATGTCCCGGTCACTTTCCCCCTCACAGAAATTACCCCGAAGTTCCGATGGTGGAAACGAGGCTCCTGTCTACAATTTACCATGAGACCATTTTATAGTTCGTTGTGTTTAGGCTGATGCAGAGGAAAGTAGCAAAGTCATTTGGAAGGTTTTTCAGCTGGAACAAACTCAACAAGTTGTCTCATTCAAAGTTGTGGAAGTTTACAAACTGATAATACAGACTTGTGATGCATCAGTAGGACTTTTTTTAAATTGTTTTTTTTAAATACCCAAAGCTAGTTTGTCACCGTTCAGCAGCAGTGTCTCTGGGACTGCTCTGAGCAGGGGCTTTCTTCTGGTTTCTGGAGACTATGGTTGCTTTGAGTGGGTATGGTGATGGTCCTTACCGTAGATAAATAATGTTCATAATAAGATTTATTTCTATAGCACCTTTTCTAGGAATGAATCACAAGGTGCTTTACAATTACAGAATTATCAATAAACATAAAATGAGATCACAAAGTAAGTAATGCCTGATAGAATGCAACTTCAAAATATCCCTTTAATGATATTTACCTGGGAATGGGTTTGATGTGTAAAAGCTTCCTTAATATTGGTCTGCTATCCAGACTTTTACCTTTTAAACTGAGAGCTTCTGTGTGTTCTGTCTCACTGGTGAAATAGTTTAATAGTGGGTTCTGACTGCTAAGTCCATCATTTTCATCCCTTTAACTTTTAGTTTTTCAACATCAAGGGAGAAGCTTTTTTCTCATCTAATTGAATTTGCATACATACTTTTGAATCCTGAGCCCTGAAATAATTAAGTAATGAGCTGGCTTACTTTTACCAAGGGCACGCCTGACACCCAGTAAATGTTCATTTGAAACCTTCATACCTTGAAATAATGACTCTTTGTTGGATGTTTGTTCCTTTTGATGAAGGGCGAAGTTAATTGTTCAGAGCCTGTCAGTGTAAAATAATTACTCTGACTCTTTTTGCTTTATGCAGTGCCATATCATTCAACAGCCGCAGCCTGATTAGTGTCAGTCATGTGTTAAAGGTTGATATCATGTTGGAATACCCTCATAGTGTTGTGGACATGCCAAACTCACATCTTCATTAATGCAAATGGCAATTACTGGTGACATTGAACAGTGCAATGGCATTTAATGAGATATAGTTTTCACAGAATATGTCCACCTCCCCCCTCCCCCATCTAAAGAGATTACCAGCACCCTGCTCAAAAGCTTGTGATGAATTAATTAACATAATTAAAGCAAACCTGCCTCATCACTTCCTTCCTGCCAAGACAGCAGGCCGCGCAACTCACTGCAAGCTCTTGGGTCGCCCAGGTGGTGGCTGACACTGGAAAGCAAATCAGACGTAAAAAAACTGTCAAGTGTACGGAAGGAGATGAAAGGAAGAGGAAAAAGGGGGTAGAGGTAGTTTTTTCTTCCATGGCCACATTTGGCTCTGCTCTCTTTTGTCAGGTCATTCTTAAAAGAAATGGGGATCCAAAGGTGTTTTTTGCCCCTGTTGTGGCAGAGTGGAGCGATGATGACTACCCGCTAGGGGTGATGAAATCTGCTGTGACTGCAGAGTGTCTTACCTGGCTTGGCCCTCGGTAACTAGTTTCTAATGCAGCATGCTCCTTTTTACTGGCTGACATGTATTGTGACAGGCCACTTCAAGAGGTGACTTTCAGAGGGTGAATTCCATCAGCAGACAAAATAAGAACACTGTGAAATTGTCTGGATAAAATCTGTTAGAATCAAGTTATGAAGACGTTTGATTTACAGTGAAACACATTGGGGTTTCTAGCCATGTCTTTACCATTAACTGTTGAAGTCTGTTTAGTAAAATATTTGATGTATGGTTTTTAGTGAAACTCTTAAAAAGTAATTAGAGTAGATGTAGCCTATACGACTACACTTAATTCAATTTTATAATTAACCTTTTCCAAAAAGACAACCACAGGTAACCAGCCTTAGCAAACCTTAGCTGTAACTGTCATTTTACAGGTACTGAGCTAAAGTTTGGCATGATAGTAGTTGAGATTGATCCCCATCCTATACTTAAAGCTCTTCACGTTGCAAACGAAAAACGAAAGAAATTAATAAAGTGGTTGTCTCGAATTTGTCTAAAAACCTCAGCCAATCACATCCTTTGGACCGAAAGCAGCTATTAGACAATCTGGTTGTCTGTCTTGTCAAACCACCACTTCCTTGAATCCTCCATTAATGCTGCTGAAGCATTTTGCAGCAGAACATCCCCGAAGTGAGAGAAGGACAGAACAGTTGGCTGTTAGCGCTTCAATTTTAGGAAAAAATACCAGAGTCCCAAAAAGAAAAACACCTTTTCAGCTAGCAGGAAACTAAAAACGTTTGGACGTAGAGAAAGGAAAAACCTGGGTGGCATAGTGTTTCTACAACTGGTGTCTTGCTCTATCTTGTTACTGTGGCAGTCTGTTCCATTTCCTTGAGATTATAGCCGATGGGAGGGGTTAGAGCTCTGGGACCGTGTTTGTTTAAGTTAGGTTGCTATACCTAGCTTGTTGACGGGTTACAGAGAGCAGCGTTAAACCTGTCTGTATTAGCAAAATATTTCATGAACCACTGAATGGATTTTAATACAATCTTCAGAAAATCCCCCATGAGATCGACTGTTTCAAATGAACAACATCTGAATTACTACGCTACTGTACATGTGCTACTGCTGTATCAAACAAACGGTCTCATGCTGTAGAGCTTTACAAACAGGTAACTTAGCGTTCTAAAGCATCAGTGTGACCTTTTTCAACAAGAGTTGTTTTAAATACTTGAGAGCCACTAAGTTCTTAGCAATCTGGCCAGCCATGAGCACTGTTCCAGCTGTAGAACATCTTCCTAATTCTGTTAAATGACTAAAATAACTCGTTAATGTCTTTTCTTTTTTTTTTAACCCCGTGTCCTGTCCGGCTGTGGAGCAAACAGAATAATGTCTGAGTGCCAAAAACAAGCCCAACAGTGTTGCTGTTTCAGGTGAGAGGTTACAGCCACTGCTATAAAACTCCTCCTGATTTTTGTTTAAATATAACCCCCAAAATCTTTATTAGAATATTGTTATGGTTGATTGGACACGGAGCCTGAAAGTGAAGGGAAGGGTACAGAAAGAGGGATGGGGGAGAAAGTAAACAGAAACCTGACAGAAAAACAGTCACACACAGACACATCCATGCTCTCTCCCTCATGCGTGCACACACACAATCCTGCAAACATACCAAGACACACAATAAACGCTGTACACCCACTCTCGCTCCCCATGCACTCTCTATGTTCAGGACCAGGGACCAGCGCCCTAAGGGTGAAGCCGGCCCTGAGATCAGAAGATGGTCCCTCCCTTACTGAAGTGGGGATAAGCAGACCACCGCGCACCCCGCCGCAGCCGAGCAGCCCCCCCACCGCAGACCCCGACCAGACGGCCCGCTCCACTCCAGGCCCCAGGCAGCGAGCAGAGAACAGGGGTGTGTGAAGACCCCAAGTCTCCCCCTGCCTGCTCCAATGTGGTGTTGATGCGTGTTGTAGTAAGATGCTTTTAAAAAGAGTGGGGGGCGGCCCGCCATGCCCCGCCCTGGATCCTAAGAGTCTAAATGCGTGGAGATGGGTAATGACACCGGAGGAGAGGTTTGCCGGCTAGACTCGAGACTAACTCGTTAAAGTCTTTAACATGAACAACCTTGGTGGATGTAATTCACGTGACTCAGTGCAAACTGGCTCTAAAAATATCTGGGTCCTGCTCTATATCTGGGTCCTCTGGGTCAGAGTGACACAAACATGCCTGGAAACTGTACAGTGTCATTATGTGATGAGCGCTTGTGTCATGATTGTTGATGCACTCAGATTGTGTGTGTGTGTGTGTGTGTGTGTGTGTGTGTGTGTGTGTGTGTGTGTGTGTGTGTGTGTGTGTGTGTGTGTGTGTGTGTGTGTGTGTGTGTGTGTGTGTGTGTGTTGTTTTGAATTACTGGCACAAGCCTTATTTGTCAATGTTACATTATAGAGTGGATGTAAGAAATTTAATCTTTGAACCTGATACGTCTGATTTCTTCTTACAGTTGGAGCCAGCTGTCCCAAAGCCATACTGACAACATTTCCTTTGACTGTATCAGTGGTGACATTGTCTGTCAGGACAATGACCACTGGCTCTATTCCACTCCTGTCAAATGTGTACAGGGCTGGTGATAGTACCAACAAAAGAGCATTTATTTACCATTTAGGGCTTAAAACTGCCTTTTGGAGTCTTTATGAAGGTCAACTAGAACTTGTATTTTTTATTTTTATGTACATCTTCAGTTACAACTACCAGATTTAGCTTATTAGGAGCGAGATAAAGTAAATTTGGAGTATTTGCCGTCATCTCTACAGCTCTCGTATGATAATATTTGCTCTGTACACTGGGATTTATACACATACCATGCTTGAGTTTATGTAATTAAACAATAATAAGGGTTTCCTTGCCAATTACCCAGAGTGTGTTTGTTTAGTGTGCCCTGTGTGTGTAGCTGGTAGCTGTTTGCAGGGGGTTGGGAGGCGAGTTGTTTGGGTATCGCCTGAAGGACAGCCAATAGCTTTATTTGTGCAGAGTGCATCTGCCATGGTTTTGTTTGGAGAGATGCAAAAAGTCTGCAGCCCGAGGACTCGGCAGAGAGCATTTAAAATGTTAAAACAATCCGCTGCCAAGAAGGCTCGCTGATGAAATAACAACGCATCTCTCACTTAGCCTTATTTATCCGTCTCCTGCAGACTATATCAGGGGATCTGATGATTCGCAACATCCAGCTGAACCATGGTGGGAAGTACGTCTGCGTTATCGACACGGACGTGGAGAGCCTGTCCACCTCTGCAATTCTGGTTGTCAAAGGTAACCTGACTGATTTCAGTTGCTTTTTTTTTTTTTTTTTTGCACGCTACTGTATAAATAACCTTGTAAATTTACTTGTGGATGTGGAAAGGCTGAAAGTAAAAGATGTTTGATAGATATGTGTGAAAATTCCCCCAGGCCTCTTGTAGGAATACAGTGTAGGAGAGCAAAAATGGACGTTGCCTGAATCCATGTTATGTCAGCTTCGATTAATATCACACAAATACAGCCTATTCTGGTGAAATGTAAAAGATGACAGACTCGAGGTATGTGCAGCTACAGGTTTACGTGTGTAGCTTTGGTTTGTGTGTTTGTTGCGTTGAGCGCAGCACGCAGGCTCATTTCTGATGAATAGGCTGTTTAGTGGGTCCTGAAAAAACCTCAGCCGTGCCAGGTGCTTCGAGAAGACAGAAAATCACTATAATTGGCGAGTTTACTCTTCGAGAAATATCACTAAACATTCAAATAACAGAGCACAATAACAAATTCTGATATGTGGACAAGTAAGAGCTTCTTTATTTTCAGTGGAGTTAAAATCCAGTCCGTCGTCGACCGCTAGTGACCCTACTATCACACAACAGCTAGTCCAGCACATCACACACACACACACACACACACTACGCTCTGCTCATAATTAATCTATTTATGATGGCCTAAATACTTAACGAGGTGCAGAAGTCGTCATGAGCTTGATAAGGAGTGGGTGATCACCTTGAGTTCATCCTCTCCTCTGTCTGATTGATTCAGGTCCTCCAGGCCCTCCAGACAAGGTAGCAGTGGAGGAAATCACAGACAGCACAGCACAGCTCTCGTGGACTCCCGGGAGAGACAACGGCAGCCCTATTACCGGTTACATCATCCAGGCTCGAACGCCGTTTACCGTGGGCTGGCAGGCTGTAGACACAGGTAGCCCCCAGACCGACTTCTCAAGATGTTTTGGTTTGAATCATGTTCATTATTTGGCGTGAGACACTGATTAAACGTCCAATTTGCAGTGCCGGAGGTTGTCAACGGTAACATGCTGACTGCCACGGTGGTGGGTCTGAATGCCTGGGTGGAGTACGAGTTCAGGGTGGTGGCACGCAACACGGTCGGCCTCGGAGAGCCAAGCCCAGCATCGGCCAAGACCAGGACAGAGGACGCCAGTATGTAGAAGTTACAGAAAACGGCACTTACTAACATAACAAAGAAGTTCTTATTGTTCACTTTTATTTTTCCAACAAAATTGACAGTGATATATTTATTTGGTTGTTTTCCTGTTTAATGGTAATAATGTAATTTGAATGAGCTAGAACACAGAGCTGTGTTTCCAGAACTTATTCCAACCTCACAGTGAAATAGACGGCAGGTTAACCTGAGCAGCACCAGCACAGCAGAGAGGAGGATGTGATGCTGACCATCACCCTCACAGCAAACCAGTTCAGACCAGCTCTCAGTAATCCTATGGAAACGTCTAGGGAGATCTCTTTCAGGATATTTTTTTCTGATGTCGATTTCATGAATTAAAGTTGAAGTTTCTGACAATTATTTTGGATTATTTTGCCGACATATCAGGAGTTCATTAATTCAGTCAATGCATGTGAGTTTATCAGGTGGATCACAGTGCAGGGAGACAGTTTATCTACACAGATCAAGGTCTGTCTTGTTTTTCCTGAAAGCAGATTTCTTTACATCAGCAGTCTTTTTATTAAGCATCAGTTATTTCTATCTCTAATCAGTGAACAGTGCAAGGACATGACGCTGTTCACCGGAGCTGCGCCGTTCAGCGGAGGGTTACAGCTGCTCTTTGTCATAAAAGTAGTCCCGAGTTAAAAATAGTACATGTAATTCCTTCGTGTTACTTTTTATTTTCTCTTGCAGTCGATATGTTTACTGAGGTCACTAGGCTGAATTATTATCGCCATTTAGTGAGTTTTATGGACGTTTTTTCTGGCAATGCTATCTGGTACCATTCACTTACAGTGTTTGAGCTACAGCAGCAGCTCCTCTTGCTGGAGCTGCACAGGGGGTGCCGCGCCAGTTCGCGATGGATTCTATGAACTGCTGACTGCTTGAGGAACAGAAATAGGAGGCCCACTAAAATTCATAATTTGGTCCTCAATCAATACTTGACATTTAATCTGAACACAAACAAAGATATTACCAGTTTATTTCTTTGAGTTTTACTTTTTAGAGGCTAATCTCAATATGTGAAAAATGTTTTTGGCCAATGTGACTCTGACTATTTCTCTGAGAGTTACTAGTTGTGAAATAGGGCTGGGCGATATGGCCAAAATGTCATATCCCGATAATGATAAACATTCAAAAGATAGAACACTCCGTGTGAATCTCCTCCTCCACTGTGGCCCGACATGCATCATATAAATCAGGTAACGTGACTTTAGTCGTGTTTTCAGCTGGACATTTCAGATCTCGGTTCGAGTCTAAGTCACTAACTCAGGTTTCTCCAGCGTGTAGACTGGACCCAGATCTTTACAGATGTGTTTGGTAACAGCAGCAGTGTTCTCCTTCCATCAGCGGGAGCTAGGAGCTACGTGGTGAGCGACGAGCCTGATGCAGCGTCTGAAGTTCATTATGAGCGCTTACGCCAACATTCAACGCTGCTTTTGTTCGTTAACTGTCTCTGTATTCTTTGTCGTGGTTTTTGCGCAGGTGATAAAATACATTTGTGATGTTGGAGTTTGTTGTCGGGACCGGAAGCTGGTAAACTTTACAAACAGCTGTTGTCTGGTCCACGTCGGCCTTTTTATATTCAAATCACATTAGGGCTGCACGATATTAGGAAAAACTGCGATATTCGATAACAGTGCTTAATATTGCGAAATCGATAACAGATGTGATATATGAACAACCCCGTTTTCCCCCAGCAGTCCAGGTACCGGACACCGCAGCACATCCAGCAAGAAATTAATTCCAAAGACCTGCAAAAACTTTACTAATATGTTGATGCTGCCTGTCCACTTAATGGGAAAAAGCTCCTCTGATCTATAAAAACAATGTTTTCTACCTCAACTGGACCCAAATCCAACACTAAGCAGCTAATTGAAAATAGTAAAAAGACTCTAAATACACACACTGAGAAAACACAGCATCTATGCTATATGATTCCTATCCACACAAGTCACCATTTAAATTAAAGCCCAAATAATTTCCTTTCTAACAGTTTGTGCTTCATCACTACGACAAAACTCAGTGAACCAGCTGCTGGAGAAAAGGAAAAACAACGTGATGAAGTCAGAATCAGAAATTCATTCAGTTTAGATCAGTTCAATGTTTTAACTTCATGTTTCTCAGGACGTCTCAACCTGAACGTTTCATGGCTAAATGTCTGATGGAAATCCTCCATTATGGACTCCTGTCCCTCAGATGGACTCCTGTCCCTCAGATGGACTCCTGTCCCTCAGATGGACACCTGTCCCTCTGATGGACTCCTGTCCCTCAGATGGACTCCTGTCCCTCAGATGGACATCTGTCCCTCAGATGGACTCCTGTCCCTCAGATGGACTCCTGTCCCTCAGATGGACTCCTGTCCCTCTGATGGACCCCTGTCCCTCAGATGGACCCCTGTCCCTCAGATGGACCCCTGTCCCTCAGGTGGACTCCTGTAGTTTGGTCTCTAGATCTTTGGCCTTGGCTAGATGTTCATTATAATGTACCAAGCTAATAAAATACCTGACCAATAAACATTTTAAAAATGTTTTAGAGTAAATAGTTCTAATATAAAAGGAACTGAAGTCGTTAAAAACCTGATTTAGAACCAAAGAGAAGGAATTGAGTATTTCTGTAAACAGTATAAAATTATGGAAAGAATAAAGGTCATTAAATCTATTTTTAAATGTTTTAAATCAAAGGTATGAGGTCATTATGAAAATGTAAATGAAGATGGTGTCTGAGACTAAGTTTGAAAGTTGGAACAGGAATGTGCTGGAAACGGATTTCATCTTCTTTCTCAGCTCCTTTTCATTCATATTGATTTTGTGTACATTCTGTTTGCTCGTTTTGAATTAAATAATAAGAAGTTAGTTGATCATCATCTCAGCTTCTCTGAGTCTACTAACCCGTTTATAGATTTGAGGAAGAGGGGGGGTGTCGGACCGATAGCAGCACATCTGACCCTCGTCGTGCTACCGTCTCCTCCTGAGCTGTAGTTCTGTCATCATCCTCGTTATAACAGCCGAGATCCGACTACAGCTGACTGCTGTTTTAGTGTCTGGAGCGAGTTGCTGCTAAGCGGTGTAGTTCTCCCCCCGCCCTGCCCCGCTGACGCCGAGTTTATATTTTCGTACTTCTGGTTTAATGCGTTCATGTGGTTGAACCACGGGGAGGCGTTCAGCGCCTCTTGTAATCCATTTTACCAACTCTTTATTCTGGCAAGCACACACACATACACACACAAACGCAAGACACGCCGCAGTACTCCGCGGTTGTCCTGCAGAGGACGTGTTTGTAGAACTTCGTCTCTCTTGAAACCAAAGTGTCTCCAAATGAAAGACCTGATATAGTTTTAACCACGAGGTCGTCACAGACATTTTCCTCTCTTGTTTTGCTCTCAGCCATTGCAACGCGAAGCAAAGCTAACTCAGGTAGCATCAAACGGGTTACCTAGGGGGCGGGCGTAAACGTAAACAGAGCCATCTGATTGGTCACATGTGGGAAGGGCTACATTTGATTGGTCAAATACTTCCGTATTAGCTTACAGAGAGTTGATTTATAGAACATATGGATGCATTTCAACCCAGCATTTATTGCTGTTTTTGACGTCTTTTGCGATAGGCCTACCGCACATCCTGTTATGGCGATAACGATAAATTTTCGATATATTGTGCAGCCCTAAACCACATCCTTGAGACAGAATTTGTCCCTCTTTTAGGAACAAGCTCCTCGGTTTGGGTTAACTACCATATTCCTCCATGTTTGTTTATGTTTTGCTGCGGCGCGTACACAGGCATGCCGTAAAGTGTATTTTGACTGCCGTAAAACTTCTAACCGTGGAGTAAACAACAGAGCTTTTTATTTAACAGTAGACATTTTCTATCATCCAGACTAAATATTTCGTCATATCGTACAGCCCTAGTTGTGACTATTTTTATTTTATCTTCCCAGTTTGAAAATACAGTAAATGGACCATAGCTCATTGTGTTTATAATGTTAAACTCATTATAAAAATTTTTAAAAAAGCCATATAAATAAAATCCTGATTTCTGAAGTTACAAATGGAAGAAGGTGAAGGTAAAGATTTGTTCTTCTCAGAGCTGAGAAAATGACTTATTTTTTCAAAACAGATCTGAGCTGCTTTTTAAATAAATTCCTTGTAAACCCAACAGGCTCCAGATGTAATTACAGGGTTGTATATTTACCTGAGCTTTTGAGCAGATCGTTATTTCAGACAATCAAATATCTGCTGTCAAGCACAGAAAGTGGGCTCTCTTTTGTAATCTGTTTCTTCTAAGATGCAACACATGAATACACAAAGTAGAAGAAAAGCAAACACTCATTTGACTGACTTGATAATGTGTTTATAATGTCGCTGAGGAGAAGTGAAAAACATATTTTCTTAAAACTTGAGCTGCAGTTAATTGGAAATAATTAAGAGCATTGACCACAAGATAGTTGCTGACCTAAGGAAAGTTTGTTGGGAGCGAAAATAGAAGAAAAACTTTTCAAAAATAAAATTTAGAACAGTAAATAAGAGAGGGTCATCATTAACCCTGACAAGCAAAGCAGGCCTGGTCATTAGATCATGAAGCAGAGCTCCACCTCCTGAAGGAGACCATGTGGATGTGGTTGAGTGCTCATTTTTTTGCCAACATGCTACAGTGCACAAACAGCCAAATGGGAATAGAAACTGAGTGGGTTGAGTCAAATGTCATCTGCAAAATATTATGAATCTTGGCTTGCTTGGTTTGCACTGTGACATTTGGGCGATGTCAGTAATTCAGAATTCAGTGAAATGTGTGTTTGCAGCGAGTGGGGGATATGTGTGTCCTAGAATAGTATCTGTAGCTGGCAGCCCTGACATAAGGCTACAAGTGCATTTGAGGCTTTGCGTTGGGCTTTGTAAACTGTGTTCTAATTGCTCCCCCTTTGGGTTTTACCTCTCAGTTCCTGATACAGCTCCCACTGATGTTGGAGGTGGAGGCGGCACAAAGTCTGAATTAGTGATAACATGGGAGGTAAGTCATCTGTCACATTTTACGGTTCTCTCAATCGTCGAGTAATGGTTTTGCTTAATTGTGCAGAATTGAGTGGAGCAATTTTATGACCTACATTAGAGGGAGACACCCCTCATCTGGCTCAGCTACCGAGAGCCATTTTTTTCCCTCCAAAAGCAGCGACAGAGAGCACTTTCTTTGAAGGGTTTTGCACTTTAGCTACAATTACAAAACCATGCAAGAGGAAAAGATAAGGTAAAGGTGACTGTGGAGAGTTGTGATGTGAAACGCTGGAGAAAGGGGCTTTGTCTGCTCACAAAAGGCCCCAATCAGTGTGCAGTGCAGAGAAAGGCCTGTCTGTTTCTTTGTCTGTAAGCGTTTTAATATCACTATAGTTTTGTGTTTCACTCCCAGCCTTTGCCTGAGGAACTCCAGAATGGGGAGCGTTTTGGCTACATCATCGCCCTCAGGCCTGTGGGCACGGTCACGTGGACGCGAGCGATCATCTCCACGCCAGGCGTATCCCGTTACATCTTCCGCAACGACACCATCCCGCCCTTCTCGCCTTTTGATATCAAAGTCGGAGCCTTCAACAACCGAGGGGAGGGGCCATTCAGCTCTATTGCCACCGTGTACTCTGCTGAAGAAGGTACAGTTAGCGACGCTCAAACAAGCTATAATCCTCCTCCTTACTACCGTGACCTTGAATTGTACTGATGATTTTCCTCCCCCCTCCGTGCTGTTATTTCCCTCCCCTCTCAACGCGCTGAATGTCAGTTTGATATTAGTTATCTTGCTGGTAGATTACAGGAAATCCTTGCAGACACTTACCACACCGCGCTGTCAGGGAGGTATCCTATTAATTGAATTTGCTGGGCAGATAGTCTTCCGTTATGTCAGTCACAGATCCCATTAAAAGAGAGCAGGGGAAATAGCTTCTCAGTGAAACTACAGGTCTATTCTGCGCCTTTCCTCTCATTGCTATTAGTGTTTGTGATGGTGGTGTAAGAGTCTGTGGGAATCTCACCACATTTCTGTTATACATCTGCAGTCCCCAGCGTGGCTCCTAAGAGGGTTAGGGCTCGAGGTCTGTCGGCAGCACAAATTGAAGTGATCTGGGAAGCTCTCCCTGGCCTTCCGGAAAGAGTTCTAGGATATGAGGTATGACTCATTGTGCAATTGTTCTCATCTCTCCACATAGCATGATAAATGAGTGTTTCTCTGTACATTGTTAGCTCAGAACCCTCATTTAGTTGTTTTTCCCTCAGCCTCTTACTCATGCATTCTGTTTAATCCTTTAACTGGTAGAGCACATTTTAGTCTCTATAAATGTACTGTCAATGACATGTGTAAGATGTATTAAAAGCTCCACTGGACAAAAATATGTTTGTATTTCCACTGCTGGTTTTTATGGCAGATGACAGCATTTCATCAGTCAGATGTAGCATCTGTAACCTGCTAGTCTGTCTGAATTTTCTCCCCTGGAATTCAATTCATATGAGGACAACTAATATCTATAAATAAATGAAGAGTTACTGTGAATTCAATCTTTATGTTCCAGCCTGAGTTTGACTCTGGCTTACCCGAATTAACCTGGCAAACCAGACTATGTGGATCTATAGTCTGACCACGGTCCACTGAAACGACTCATTCATAGGGGCGGGATCAACGGTTGTCAATCAAACCATCTCCACATGCTACTGGATAGCGCAAGAGCCGTTTAGCAACAACCGGAACCAGCTGGTAGATTAAACTTTTACCGTATCCCGTCGGCAAAGCGGCCAATAAATCCTCTTTCAAAATAAAAGCCTTAAGTTCCTCTATCTGTTCACGTCTTAAAGAAAAGACCAAATCTAAATCGTCCAAAGTTCATAATAAAGACCTTTCAAACAAATGCGGTTCCCGAACTGCCGCCATGTTTAAATTCAGAATCGGAGCTCTGACGTCATTGGCTAATCCCGCCCTCCAACCCGTTTAAGCGTTGTGATTGGCCCGGTACGAGACTGACCGGACCAATCAGTGGGCTGCAGAGGTTCCAATGAGTGTAAAGTTTGCAGAGCAGAACTGAGGAGGACGCTGTGGTTCTTCAGGTCCCAGAAGGATATATTGTTGGAATCTGTAGATCATGTTTTAGATCCTAAAACATGCTAGTCCATCCTGCGATGGACTGGCGACCCGTCCAGGGTGTCCCCTGCCTCTCGCCCCTTGACCGCTGGAGTTAGGCACCAGCTCCCCCGCGACCCTCTGTGGAGGACTAAGCGGCTACAGAAGATGGATGGATGTTTTAGATCCATTTTGGATCCATCATTTTAGATTGGCGACAGTTTGTTTACATCAGTAAATTTTTCAACTACAGCCAAAAACAGTAGCCAAGTTAGCACACTCTGCACTAACCTGTGCTATAGTTTAACAAGATAAACTGTAGCTACATATACTTTTTATGATTTTGATGCTATGTCTGGCCAGTACCTTTAAATCATAGACTCAAACTTAACTGAAAAAAACTACTAAATCAGAAAAAAATTTTAAAAAAATTCTGATGATGTTTTATTAAAAAGTAAAAAATTATTGGAGTTTATTATAATTTAGAGAAATTATTATAATTTTTGTGTTATTAATATTATTATTCACTTTTATTATGCAGGGTTTATAAAAATACTGCATGCCAAAATCATACTCAAGCATTTTTCAAGCACCTAAAAGTTAAGGTTTCCAGCACCTCACACTGGTGATGATTTATACATATTAACACCAAATATATGCACATAACTATGCCTCATAAAATTAAATATTATAGTCCTAAAACCAGTTTCAGTTACTGTTTCAAGCACTTTATTAAAAATTAAAGCACTTTCAAAACCTTGAAACCACCACATTAAATTTCAAGCATTTTTTGATGATTTTAAGCACCCAGAGTACAACCCTTAGCACCCAGATGAACCAAAAGGAAGTGAAAGGGTTAGTTTACAACATGGCCTCGGTACTTTGCCATTCCAGCAGCAAACCCCAAATAAATACATTCCTCATCTTTCCAGAAATGCAAAAAAGGGCTCTGTCGTTTTTAGTCTCCACAGTGCGCTTAAAATATCTGCCACCTCTGGCCCTTGGCACAAAGCTCTCCAGTTGCCATAGCGCTGGCCTCATTGTCCTTTCAGAACAGAGCTCAATTCTCCAATTGCAGTCCCAAAGTGGATTAATGCTGCTGAATCTCAATAGGCCACCAGCAGTATGGAAACAGAGCCGTGTGCTGCATAGGTGTGGCGCTCATACATAAATGAGATAAGATCGAAAATCCAATCAAAATCTAAATCAGATCAAAGGATAATATTTACTGTATTCTTTTCCATTTAGCTAATCACAAACTGGGTAAACTAGAAGTTGTGGGAAAATAAATCACAGGACCTCAAGAGAAGACAGTTTTAATTATTAACATGTGTGTCACCTGACAGTAGATGTGTGATTAGTGAGGCCCCTCCCCCCCTTCCCTCAGAAGCCAATAAATGTGCCTGTTTGCTTTAATAATGACTGCACCACCTGCACCCAGAAGTCTTCCTCAGGTAGCCTGATACTGGATGAGCAAAACAAACCTTGAGACTATTGCATGATTTTTAAAATAAATGGTCGATCGGGGCCCATTTTCATTGGCTTATACCCTGACAACAGCACATCCATCTCACACAAACTGATGAACACAACAACACTTGGGGGATGTGGTTCCTGCGTTCGTACAAAAGGTTGGACGGCTACCACAACGTCTGGACGGCAGTTCAATAGATGCCAGCCTGTGGAATTCTATAAGTGAGAAAGTCTGTAAAAGTCGAAAAGGAAATTTCACTGAGAAGGAGCTGAAGGCAGAATTCAAGGAGACCTGGCAGGAGACGTCTCTCACAGAGATACAGTTTAACTGGGTCATGGAAAACGCATTTAAGAGCCTTCTGCAGGGAAAATGGGGCCCAATGGACCACTTATTCCAGAGAAATCAGACAGGACAAAATCCAGAACTGCATTTTTTTAGACTCAAATTTACTACCACACAAAGATAGAAAAAATAAGAAGCTGAGATTTTCAGGAAATAGAAATTATGAATGCTACCGCAAGAAAATGTTCATAAAATTTCATAAAACGTGCTTTTGAACTAGCTGGCGTCAAATTTATGTCCCTTTTTTTTGTTTTCATATTTTGCTCCCCAAGATATTCTTCATATTATGATCACATAACAAAGAACTGTGCTGTTAAATTATTGTTAGCTAGAATTGATGTATTTTAAAATATTTGCATAAACACATATGAGAAAAAATACACAGGTTGTCAGTTGCAATGACACTGAATTGGTACAGTGTGCACTGAGACTGAAAATAAATTGTGACCGAAAAATCATGAAGGTTTTATTATCGCAGTTTGATTACAAAGTGTCTTAAACATTAATGATTTCATTTGTTTGCAATTTATCTTAATAGTTTTCACACTGATGCTATCTACACCCATGATGTCAGACTTTATTCATTCACTCTCATCAGTCACAACTTGGTTCAGTAGGTCGCCTCCCAAAGTTTTCTCACATCATGTGACTTATGGAAACTAAACTGAGGAGAGTTCCAGTTGTTCCAAGCATTCAGGGCCGGATCTAGCCAGCTCCACTAAGGGGGGCAGGTAGAATATCAGGGGGGCCAGTCTGGACATGCTAAGAATGTTTTGGTCATCACATCCCCCCAATCCCTTAAATGCATCAAAAACTATTGCATCATCATATCAGTTCCTCTATCCATAGATTTATGTTCATATTTGATCCCTACCCTCTGCATTTACCCGGGCTTGGGACCGGCACAAGTAGGACACTGGCTGATGCCCTGTTGAGGCTGACCTCATCTGGTTAGGGTTTGTTTGGTTTTTGTTTGTTTTTTTGTTCTTTTTGTGTTTTTTGTTTTGTTTTTTTTGTGTGTGTTCTTTTTGTGTTTTTTTGTTGTTCTTTTTTGGTTTTGTTTTTTTTTTTGTTTGTTTGGTTTTTGTTCTTTTTTGTGTTTTTTGTTTTGTTTTTGTTCTTTTTGTGTTTTTTGTTCTTTTTGTGTTTTTTGTTCTTTTTGTGTTTGTCCTTTTTTGTGTGTTTTTTTGGTTCTTTTTTGTTTTGTTTTTTTGTTCTTTTTTGTTTTGTTTTTTTGTTCTTTTTTGTTTTTTTGTTATTTTATGTGTTTTTGTTTTTTTGTTCTTTTTTGTTTTGTCTTTTTGTTCTTTTTTGTTTTGTTTTTTGTTCTTTTTTGTGTTTGTTTTTTGTTCTTTTTTGTGTTTTTGTTTTTTGTTCTTTTTTGTTCTTTTTTTGTTCTTTTTTGTGTTTTTGTTTTTTTGTTCTTTTTTGTGTTTTTTGTTTTGTTTTTGTTCTTTTTGTGTTTTTTGTTCTTTTTGTGTTTTTTGTTCTTTTTGTGTTTGTCCTTTTTTGTGTGTTTTTTTGTTCTTTTTTTTTGTTCTTTTTTTTGTTTTTTGTTCTTTTTGTGTTTTTTGTTTTGTTTTTTTGTTCTTTTTTGTTTTTTTTGTTATTTTATGTGTTTTTGTTTTTTTGTTGTTTTTGTGTTTTTTGTTCTTTTTGTGTTTTTTGTTTTGTTTTTTGTTCTTTTTTGTTTTGTTTTTTTGTTCTTTTTTGTTTTTTTGTTATTTTATGTGTTTTTGTTTTTTTGTTCTTTTTTGTTTTGTCTTTTTGTTCTTTTTTGTTTTGTTTTTTTTTCTTTTTTGTGTTTGTTTTTTGTTCTTTTTTGTGTTTTTGTTTTTTTGTTCTTTTTTGAGTTTTTTGTTTTGTTTTTGTTCTTTTTGTGTTTTTTGTTTTTTTTGTGTTTTTTGTTATTTTTGTGTTTGTCCTTTTTTGTGTGTTTTTTTTGTTCTTTTTTTTTGTNGTTACAATGCAGAATGGTACAAAACCATGGGAGAAGAACTGGTGCCAACATTACTTAAAGCTTTTAACTGGGTCATGGAGAAAAAAGTAATTCCCTCAACATGGAGCGAGGCCATCATTTCTATAATTCCAAAGGAAAACAAAGACAAACTAGAATGTGATAACTATCGACCTATTAGCGTCTTGAATATTGACTACAAAATGTTCACTTCCATCCTGTCTAAAAGACTAGAAATAGTACTACCAGACCTTATAAATAAGGACCAGTCAGGTTTTATCAGACAAAGGCAAACTCAAGACAATATTCGAAAGACCCTGCACACTATGAAACATGTTAATCAGCATAACTTGGAGACTGTGATTTTGAGTTTAGACGCAGAAAAGGCTTTTGATTCGGTCCGGTGGGTTTTTCTATACAAAGTCCTGACAAAATTTGGTTTCCACTCAAACATAGTAGATATATTTGCCTCACTGTATAGTAAGCCTACAGCCAAAATTAGAGTAAATGGGGATTTGACTAACAGCTTTATCTTAAAAAGAGGAACACGACAGGGTTGTGGTGCCTCCCCACTCCTCTTCGCCCTATTTTTAGAACCGCTAGCTCAGTGTATAAGAGAAAATCCTGATATTAAAGGGGTAATGATGGCATCAGGGGAACAGAAACTGGCTCTTTTTGCGGATGATGTTCTGATATTTTTGACACAACCAACTCAGACACTCTCCAAATTAATGACGGTACTTGAAGAATACAGATTACTCTCTGGATACAAAATTAATGTCAACAAAACTCAGGTATTATGTTTGAATTTTGAACCAACAGCTAAGATTAGGAACAGGAACAAATGGAATTGGGATTCTGAGTATATTAAGTATTTGGGCATAGTTCTAACAAAGGACCTGTCTAAATTGGTTAAGGCTAACTATGGGCCTCTGACCTCGAGAATAAAATCTAATTTACAGAGGTGGAACACGGTCCCCTTCCTAAATTTATACTCGCGAGTAGAATCTATTAGAACAAATGTTCTTCCCCGTGCGCTTTACCTTTTTCAGTGTTTACCAATCAAAATACCCCAGACATACTTTAATGAATGGGACAGGATGCTGGCAAAATACATATGGCAACATAAGAGAGCTAGGATTAAATATAAAACATTACAATTACCTAAAGAAAAAGGAGGAATGGGCCTCCCGTGTTTGAAGGAATACTATTATGCTGCTCAGCTTAGACCCCTAATCTGTTTAAATTCTCAGACATTTTCAGCAGGCTGGAAGGAAATAGAAATCAGTATCACAAAAGATTTACCTATAATGGCAGTTTTGGCAGATACCAAACTGCAAAAGACCAAAATATTCACTGATAACTTTATTTATGACTCTTTGCTAACCTCCTGGAATGAAACCATTAAAATGTGTAAACTGGGCGAATTGTCAAAAATTCTAAGGTGGTGTGCTTACGACTCCGAATTTGCGCCAAATGCATACGATGATCGATTTAAAAAATGGATATCAAACGGCCTAAAGACCTATGATTCTTTTATCCACAAGGGGGAGTTCGTGAGCTTTCAGACCCTACAGAATAAATATGGGTTAGGTAAAGAGGACTTTTATGGATACTTGCAAGTTAGAGATTATTTTAATAGAAATTTGAAAGCAGTCACTGAAAAAAGTGATTTAGGCTTCTTACAGGTATTTCTGAACCTAATTAAATCTGATTCACAGAGTAATACAATTTCCAAGTTATATAAGGGTATTCAGCAATGTAAACAGAGCAGCACAGAAGGTATCAAGAAAAGATGGGAAAGGGAAGGGGCCCTGATTATTTCACGGGAAAGCTGGACCAACATCTGTCAACTTCAGTGGAAAACAACAGGGTCTAATACATGGCGGGAGTTTAGTTGGAAAAATATAATCAGGTATTTCATTACACCTATTCAGACACGCTATCAAGGGAGGGGGGATGCATGTTGGAGGGGGTGTGGGATAACAGGTGCAAACCATTTTCACATTTTTTGGGAATGCCAGACTATAACTACTTATTGGGTACAAATAAGTGAACATGTTAACAATGTGTTTGGTGTAAAAATCCCCTTCAGATGTGAAACATTGTATTTGGGGGACGTGCATGTGACTAACTGGCTCAACTCTGACAAAAGACTTCTTAATATCTTGCTCGTTGCAAGTAAGAAAGCCATCACAAGGAAGTGGCTGAAAGTGGAATCTCCATCGATGGAGGACTGGATTGACATAGTACACGAAATATACGTAATGGAAAAGTTGTCTTTTTCCCTTAAACTGCAAAAGGACCTTTTTTATAAAATCTGGACTAAGTGGACTGAGTATGTGAAACCGATACGGTCTGATTTTATTTGAGTGAAATTATGTTGTATTTGAAACCCCTGTATAATGGTCTGCTTCCCATGTATGTTCATGTCTGTTCTGTGACAAATTGTTAAAAAAAATAAAAATTACAAAAAAAAAAGAAATTAGAATCACATCAATTATTTCAAAAGGACCATAGGCTGTTTTGGCATTAAACAGGAAACATATTGAAAAGCATCCAAAGCGGACAAAGCTACAATAACCAAAGCATTTAATCAACACTATGAGGATTGGTCTAACTTTTGGTTATATTGATAACAAAGACATGTCACTGTTTAATGAATAAAATCAATAACCAGGACTTAAAGCTCATTAGCCTAGCATTAGCTCAATGGCCAAACGTAGCGCCGCATTTTTAGTAAAACAAAAGAAACAAACAAAGCAAACAACTCACCGTGGAGTTGATTAAGTTAGGACACAATAAGGAATCAATCAGCAGGGTTGTCACAAGCTGTCAAGCAGTCTTCTATGAATAAGGATCCATTTGATGAGGTCACGCTGCCACAGAGACAATAACAGAGTGATCACCCCGGAACTAAGGGAAGGGTTCGACCCCACCACAATAAAAGGATGCTTAGAAGTGGAGATGGAGTTCACATGATTGACAGCAAAAAGAGTTCACCCAGTTCCTTACTTAGTCATCAAAGAGCCGCATTTAACTCGTCAACTTCTCGTTCATGTCTTGAAAAATAGGTGCGTTATGCTTTATTTCATTATAGACTTCAGTGACAAAAATAACACTGGTCCCGTTTCCACTGTCGGAACTTCGGGGTAATTTTACCTATTTACTTATTTGCGTGCGACTGTTTCCATTATGCAGGNCACTTTCTTCAGCTGCCCCTCCTCACCGCCAAAGATAAAAACACTGACCGTTAACTGTACCTTATGACTATTCCCTTTTACTCAACCATCCACCCATGTTTAGCTCACTGCATACTTTCATGTTATCAGTTATTATTGGTTACAAGTATTTATGTTTTTATTGATCTTTCTTTATTGTATTCCTGTAACATTTGTCCTCTGCACCAAATACCAAAACAAATGTAACAGTTGACTTAAATCTGGGCTGCATGGTGGCGCAGTTGGTTAGCACTGTTGCCTCGCAGCAAGGAGGTCGTGGGTTCGCATCCCGGCTCTGCGGCCTCTCTGTGTGGAGTTTGCATGTTCTCCCCGTGCGTGCGTGGGTTTCCTCCGGGTACTCCGGTTTCCTCCCACAGTCCAAAGACATGACTGTCAGGCTAATTGGGCTGGTAAATTGTCCTTAGGTGTGAGTGGGTGCGTGGTTGTTTGTCTCG
The DNA here is from genome assembly GCA_006937965.1 of Callopanchax toddi. Taxonomy (NCBI): domain Eukaryota; kingdom Metazoa; phylum Chordata; class Actinopteri; order Cyprinodontiformes; family Nothobranchiidae; genus Callopanchax; species Callopanchax toddi. Next base: position 1,520,351 of record SSNR01000119.1, on the reverse strand, counting down.
TTCGTCTCTGTGTGGCCCTGCGATGGACTGGCGACCCGTCCAGGGTGTCCCCCGCCTCTCGCCCCTTGACCGCTGGAGATAGGCACCAGCTCCCCCCGCGACCCTCTGTGGAGGATTAAGCGGCTACAGAAAATGGATGGATGGATGGGATGGACTTAAATCTGATTCTGATTTTAGCCTTCCTCTCTCCGTTACTCTCTTTTCTGTAATGCGAGCAACATTTAATTTTTTACATTGTGTTGTGAATTTTGATACCAAAAGCTTCTCTTTTACAGTCCTGCATGACTTTTGATTGGGACCTCTTCCCTCATTCCTTCTAGGTTGTGTATTGGGAAGATGACACCAAGCCTGACACTATTGGCAAAGTGAGAATCACTGGAAACTACACGCAGGTTAACATCACAGGGCTGAAAGCGAACACAGCGTACTACCTCTCTGTGGCTGCATTCAACACCGCTGGTCCCGGACCGCAGTCAGCCCCCATCAACAACACCACAAAGAAACCACGTGAGTCCAGCCAGCCAGAGGAGAGGAAAACTCTCTAAAAGTGTAGAGACGCCAGGAGGTCTGGTGTGCACCTGCAGAGAATCCTGGAAGCTCAAAGGTGCCTTAAGGTGTTTTCAGATTTACACACAGGGTGCCAACTGTAAAGTATGACAATTAAAAATGAAGAGCTATACCTGGCAAGATTTATATTTAAGGAATAATTTAGGAATTTTGAAGAAAGTGTCAAACATTTATTTATCTACAGTAAGGACTACACCAACTGGGGATGTCATTCAAAGCGAGTCGAGTCTCTAAAACACGGAAGTGGTTCTTTGACTGAAGCAATACTCAGGTCAGGAGACACACTCCTGCTGAACGTTGACAAAGTAGCAGCTAATTTTCCAGTATTTAAAAGATGTTTTCAGAAAAGTCATACTGATGCTTTAGAATGCTGTATTGTAAATTTCTACAATTGTGCATTGAACCATTTGTTGAAATGGTTTTATGCTGCTGTTGTTGTTGTTTGGTCTGACTTACTGCCAGGTTTGAGGACCAGTCCTCTGGTACAGGGACTGAATGGTCCTTAAAAGGCCATCCACCCCACACTTCCAGAGCTCCCACAATGCAATGTTGCAGAGAGATGTCACCCAAGACAGTCCTACAGTATCCATAGTCTTAAAGAGCATATTTTAAGTTCTTTTTTTTTTTATTCTGATAAAACTCTGTACAAAAATACTATTTGAAATGTTTATTGAGGGTATTTTGTTTTACAATACATTTTTTAAACCATTTTTCTAGTCAAAAGTGCTCCTTTTTGCAAAGCTTCTAAAAACGCTTTTTTTTTCATATGTGGACCTGTGACGTCAGCTAAGGGAGCTCCTAGCTAGGTGGCGCTGCTTACAGTGTTGTCAGATGTAGATAAATAAAGTATTTGTAGGATAATTTAACACTCTGTATGATCAATAATCCCATAAATCTGATCATTTGAGCCCTTTGTTGTGTGGAGTTTGTGTAACAGATGCTTGTTTTAATCATTGTGTTAGATTTTTTAAAGCTAAACTACTTTAACATCTCAGACTGGCACCGCTCTAGTCTGCCAGCTGCCTGCTCGCTGTCGGCCATGAGTTGTTAGTTTTAGGTTAGAGCACTCTTTAATCCAGTCGGTGTGAATTCATTTTAATAAAAAATGCTAAATTATTATGTTTGTGAATGCCAATCGCCAGTCTGTCAGGACACTGAGTCAACAACGGGACAGCTTCCTTACCGGTACGGTGACTTCTGTTTGGAGACAAAAAACTCCGGCGGTCCTGATCTAGTCCAGGACTGGATGTGATGGAGTCCCACATACCGACGAAAAATAATTCAGTGTGACTCTAAACAGGCGCCGTTACTTCGATCCATTCACCGGAACCGCTGTTAGCACGCAGCAGCTAACAGGAGCTAACGGGGAGACGAGTCTCGTTTCCATGCCAGGTTTGGTACGGTTCGTGGTGGGTCGTAATCCGGTACCGGTCCGCGATTTCATTAGAGCATTTCCTTCAGGTGTCTGACCCTCACCTGGCTGGCGGGGTACAGTAAATCCATGCCGCGATGCTCTCCAGAGGGGCTTCCCGTTCCCAGCGGGGCTCCCAAGAGGGGCTTCACGGCGGGGTTTCCAGCCTGACCCGACACTGTTTCGGTCAGCCTCGAACCGTTAAGCTGCATCCTGTGAAACTTTTTATAAACCTTTCATTTCTTAACAATCCACCTGAACGCAGCTCAATGTTTGGAGCTCTGATGATCAAAACCTGGTGCTAAACGCTGGTATTTTATCCAGACCCGAGTGAGGAGGTGGGTCACGATCTACAGCTGGACCGACAGGGTACAGCCTTACAGGACTGATTGTTTTTATCTTTTTTTTTTAATCTTAATAAAATAACTTCTCACTATAGTAATAAAGTAATAAAATAACGGCACTCTAGGGGTTTGTTTTGCTCATCACAAGTAGTGAATAGTGGATCAGTTTTCTATATAGAGAACCAACGGTCTCCCTGAACCGTCGTCACTTCCGGTTTGGTGAAAAAATTGACAATTCTCACAAAAACAAATCCAAGAGCCTAAATAAGCTGAATTTGTGTAAATTTTTATTCAGAAAAAGTTTCTATTATATTTCTCCAAACATTTGTTTAAGGGAGTGTTTAACTTAAAATATGCTCTTTAAGATAACTAGGACGGACCTCCTCAGCCTCAGGGGCTCCGCCGCCAAGTAGATTTTGGACTATGTTCAGCGACTCTTTCACCAGAGATTGAACGGTCCATCCCCAGGTTCCTCAGATCTGGTTCCTCAGATCTGGTTCCTCAGGTTCCTCAGCTCTGGTTCCTCAGCTCTAGTTCCTCATTGGAATATGTGTTGGTGGGATTCAGGGGCTCCTCACAGTATTCCTTCCACCACCTGACTATCTACTATAACTTCACATCAGCAGCTCCCCATCCTCACTGTAAACAGCGTATCTGTGATTAAATAGACTCAGTGTTACCATAAAGAGACTCTGGTATTCCTCTATGAAGTCTCTTAACTCTTTTATTTTGGTAGTCTATTTCTGTTTGATTGCTGCATCCATTTATGTTAGGTAAATATTTCATTTAAAACCATTAAATTTAGATTAAAACATGTGAGTTTAACTACATACAGCTAGATTTTAAAGTTTCACGCCGCCCTTATAAATGCTTTATAAATAGACTGTTGATTAGTTTGTAGAGAGTTCAAAGCGTTTTGTCCATCGAGGTAGTCGAGGGAGAACCTGGCGCTGGTGTCTGGTGCAGACACATCTCCGTGGCTTTGGGGGATGGGGTGATGATAAGCTACGCGCTCATGTCACCAATGCTGGGCGTGTGTGAGTTGCATGCATGTGTCGGAGGTGCTGCAAGTGTGTGTGTGTTGGAGGTCCTGTGCATGCGTGTCTTCTAGCTTCAGAGGCCATGTGAGCGCGCTGCACTGCAACAGGATGTGAAGGTCGTCAGATTGCAGGCTGCGCCATTGGGACCGTGAAAGTGCTGGTCTGCAAAGTCACGTTCGGGCCGTAGGTTCTGATGCATGATATCTGGTGTGCATGGCTGATTATAAAGCATTTATAAGGGGACTCTTATTATAAAGTGGTACCATTTTTATATATTTGAATTTATGCTTCAGTTTGAGACGTAACATTGACATTTCTTAAATAAATGTGGTGAAAAAGTGACTTTAAAACTTTCTCACCCTGTTCTGAGGAGCTAAATGTGACAAAATGTAACTATTATACCTGCTGATTTTAGCAACACTAGGCCTAGGGCGTAAAACCTATAAATATTAGTTTTACAACAACCATGGTTATGCTTGAAGCCAAATCTGTGAATATACATTCTGTGTGACAGCTTTATAATGTTGTGTACACATTGTTGCAGTGCGTTAGCATGATTTCTGCTCCTGTCTTTAAGAATAGACAGATGCAGACACACTCTTACTTAATCATATGCAAATAAAAACATTGTTTGAACTCCAACCAAATGAAAGCAGCTCTCTATGGTTTGATTTGAACCCAAGACACTGAATAAAAGTTCAAAATAAGACATCAGTTTTATTTCTGTTCTGGAATTCCAAACAGAACAAAATCTGTAAAAGAAAGAAAAGAAATAATGATAACAGAAGCTCAGAGTAAAGGGTTCTGGCCAAACCAAATATCTAATGGTCTGGTTTTGAACAAAATGAGGGAAAAGATGAATCAACATCAGGGCTACAAGAACTGCTTTGTGTCTGCAATGAATAGAACGCACAGGGTGACCAACACTGAGTCAAACAGGTGGTCAGGAGACAGCAGTCATTATCTGTTAGCTTCTTCGGTTTGCTTTAGAAATATTTTTCAACTAAATTAGAGATATGAGGGGTTGAAAATGCTAATGCATAATTACAATATGGTGCAAATGATTAGAACCTACTTGTTTTTCTGTTTTACTTCCAATGAACCAGACTTTCCTCAAATTTTTAAAGGTGTTTTAAGCAATGGTCTTTGTGTTTGGGTTTTGACTGCTTTTTCTTTTCTTTTCTTTTTACCAGATTTTACATGGTTCAATGAGTCACTGTTCAGAGATAAATAGCTTAACAATCAAACATTTCTCACAGAATAGACCAAAAAAAGAAAGAAAACCTTTGATAGCCTGAACTGCTGATGAAGTTTAATAACGATTATTACTGAACATAAACTGGTCAAATTATTTAATTACAGTAAAACACATTTTAATGTATTTATTTTTGCTGAAATGTTTAAATAACAGCAGATGGAGGGATGATGGATGGATGGATGGATGGATGGATGGATGGAGGAGATACAAGGTTTTGGCTTGGCAACAATGATATCCTGGTTCAAAACGGAGTAGAGCATAGACTCCTAGACAAAGAAGCATAGACTCCTTTAATCCCATCTCTACATTCAGTAACTAATAACTAGTTCATTTACTCCCGGTCATCCTAGCCCTTTCTTACATTACATCATGTTATCTTAGTGATGTAAACCCAGCAGTCAAATATATGGAAGTATAAAAAGAAAAGAGTAAATTTGCTCTGGGAAGTAAAACTAGGTGGGAAAATGCAGGAAACCTATGAATCAGAAATAAAAAGACCTATTTGTTCTCTGAGTAGCCTCATTTTTCTCTGTAGCTTTTATTTTTGGAACAGCTCCTGCACCACTTTATCACAGGTGTGCCCAAGTATTCGGAGACGGACCGTTTAACACGTATTTGCCAAATATTTGTATGAGGTTTTGGTATTTTATAGCCTTAAGACCACCACAGAATTCCCAGTTTTATTCATGAGCGTGCTCTGTTAACGTCTCAGATTAATAATTATCTCTCTACATACATGCAGTCTTTTACAAACACAGGGTATGGCAGCCGTCAAATCATATATATGATTTATCTCTGATTTTCTGTTCCAGCACCAGATCGGCCTCCGCTCAACATACAATGGAGCATGATTGGCTCCACGCTAACGCTACACTGGGACCCTGTGGTCGCCATGGAGACAGAGTCAAAGGTGACTGGGTATTTGGTAGGTCCAAGCTCTGCGCAGAGCTCTTATTTATGGCCTGATTTATATTTTGCATTAGCTGTGTGTTTTTCATCATCTCCCACTCTTGTTTTAGGTGGTGCTGAAAAGACATCGATACAACGACATCAGCACCATCTTCACCAACAGAACCACAGCTGAGCTCAGCCTCTCAGCCAGTAACAACTATCTCATTCAAATCAAGGTTCTGAGTGAAGGCGGGGAAGGCGTGGGCAGTGAACCCATCCACATCCACAAATTAAGTGAGGAGACGCTTCTTCCTTCTTTGTATTTCCTGCTTTTTGGCCACTGATAAAACTTTAGAGATGAATGAATCATTTAGAAAGGAGGTTTGATTTTGCTTCAATGGATCTGAGTTCCACCTCATGTAATAGACTTGTTTCAAGAGATGTTTTTAGAAATGTGTGTACAGTGTCATCTATCTCTGCCGTTGGGTTATTATTCCTTGTTGACTGGCTGCACAGGGCTGCAGCATATAAAGCAGTCCTGTGCTCCCATCTCACCGCTGAGCTAAATTGTGAGGCTCAGTTTGCCGAGCGCCCCTTTGATGTGATACCAACTTCATCTTCTCGGGGTACTCTAATAGCCTCTCCTGTTGAAAGCCAGTAATAGTCTAGATATGGAAAAAAGTCACGCTTAGTTTCTGATTTGTGAAGACTTGTCGGAAATTTCCAGGGTAGCAGATTAGTACAACAGCATGGTAAGGCCATTGTAGATAAATAAAATATCTGTGGGCAGGGCGAGAATTTTTTTTCAGGATAAAATGATGTCATTTATTTATTAAAAAAAAAAAAAAAACTTGGATAATCTCTGATATTGTAAATTCTTAAATTTCCATTAAAAAAGAAATCTAAATGTCCACGATTAACCCTTTAGCTGACAGGTCAACTGTTAGCTCCTCCCTCACGGTTTACTCTCGCGTTGTTCCAAGTGGCAAATTGAGCGCACCTCTTACAGCCCAACCATACGCACCCCCCACTCTGGTCATTAACCGTTCACCCTGGAGGGGATAGACCTCTGCGCAGAGCAGAGCAGACCAGCTCTCACTGGTCTCACCGGTTCAACAATCCGCTCCAGTTAAAGGTACAGCGCGCGTGTGTGGGTGGGGGGGGCATGACGAGGTTCGGCCTGGACGGAGCCGGCACTGCAGCGCCTTTCCCCCTCAGTAGTGGAGGATCCGGCGTTCGTTGTTGCTTTACGCTGCAGTGGTTTGGGTGTGGACTCAACGCCGGTTCTGTCCACGTTGCAACATTTCTGAAAAACCAGAAACAAAAGAATTGTTGAGAATAATTGATAAAGCTGGAGGTGAACAATCCTGACGTAAATGGTCTGTTGGAACTGGTTCTAAGTCGGAACTGGTTTTGAATTCCCACCCCTATGGAAGAGCATGGAGAGAAAATCCTCTCAACTCCTACTAGTTTTTATTTCTTTCTTTATAAAGTTACTACTTTCAATGTTTCATTTGATTTTTGTTGAGGCTGCTAAACTAAACTTACATACCTCAAAATCAGTTTGATCTAACAGTGCGTAGCGGTACAACTTGTCTTCATGTTTCTTTATTATACGCATAATTAATTTGCAGCAGGTTGTTGAAGTTCACTTAAACATAGATGTTTACATCTTTCCATTTATCATAGTGCAGTCATTCACACTGTCTTGTTATTTATCAATATTTGCACATTTTTGACTGTCTTTAAATGCCATTGTTGTCACGTTTTGTAGTGTGTGTAGAGAGGACCCAGGCGCAGATGTAAATCCAAAGAACAAGTATTTATTCGAAGCACGAAAGACACGACTCAGACTTACACGACTACAACTCACTAAGACCACGACTAGGAACCGACAAACACAGACGAGACAGGCACGCTTATATACACAGAGGGAGGTGATGACAAGACGAGGCACAGGTGGCTGGATTACAATGAGGATCACCTGTGTGAGACAAAGGGGAGAAACATTAGTACAAAGCACAAGACATGACACTAGAGGGAGACATTTGACCTCAGGAAGGTGACATATGACAACTGTTCAGTGATTGTTCGATCATTTATTGTTACCAACATTAATTAAAGTGATAATATGCAACTTTTTCATATTTTTAAATCTTCTCCTTGAGCCAGTCTGTGCTAATCTGACTCTTTACAGAGTTAATGAAAAGTCACTTAGCCCCATCTGGTGATTAGATCCAGAATACCACGATTGCAAGATCTCCGTCGCCGTCACGGTACCCAGGAAGTTACGTGTCTCACGAGGGTTAGGCTAACCCAAAGTGGCTAGCTGTTATGCTAGCTCTGGAGTGTTTTTAGCTCATGATTCCTGATTTTTCCCATCTCTCCCTGCTTGAACACAGCTGATTTCTTTGAAGGAGTAAATAACCGCTCCTGTAGAAAGCTATGAAGGCTGAGGAGACATTTCAACAGGTAGATTTAGGCGTTTAGAGGCTGAAACAATATGCTAACTTGTGTAATGCAGTGATTTAAAACAGACACCAGAGGGAGCCCAAAACAAGAAAAACTGCTTATTAAATTTCTTAAATAATCGAGATCTCAGTTTTAATCAAAATTATTGTGATTATCCTTTTTGCCACAATCGAGCAGCCCTACTGTACATACAGTAGATATGTATTATTAGTCTATTATGATTAAGGGCATTTATTATATAAGTTTTACATGATTAAAAATGCACTCATAGATTGTTCATATACATATTTGTCTAAATCAAATTCGAGCTCCTTTCTAGACGTTCAAATGTGAGTTTTTAAGATTTTCCAGCATTTAAACTGGTGATGTTTTACATACATGCACACACTAAATGACTCACAATGATTCCCAGTATATAAATTACATATATATCATAAAACCAAACATTGTGGTGATAAAACCAATTTTCAGTCACTGTTTCAAATAATTTGTTAAAAATTCAAACACTTTCAAAATCGTGAAAAAATCACATCAAACTTCGAGCATCGTTGAGGATTATAGAACCCTCATTGCCCCAAACACTCGAATCAATGCTTTTTTGTTCCTGGCAGCTCTTCATGTAGCAGTTTAATTCAGATGTTTCTCAAAATTTGCAAGGAGATGCGAACCCTCTACATCCACACTGCAAATAAATGGCATCACAGCTAGTCGACCCCACCCTGGTTCACGGACAGGAGGGTTAGCATCATGACGTTTTTCTCTCCTACGGTGTTATTCCTCTCTCCTACAGCATCCATTACAATTTTGTACACATGGTCAACTGTGCAAACTAGGCGATGACATAATTTTTTTACTTCAAGGAAAATGAATATCTGCTTTCTCTAACTGAAGAGTTGACAACATAGCATGGGGGCTGACTTGGCTGTAGAACTGAAGTAGAGCTGGGAGGTGTCCATGTGTCCCTGCAAGACGTCCAGTAGTGACTCCTCTAAGGGATAAAGTTCCAGATCTTCTCCCTTTTTCAAATGTTGCTTTACATATTGTTTCTAGTCAGTTTTCCTCGTGTCTTAGTGTGCATGGACGTTTGTGGATAGTGGGAAGCGAGACCAGAGTCAAATTCCTAGTGAGCTGCTGACTGTATACTTGGTAAAAAACCAAACAAACTGATTCTGATTCTTAGTAAATGTACATCTTTGATTCCAGATTTGTTTCTTGTTCTTTTAATCAAGTGTATGAAGTAACAACCTTAGAAAACCTCCAAGGTTTTTTCCAGTAAATTTAGGATTTTGATCCTGGAGAGTTTTTCATGACTGCAATTTCACAATTTTTATTTTGATTTATTTAATTTTATTATTTAGTTTAATAATTTTTCCATCTATGGCTGCATGGTGGCGCAGTTGGTTAGCACTGTTGCCTCGCAGCAAGGAGGTCGTGGGTTCGCGTCCCGGCTCTGCGGCCTCTCTGCGTGGAGTTTGCATGTTCTCCCCGTGCGTGCGTGGGTTTCCTCCGGGTACTCCGGTTTCCTCCCACAGTCCAAAGACATGACTGTTAGGCTAATTGGGCTGGTAAATTGTCCTTAGGTGTGAGTGGGTGTGTGGTTGTTTGTCTCGTTCGTCTCTGTGTGGCCCTGCGATGGACTGGCGACCTGTCCAGGGTGTCCCCCGCCTCTCGCCCCTTGACCGCTGGAGATAGGCACCAGCTCTCCCACGACCCTCTGTGGAGGATTAAGCGGCTACAGAAAATGGATGGATGGATGAATTTTTCCATCTACAATGACTATATTATGTAGCAGAATAGAGTATGTTTAGGTGTGTCTTGGTGGGATGAGTGTTTCTGATGCTTCACAGCTTGATCTACTGGTTTTGGTTTGCAGGTATGGGAGCTCGAGGCTCTGGAGCCTCCCGCCTTAGACGGCTGTCCTGCTCTGCAGTCCTCGTCAGCGCACTGCTCTACTTCATCTGGTGATGTCAAATCTCTGCCTGTGGAGCTCCCCCTCCTCTTCCACCCCCATCTCTTCATTCAAGCCTGTCCCATGTTGACCCTCCACTGGAATGGCACAAGGCCCAGGATTCAGTTGTTGGACTGGGAGGAAGGGGGAAATTACTGGACTGCGCCAAACTCTTAAAGGGACCATGCCACTTCTTTTGAATACTCATGCATGATATATTTTGCTTTCTTTCATTCTGTATCAAAAGTGCCACCATCTATTCTTTAAGTTTCAATTCAGAAGTTTCTACATGACTTTCATTAGTATCTTTGGAGATACAGTTGCCTTAAAACCCACTTTACTAAAACAGTCCATACCAAAGTAGGTGAGAGCGGCTGCTTGCATCAACCCTATGAAAGAGTTCCCAGCAGTCATTACAGTATAATCAATGGCTGCACCCATTTTTCAGCCTGTCAAATTATCCTAAAGCCATTCATTCACAAGCATGTTTTTTTGCGCAGCTGTTGCCAATAAAAATATCGGTTCTTAGATTTTCACCAGGCTTTGTCAAATATATGACAGATGCATAATTGATCAGCTGTGCCTGAAACCCACTTATCTCTGACTGCTGAAATAATGTTACGTCTGTTAGAGAGCCACAGGATCCTGAGCTTTAGGCCCCTTTCACAACACTCTGATAGATCTTGGCATTTTGCTCTCTATCTCATGCTCCTCTAAATAATAGATGCCTATCACGCTCTGCATTCTCAGTCTAGCGAAAAAATGGGGATTGAGGGAAACAGACATGTGGTGTAACTACATCAAGCAGATCCCATGTGTACCGCTCCGTCTCCGCGTTAAGACGACCGCTGTTCTACATCATATCGCAGGAGATGCAACATCAACAACCCGAATGACCACCTGCCACAGTGCACAAAGGACTGCAGGATAACAGTGCCTTCGCTAGAGCTCACCCCTGTGATTTTCTCTCTTTCCTCCTCAGATGGCTTATGGAAAGACTCATGATGCAGTGGGGGAATTTGTTTGCTTTGCTTTTCTGAAAAATACTAGCTACATAAGACAGGAAGCTCAGGATGTCGGAGCAACCCCTTATGGGAAATGGTTTGTTGATTAAATTTTCATCGAGGCGCAGGAGCACCTGAGACAAAAAGGGTTGGCAGATTTAGGAAAGCCGCTATAGATTTCAATATGTAGTAGGAAATTTTGGTACCAGTATTTATGACCTGTGGTTTAATACTAAATGTATGACTCCATCCATGCTGTGATTTACGGGCTATTAGGACAGCAGAGTAATGGATGCAAATACAGTGGTGGAAGAGGTCTAACTGGAAATGGAGCACAAGGCGTGGCTATCATCCCCCACACTCCCACTTCACCTAAAGTCTGTTGGACACACAGCAGACTGAACGGCAACAAAAGACCATCACTGCTCTGCTGAGGACACTATTGCTTTTTTTTACAGCCTTTCATCGTGTGGATGAGTCCGTCGTAAGACATCTGAATACGAGTCGAGGTGTGATTGCTGGGGTCCTGGTGACATCAGAGTGGAGGGATGAATTCAGTTGAACTGCTACACATTACTGTGCCTTTGCCAAACACGGGGTTGTGTACAGTCATTACCTAGGGCCTTTTTTTCATTTTCTGCATTTTAAACTCTTGAAAGCACAAGGAAGTGATGCAAGGTGACTGGAAGTCCTCAGTTGACTGTCTGAACAGGTGTGTCGGACCCCAGAGGCCTCATAAAAGGTAAAAATGGCCGACATAATCAGGCTGTCCTTATCTGCTCCTTGACTGGATTCATAAAACTCTGTGCTCGTTGATTAGACTCCTGCAGACCAGTCAATGGGATATTGATTTTCCTGGCCCATTATTGTGGCTGTCACAATCCAGCTGCTTGATTGACTGATGGCCAAGTCCTTATGCACCTGTTATATTGTGTTATAGTCTCTGATGTTTCACATGTCCTCTACTATTTCCACCCTTATTCTCATCAGACAAACCTAAAGTTTTTTTATTTCTCTAGTATTTGTGTTGCTGTGTTTTGGTTTGACCAGAAACATCACTGTAGACCGTTTTTTTTTTTTTTTTTTTGCTCAGATTCAGCCAACAGCTCTTCTTGTTCAGATTCAAAAACATGTATTTGTGGTGTTGTAAACTGTGAATTGGAGCTCTGACCTGAAATTGATCAGCTGGTTGGTTCTTTTGAGTTACAACTCAAAACAAACAGTTGTGTTGTGCCCCAACAGTAGGACTGCAGCGTCATTCTTGCCAGCAGCAAAGAAGCCCAGTCACACCAGCATTTAAACTGTGAATTTCTCTGCTGACGAAAATTTAGTCTTGCTTCGATAATAAGAGTCTTTTTTAAATCAGAAATATTTTGTACTGTGAAAAAGGATTTCACCAAATCAATTTGGCTACAAGTGGCATCATAGTATAGTTTTAAACCAGCTTTGAGTTGTAGATGCTTGAATAAATGTCCCAATGTGGCCAAACATGAGTCGGTTCTATCAGGTTCCCTTAGTTTATTATGTTACTGAATATATCATCACCATTTTAATGCACCTATGTTACACAGAAATGAATATAAAATTCAAAGAACTCTTTCTGAGTAGCCGGCATGTTCACTTCTGCAACAGGAAGAGACCCCTTAACACAGGATGAGGACTCTGCTACATTTAAGGCTTTTAAAGGAATCACATTTGTTATTCACTTTTGATTTTGGCTCCAGACAATCACAAAAACAAAGTAATCAACAAAACATTGATTATTCAAATATTCTGTCAAATTCCACGTTATTTTGTCTTGCTGTCTGAACGACGCTCACTTCCACCCCTGCAGGAGGCTAAACTTCTAAAGAGCACATCTCTCCAACCTGCTGAAGACAATGAGTGTCTGCAGATTCTACATAGTGTTTACCAACTCAGCCAATCGCAGTGTTGCCAGATGTACGATAATTATCGTATTTGTAGGATAATTTAGCACTCTGTACGATCAATAATTCCATAAATACAATAATTTGAGCCCTTTGTGGTGTGGAATTTGTGTAAGAGATGCTTGTTTTAATCCTTGTGTTAGATTATTTAAAGCTAAAACTACTTTAAAGATTATAATTGTGCACAGTGTTTGATCCACTGATATTAAAACCTGGGTTAAGGCTGTAACTTAGTAGTGTACGATAATTTTTCTTAAAATACGATAATTTTAAGATCCTGGTACGATACTTTAACATTTCCAATCTGGCAACGCTGGCCAATCGTATTAAATAATCCAGATTTAAATATTGACCATTTGTTTTCATAATTGAGCAAACCTTGTTAAAACATATATAAAAACAGCCAGAATAATGGCGATGATGATGGTGATAGTCCTCGCAGCCTTGGCAAGATCTTAAGGTGGATCTTTTTTAATGAAATTATATTTATATTCTTGTTGATGCAACATGAAAGGTGCACAATGGTTCTGAGCATGCACAAAATAGTCCAAATCAGAGCCATCAGTTTGAGGGAGCCCACCCATGATGCAGCACATCGACCTTCACTGATCATCCAGCATTTGGCCGTGCTAGCTTCATGCTTAGGCTACAACGCCACCATGCTAACATGGTGTCATCTTCTAGCATTGTGGGTGCATCCTGATGAGAATCCTGCTAGGATATAAATGTTGAGAGTGCAAAGGATCAGAAAACAGCAGGAAAAAGCTATTTGATAGGAAGAAGTTCATACATGATGTGCTAGTTTCTGGTGTGACTTGGCTTCATAGATGCCTACGTATGTGTTTTAATCCAAGTGTTGTAATAAGTTTAGCTAAAATTTCCAAATGATCTCTAGATTGCAGACTTAACAGTTTTACATGATATAACTTTGTGACAGCTTTTTATTATTATTGGCTACATATTTGTAGTTTAGCTTAATGTCTCTAGATTTTTCTCATGCTCACATAAGAACAAAAGTCACGTTTTGGCCATGGGCTTTGATTATTGCTTCAACGTACAATCTAATAGAAAGACGGACGTGATGGAAGCCGGTTGTGTTGATGGAACTGTAGTGATCCCAGAACAAAAACATATCTATTCCTATCCATGAGGTTGGCACATTTAGATTAGATTTTGTGGGTTTTGTTCTTAGAGAGGAGTGCACATGGTACAATGTATATAGCTTGCATATATTTTTTAAACATGGCCATCAAAGACAACCTTACTGCTTTTATATAGTGTGTTCTCTGGCTTTAATACTGATGTATTAATCAATGATCTCTGTGAGATGCTCACATGTAGAATGGTATTTTCATATTGAAAAGTAACTGTATTGTCTTGTATACTAAAATGTGCATGTTAATCATTGTTTGTTAATTTGTGTTGAGTTTTTTCTATACCTGTAACTTAGTAAAAATGTTTATTCCTGCCAGCGATGTTTTTCTCCTGTTTTTGTTACACTGACTCAAATGATGAGTTTCTACATGCAGACATTGAAATATGGGTCACTATTTAGGCCCGAGCAGCGAAAGCGCTGAAGGCCTCTTGTAATTCCTCTGTTTATTTTTCTTTCTCCCGGCAAAAATAAATGGGCTAGTTGGAGGCCTTAACATATTTTAAAAATCACCAAATTTGGGGGATTTGTAGAACCTGGTGAAAATTTACGTATTTTAAGGGCCTCGCAAAAGTCGCCAAAAATTGGCTCAACAGCGCCTCCTAGAAAATGAAAAAACACCCTCCCCCTTGACCTTTTTTTACAGTAGAGTTATGAAATTTAGTACACTTGTAGAAAATACCAAGACGCACGAAAAAGTCTCTTACCATCATGGTTTATATCAAACAGGAAGTCGGCCATTTTAGGTCAAACAAACCATTTTAGGCTCGTTTTGGCTGTTTGGAGGGTCCACAGCTGATATACTCCAGCTAGAGATTTTGATTGATCAACTTGATTTTTGGTGATTTTGCTCATAAGTCATGGAGAAGCTTAAGTTTTGAAAATTGTGAGTTTTTGTTAATGTTCAGGGGGCGGGGCCAGGCCTCAAAGTCGGGCGACTCTTTATTTTACATTAATAGGTTGGCATGCTCAGTTGAAAGGAGGGACCAAAATCATGCAGCAACTTTAGGTTGTGTGCAGGCAACACAAGTGCAAAAACCATTGCAAGACCTGGTTTCAAAACCAACACACCAATAGTTTAATTATTTCCCAAGAATCATCTATTTCCAAGCCTTCTCGTGCATTTCATTATGCACAGAAAAATAGCAATTTATAAATACAAACATGAGTTATTCCAGTTCAAATTTACAATCGTGTTTGTCATTCTGGGTAGGAAGTGCACTTGCCATCAATGTCACAGCCCAGTTTTAATTCCTGCACATGCCGTGCTTTGCACAAAAAGATCTATAGACGTTGCTGTTGAATAATTCATTGAAGATCACAGTGAGGACTGTGCAAATATCAAGTGAAATCTAATGAGTTAATGAGATGAATTAACTCAGATAGACGACATTACTGCAGCGCTTGATCAAACTAAAAGCACCGTTTCCCATAATCCAAAGCAAGAAAAGCAAAAAGCTGCTGCTTGTGGGATTCACACATCACTAAAAAGCAGACTTTTTTTAAGTCAGTGAGACGTGAACAGGATTACTTTATGTCACAGCAGTTTGTAGAGCAAAGGAGTGTTTTAGAATATAATCACTGGATTCATCAAAGCGCGTTGCACTGCCTGCTCAGCTCTGTATTTTACCCATCATTAGTGCTGCACAGGCCCACCATCTGTGAAGAATTGAAGTTTTTTCTATTATTATTTCTGGACCAGAGGTTGTATTTAAGTAATGTGCAGGCTGTGGGATTTAAACTCGTGCGAGGGAGTGATACAGAAGATATCACATTTGATTTCTTCTTCGATTTAGCTCCTTGTTTAGATTTTTTTTTTCAGGAAAATGCCATTTACTCTGAGAGAAAATGATCACTAGCCAGTTTCCCTGTTATAAGTTTGAAAGGTTTTACAGCTACTTTGAGTTGAGTTCTGTGTAAAAGTTATCCATGAGTACTTCCTGAGCTGACTCTATTTAGAGATTGATGTCTGATAAGCTAACGACTAGCTCAAACTCGACAACAACCAAAGTGTGTTGCTGCTTTCTAAAAAACTGCTCCCATTTCCCAAGTTTCACAGAGATTCATGTTCTATTAATTTATGAACCATTACACAGTCATCACTTTGACCACTTTGATCAAGAATGGCAGACTTTTGTCCCACCAGCACAGACTGCCCTGCTGAAAAAACCAGCATAGACCAGCAAATGCTGGTTCCAGCATATGTTGTGTTTTGGTGCTGGTATGCTGGTCCATAGTGATCCATTAGTTCAACCAGCATAGACCAGCACCAAACCAGCATAGACCAGCAAAGACCAGCAATTAAATCATGATGGCCTTGATTTATATGCTGGTCTATGCTGGTTTGGTGCTGGTTTAGCTGGTAGACCAACATGATTCAATGCTGGTCTATGCTGGTTGAACTAATGGATCACTATAGACCAGCATACCAGCACCAAAACACAACATATGCTGGAACCAGCATATGCTGGTCTATGCTGGTTTTTTCAGCAGGGTGTTGATGCAGATGGACACTTAATGTTTATGTACTTAGCAGACGCTTTAATTTAAAGCAACTTACAATATTTAACCTTTCTGGCATGTTGTGGTCTGTGGGGGGAAACCGGAGTGCCCAGAGGAAACCCACATGTGCATGGGGAGAACATGCAACCTCCACGCAGAAAGGCTGCAGCCAGTAATCAAATGTGTAACCTTCTTGCTGCTATCAACAGAAATATATAAACGGGTTTGTTACAACCCTCCCTTTTTCCCCAGATGTTGTGGCTTGTGTAAGAAAAAAGTTTGCAGAGTCTTGAGATGTGGTATAAAAATAATTTATTAAACAAAACCAACAAAAATCGCTCCAGGGCCGGTAACACTAACACAAATTGTAACACAACCCTGGAGGATAAAACAAAAACCCCAAAACTTACCAGCCAGGGGAGGGACTAACATAAAATATCTTTTAATTACCAAAAAGAAAAGAAAACTCCACTGGAGAAACAAAAGACAGGATCAACCTCCCCCGGATCTGGAAAAGAAAAGAAACAGAGTTATTTACAATATTTACATGAAGAAGGACTAAATCAGGCTGTCAGTTTAAATATCAAAAAGAAATGTTCTTATCAGAAGGATGTAACCAAAGTCTCAAACACAAAGAAACTAAAAGGGCTCAAACAGAACTTATAATAATAAGAGTTTAACTCTAAACAAAAACTCTTCAAAAGTTCAGCCCACAAATACAGCTTAACAATAGTCTTTGTTTCAAACAGACCAACACTTAACCCAAAGCTGCATGGAGTCAACTCATGGAGTGGAGTTGCTCCTAGAACTGAGTCACTTCCTGGCTTTTGTAGGCTGCTGGTGTCGAATTAGTGGAATTGGGTTCAGCTGGGAGAGTGCAGACCGGAGCGCGCAATGACGTCATCGGTGATTGATGGGTCCGTTGTCATGGCGACGGGGGTGTGGTCCGCAGACTTCTCCGGTAGACTGGCTTTTGGACTCTTCTCCCAGAGCAACTACCAGCAGCAAGGAAGTGGCTGAACAGAAAGAAAAGGGGGGGCACAAACAACAAAAGAAAACAAAACACGGACCCAAAACATAGGGCCGTGACACCCCCACCCTAATAAACAGAGAAAACCCCGTTTTCTCTAACCATCAACATGTAGATACTATCTACTTACAAACCCCGTCCCAGTCAGGGTTACGGAACAAGCAATCTGCCAACACGTTTCCTGTGCCTCTCTTGTGTTTTATGACTAACTCAAATTCCTGTAGGAACAAACACAGACCCAAAACATAGGGCCGTGACAGGTTTAAATCACAACATATTTTCATCGGGGTTCTCAAGGGAGAGCTTGATGCTCCGTACGCAGGCCCTGCCATAAGCACAAAGGGGGTGCAACGTTGCTCCAGGAATCAGACCCACAGCATTCTGACACACCCCCTCCCCCTGGACAGAGGTTTAGGGCTCCTGGACCGCGGAGCTGGTTGGTGCCATCGTTTGAGGGCCTTTGACAGTTCTGTGTCTAGAGTCTACAAGCTTCCCGTGTGAGCGTTCTTCCTCCACTCTCCGCAGTTGGATGTGAAGCGGGAAGGCATCAGTCCGCCTAGGCGCGTTTGGGCAGAGGGGTCCAGTACGCACACAAGATATCGGGCGTGCTGGTGGACCAGTTCTGTGCAGCCCTGTATATAAATAAGTAGGACTGCAGACCCTGACTTTTACTAAAATGTAGACTTGTGCACCACCACTTGTGTAATTTCTCAAATTTCACTCAAATTTGTGTTTGAAACTAGAAAGCAATACATTCCAAGATTGTTTTTTCCTAATTGCTTTATTTAATAAATGAAAACCTTTTTATGCCTTGTGCAGATTTTTTTCTACAGTAAACCAAATACTTTGGTAGGTTTGACAAGTAAAAATAAAAACTCCCAATCAAATATTTAGTTTTTTAATGTATTATTGATGTTCCTTTCAGGTTGGACAGGTGGCTGACACATCGGTGCGATGCTTCCACCACAACATGCCTATTAGGCTATTTGTAAATTGCTTTGGATAAAAAAACGTCGTCTAAATAAATAAATAGACAAAAACATTTCGAGTGTAAAATGATGTCTCTGGTTAAAATCTCAGCAGCTGCCTCTCTGTTTCACAGGATACTCTGGTTTCTCATCGCCCAGACAACTGTAGCCTCACCAAATAGGCTACATCCTCTGACCTTTGACCTCTGTTGACCATCACAACAATAATCCATCTTTTTCCCAATAACTTGGAATACAATCACTCTTGGATTATGTTTTAACCTGAATCAAGATCCCTACAGGTGTCCTACTGTCCACTTTCAAGTGTCCATCTCCCAGATGACCTTAACTGGACACTGGCTGGTCTAATAAAACACTCTCTGTAAAGAAGTCTCTTCTTTAACACCAAATGACTGGTGTTCCAACTGTAATCTCTTGTTTACAGAACATTCTCTGGTTGTTCCTGTTCAGGGTCACCCACACACTCACACCCAAAGTGTTATAATGCTTCTCTGCTATTTTCATGCATTTTCTACATTATAATGTGAGTCTTAACGGGCGGAAGTCATGTGACTTGGTAACTCCCTCACAGTCCCTTGTCCAATCAGAACGATTCACAACTCCACTAACTCAGTTCTGATTAGTACACTTAACATCTTCTGATTGGTTAAATGTAAGATAACTCGTCTCAAAACTAATACTCAGTTCCGGTACAAGTCAGTCTTGTCTTGTCTTGCTGGTCTTGTCTTGACAGTCTTGTCGAGTCTTCATACAGTCTCAGTCTTGGTCTGAGCTACAGCCTGAATGCAGTCGGAGCTGCTATGCTGCTATCTTAGCTGAACCCTTATCAGCTTTGAACAAGGCCTCTCAGCCTCTCCCTCACCACGGGAAGATCAGAAATGAATTCAGCATGCTGCTGAAATGCCTCCCTTGCTGACCGGGACGTATCCACGGACTGTCCGGCGAGGTCCTCGGCGGCCACGCCTTCCAGGACCACCACTCTGAGTCTGGGGACTCCAGCCTCAGCTCGTGGAGAAACCAACGCCTGCCAGATCTAGGAGCGTCCACCTGTCAGTGAGTGAACACCACTTTCTGATCGAGAGGTTTGCTTTGATAAAGCTTAATTCTTCCAAACTCAAATTAGCCTAAATTGACTCTTAAAGTCCTAACTAGGTTAACTAAATTAACTAATTTCCCTAGTCATTAAAACATATGCTACGGTCCGTTAAAACTCACAATTAAACTATCTTTAACATCCTCAACATGTTTAAGAATATTAATTGTGTTTACATCAAACTTTCAAACTGTCTTATCTGTCTGTGTTCTTAGGTTTTTCAAATTAAACGATTGTTCAATCTTTATCTGCCTCAGCTTCACGTTATTAATACGGTATTTCAATTCACTGTACTCTTTCAAAGAACCTAGATAATTCCTGTAAACACTGAATATAAGTGATAGTATTGGAGATATTTTCTCCATATAAAACTTCCAAAACTTATTAGTGAATTTACAGAGGGTGTAGTTAAAATAATTAAATAGTTATTTCAAAACGCTACACAACACAGTCTCACTCCGAACTCGTCGGAAACAAACGCTTGGTCACTCGCCTTCTGCGTACAGTACCGACGCTATAAGTGCCCTTTTTCGTCCCATTTGTACGAAACGGTGTCTCCGTTGATTCTAATGCAAATCCCCCTGCAGCGTTTTTGTGACGAGATGGGATGTTCGCTGACGCTGTGCTGAACACGCACATTTCCCCATCGTTTGGATAACTTTTTGTGTTTTTTGTCAGACATTTTTAGAGCCACGTTTAATCATGGACGTTTGTAGCCCACTTTTGCGGCAGTTTATGCTTACATTTATATAAACTGGACTTCTGAACGGGACTAAAACGAGTTTATACCGTCATCTATTAGGATCGATTAATTTACAATACATTTAGCACCACCTTTGATATATATATACACATGGGCATGCTTTATTTAACTGCTCGAGGCAACCGTTTTGATTTATTTGTCACTATTAAGCCGTGTTTATTACTTTTTTGCTCTGTTACGCCAAACATAACAAACTACGTTTCCCACAATGCTCGGCAGCGGAAAGAGAGCCGGGTCCGAGACGCTTTTGTTTACTTCACGAGTCTCGTCATGTTTCTGATTGTTCTGTGACCCACTCGTAGTGGGGCTGTGAAAGTGTTGCATCAAAATTGTTTATTTTTATTTTCAAGTCACTAAAATGGAACAATTCGTCATGACAGCGACAGAAGAGCGACGTCCTCCATTTATCAAGGTAAACTGAACACCTTCAGTTTTTTTTTTCTTTTGGGAATGCAACAGGCCTAGCCATAGAGCTTAAAACACCTCTATTTATGTTTTCAGTCAGCTGACGGCCGCTGACAGCTTTGTTTTCATATAGGAAACGTGTACAACTTCGATATTAGCAGACTTTTAGCCTAGCACAGCATAGCATCATTATTTACTTTTCAACAAAATCAACCATCACACAGATATCAGTGTGCTTCTGTTAACTAATTATGTGTTTTGTTAACGTTTTTAGATTCATCCTTGTCGCCCTGTGCTTGCATATTTGCCTCGTTTAAAATAATATTAATTTCCAAAGTAGAAAATAGCCTACGTGCGTATGACGTCAGACGTCATTACAGCAACATTCCCCTCCCTCTTTCGAAAAGGGAAGTGAATATATGGTAATGATAAATATATGATAAAAATAGTATAATCAGCTAATTCAGATATGATTTATTGATGGGGGATGTTTACACATTAGTTACTGACAAAATAGCAAAAACCTTTCAGGAGCTCACACTAAAGTGTAGCCTATTAAATGTCTTTCAGGACATTTTCCAAATGTATTGGTCAAAACGTCTATAATACAAATTTTAAATGAATTATTTTAAATATGCATGACTTACATTGACTATATTTGGTAGATTTGAAAAATTATTAGCTAACCTGCTATTATAGTCTTCAATATATCCTAAATAAGAAAAAAATGAATGAAATGGCATGTAATATTGCACACCTGGCTGGCACACGGACCAGTGGTGGTGAGGTCAGTCTATCATCTGTTTGGTCAAAGCAGCAGGGAAGAGAAAATCAGTGTAACAATATCCATGTGAGGCTCCTGAGGAAATCACTTTCTATTTCTGAGGTTGATTAATCGTTTGTATCAAGTTTGAATAAAGTAATGTAACAAACGTTGTGCCAGAGGAAAGACTTGTGGTGTAAGGACCTAACTGTGGATTGAATAATACTGCATTGTATTAAAAATGATCATAGCAGCTTCCCTTCTGTTGCAGGACGTTAAAGCCAGGCATGCTGACACTAAGGTTCCTGCACTTCAATCAGCAAAAGACTTCTACGGTGGCTGGCTTCCTGTCTCACAGATGTTTAAAAGTAATAAGAGCATTATATTGTTTTCTATGAAGAATTTGTAGATGTGGAATTAAATGTCTGTTTTTACTTGTAGATCACAAGAGCGAGCTCTTGATACAACGTCTGGATAAAGACACCATGGCAGTAAAGGTCAAGCCAGAGGTCACTGCAAATTCAGAGAGGAGAGACGAATCCTGACGTTGGTGGTTGATGAATGGTTCCAAGCACTGGATGTCCATACCGTCTAAAGACACAGTCTGGCCATGGCAAGAATTTCAAAGGGGTACGTATTTCAAATAATCAGCTGTAAAAATGATTATATCTACAGGTGAAAGTTGGAAAATTGGGCAAAAGTTCATTTATTTCAGATATTCAACTTCCATCCATCCATTTTCTGTAGCCGCTTAATCCTCCACAGAGGGTCGCGGGGCAGCTGGTGCCGATCTCCAGCAGTCAAGCGGCGAGAGGCGGGGGACACCCCGGACAGGTCGCCAGTCCATCGCAGGGCCAGATATTCAACTTAAATAGTGAAACTAATAAATTAGATATTTCAAGCCTTTACTTGTTATAATTTTGATTATTATGGCTACAGCTTATGAAACCCCCAAAATCTCGGAAAATTGGAAAATAGTGAAAAGGCTAAATATGTTAGCCTCAAAGTGTCACACTCTAATCAGCTAATGGATCCAAAACGCCCGCAAAGGGTTTGTGAGCCTTTAAATGGTGTCTCAGTCTGGTTCAGTAGGAATCACAATCATGGAGAAGACCGCTGACCTGACCGTTGTACAGATAGCCATCCTTGACACCCTCCATGAGGAGGGAAAGTCTAAAAAGGTCATTGCAAAAGAGGTTGGATGTTCTCAAAGTGCTGTATCAAAGCACAATAATTTTAAACCCAGGTGAGAACTGTCAGAAAAAAGGAAACTCAAAAAGTGTTTAGGGACCTTCACAAGGACTGGACTGAGGCTGGAGTCAGTGCATCAAGAGCCACCACACACAGACGGATCCTGGGCATGGGCTTCAAATGTCATCTTCCTCTTGTCAAGCCACTCCTGAACAACAAACAACGTCAACAACAGTGTTCCAAAGTCCTCTTTTCTGATGAGAGACAATTTAGCATCTCATTTGGAAACCAAGTTCCCAGAGTCTGGAGGAAGAATGGAGAGGGACACAATCCCAGATGCTTGAGGTCCAGTGTGAAGTTTCCACGGTCTGTAATGATTTGGGGAGTCATGTCATCTGCTGCTGGTGGTCCACAGTGCTTTATTAAGTCCAGAGTCAACGCAGCCTTCTACCAGAACATTTTGGTGCTCTTCATCCTCCCTTCTGCAGACCAGCTCTATAGAGATGCTGACTTCATTTTCCAGCAGGACTTGGCACCTGCTCACACTGCCAAAAGTACCAGTGACCATGGATTACTGAGCTCTGATTGGCCAGCAGACTGACCTGACCTGAACCCCACAGAGAATCTATGGGTCATTGTAAAGACAACGATGAGACAAAAGAGTGAACAGGGCAGAACAGCTGAAGGCTGCTATTCAAGCATCCTGGTCCTCCAGACACCTCAGCAGTGCCACAGGCTGACAGCGTCCATGACACGCCGCTTTGAGGCAGGAATTCAAGCAGAGGGGGGCTCAACCAATTACTGAGTACATATGCATGATTATACTTTTCAGTGGTCCAATATTTCTCTAGTCATTGTTTTTTTTATTTCATGTAATTTTCTCAGATTTTGAATTTGAGGTTTTCATGAGCTGTAAGCCATAATCATCATATTTCACTTGTACCCTTCATTTATTACACTACAATTTATACTGTTTGAAATCAGTGTTTACAGCTAAAAACACATTTAGTATATTGGGATTTTATAATATTTATATAAAAAGGAATTCATGTCAGACATGTTTGCTAGTCAGTCAAGCAAACGGGTAACCATATTTTCCAGTGTAGCCTCCCCAAATAGGCTATATCCTCTGACCTTTGACTTCTGTTGACCATCACAACAATAATCCATCTTTTTCCCAATAACTTGGAATACAATCACTCTTGGATTATGTTTTAACCTGAATCAAGATCCCTACAGGTGTCCTACTGTCCACTTTCAAGTGTCCATCTCCCAGATGACCTTAACTGGACACTAGCTGGTCTAATAAAACACTCTCTGTAAAGAAGTCTCTTCTGTAACACCACAGACTGGTGTTCCAACTGTAATCTCTTGTTTACAGAACATTCGCCTGTGTTCCTGCTCCAAGGGCATTTGCCCTCTCACACACACAAAGTGTTATAATGCTTCTCTGCTATGTCATGCATTCTACATTATAATGTGAGTGTTAACGGGCGGAAGTCATGTGACTTGGTAACTCCCTCACAGTCCCTTGTCCAATCAGAACGATTCACAACTCCACTAACTCAGTTCTGATTAGTACACTTAACATCTTCTGATTGGTTAAATTTAAGATAACTCGTCTCAAAACTAATACTCAGTTCCGGTACGAGTCAGTCTTGTCTTGACAGTCTTGTCCAGTCCTCATAGAGTCTTGGTCTGAGCTACAGCCTGAAGCAGTTGGAGCTGCTATGCTGCTATCTTAGCTGAACCCTTATCAGCTTTGAACAAGGCTTCTCAGTCTCTCCCTCACCACGGGAGCAGATCAGAAATGAGTTCAGCATGCCTGCTGAAATGCCTCCCTTGCTGACCGGGACGTATCCACGGACTGTCCGGCGAGGTCCTCGGCTGCCACGCCTTCCAGGACCACCATTCCGAGTCTGGGGACTCCAGCCTCAGCTCGTGGAGAAACCAACGCCTGCCAGATCTAGGAGCGTCCACCTTTCAGTGAGCGAACACCACTTTCTGATCGAGAGGTTTGCTTTGATAAAGCTTAATTCTTCCAAACTAAATTAAGACAAAACTAAATCCCATTCCAAACTCAGATTAGCCTAAATTGACTCTTAAAGTCACAACTAGGTTAACTAAATTAACTAACTTCCCTAGTCATTAAAACATATGCTACGGTCCGTTAAAACTCACAATTAAAACTATCTTTAACATCCTCAACATGTTTAAGAATATTAATTGTGTTTACATCAAACTTTCAAACTCTTATCTGTCTGTGTTCTTAGGTTTTTCAAATTAAATGGTTGTTCAATCCTTATCTGGTCTCAGTTCACGTTATTAATAAGGTATTTCAATTCACTGTACTCTTTCAAAGAACCTAGATACCTTCAATAAATATTAGCTATTATCAGGGTTAAATGACCGTTTATCACTTTTCATTATAAACCAAAAATAAGCTAATGTTATTGAAGAGGGTGTAGTTAAAATAACTAATAGTTATTTCAAAACGCTACACCAGTGATTTGCACATATTGTACCATATTAGGGCTTAAACCTCCTTTACAAAACTGTTGGCAATCTTTTTCTCAAGGATCATGTTGTATAGCTTGCTGTGACACGTGCAGTGTGTTTGAGCCCTAAGAGTTTTATTGCACAAACGCATTTTAATCCAAATGTTTTGGTCATAATTTTAATTTGTATATTAAATTGAATGCAGGCTCTGTCGATCTCAGGACAAAGAGAAGAGCCTTTGATGTTGTCGTGGCAGTTAAAAGACTGCAAGAGGAGAAGAAGATTCTCATGGCAGCGATGAACCATCACTGGAAGTACCCTCTAGTCGCATGGACTCCCTGGAGGAGCTTTTTGCTGAAGTTTCAAATGGTACTCTTCAAAGTATGTTCTAAAGCCTAATGTGAATATTACTGATGACAGGGTTAATAATGTGTTTTTCTGCCAGGTACTGAAGATTCACTGTGGGGCCTACATGATGAGGTGTTGAGAGGTCATCCCAGCCTGCTTCTGAAGAAACGGCAGAACACAGAGACCTCAGACCGACGACATCCTCAGTGACCACACAGGCTTTTCAGATTACCCTGACAGTGATTCAGACATGTCTGATGACATTAGATCATCAAAACTTCACCAGCCTTACAATATCTTATAATATTTAGTTAAAATCAGCCTATGTTTTCTAAAATCGTTCTATATATTGTAAAAGGCATTCGTCTGTGCTATAAATGGCAACAAAATACTACCAGGGTCCACACGCAGATCCTACATGTGTGGACGCCATTACTAGAAAATAAATTGGCAGATCACTTTTAAATTTTATACCCTGGTACACATTTTGTGCAGGAAAGAAAAATTATGTTGAAAGATCCCTTTTCTTTTTTTCTCCTTCTCACCCTGCCATGGTCTCACTCAAATCAAAGTATCAGAATAACAAGCAGCATTATCATTTGAAAAAATATGAACTAATTAATGACCTAGAGCATCTTAATTGAGCTAATAATCCTGGTTAACATCTTAGAAGTCCTGTTGTGTGTTATTAAGGTTTTGTCTGATACCATGTTGCCAGGCTTACACTGCTTTAAAGTGGAATTTGGTGCCATTTTGCCATTATACAGGAGGTACAACATAGACAACAGTGTAAGAAGGTAATATCAGGAACAGTCAGTATTATTGTTTTCTCCTAACAGCGCAGGTTCCTAAGCTTAGGAGCTTAGCTTAGTGTTGTGACTGCCTTTCTGCTTTTCACCATGAACAGTTATCACAGTGAATTGTCAGCCTTGAGCCACGTCTTTCACTCACCCCTCTCTTCTTGTCTTCTCTGAGCATGTTGATCTAAAACTATGGTTCTTCTTCTCATAATTCTGTAAGAATTTTAAATTTTACTTAACCTTTTAAGCAAACTAATATTATTTTGAACAGTACATTTGAAATGAACTTGTGCTTTATTTAACACAATGCCTGTAAAATAAGATGTTCTGTTATAAATAAACATTCTTATATTATTTTACTTGTGTGCTTTTTCGTTTCCAATTTAGCATTGTGGACATTTAGAATTTTATCAGGGGGAGTGTGTAGGGCCTTTTGGAAAGACTATTACACAAGTATGTTAAATGTATGAGCTACAAGTTGGAGGGGCAGAGCTCGCAGTGTAAAAACTGTCAAATACGGGGAAAGTCCCTTGATTGGAAGGTGGCTGGGTGGAAGTGTGCTCTGGCAGAAGAAAAACTAACACTGAAAAGGCTGCCTGAAGAACCCTGTGGTACTTCCAGAGGAGCTGAGATGAATCCACACTCAAAGTGAAAAATATTTTCTGGCTAAATTTATGAACAATAACACCCATCCATCCATTTTCTGTAGCCGCTTATTCCTCCACAGAGGGTCGCGGGGCAGCTGGTGCCTATCTCCAGCGGTCAAGGGGCGAGAGGCGGGGGACACCCTGGACAGGTCGCCAGTCCATCGCAGGGCCACACAGAGACGAACGAGACAAACAACCACACACCCACTCACACCTAAGGACAATTTACCAGCCCAATCAGCCTGACAGTCATGTCTTTGGACTGTGGGAGGAAACCGGAGTACCCGGAGAAAACCCACGCACGCACGGGGAGAACATGCAAACTCCACGCAGAGAGGCCGCAGAGCCGGGATGCGAACCCACGACCTCCTTGCTGCAAGGCAACAGTGCTAACCAACTGCGCCACCATGCAGCCTGAACAATGACACTTGGCTTAGAATTATTTACTGGCTCAATTTACAAATAGGCGTTGACAGCTCATAACAGAGTTAGGTTCTGTTTTTGCCCTACAACAAAATGGAGGTTTGTCGGCCTATTCACTGCCTGTTTTCAAGTGTCATGTTTAGATTGTTCAGACATTCATAAAACTAGGGGGCTGAAATTTGGTTGAGTTGACCTCTGTGTGCTTGGTATGTGTAAACCTTGGTGGGCGTGTCTCTATCCCCATCCCCTGAGGCCTTTAAAGAGCCCACTTTGTGTTTTGTCTGTATTACTTAATGATGGAGGATTTTGTACAAGTGTCTTTTTTAAAGGCACACTCTGTAACTTTTTCATATTTTAAAATCTTGTCCTTGATCCAGTCTGTGCTAATATGACTCTTTACAGGGTTCATGAAAAGTCCCTCAGCCCCATCTGCTGCTTGTGTCCAGAATACCACGTTTGTAACTTCTGAGTCTCTGGTCCGGTGCCCTGAAGTCTCACAAAGTCACGTATCTCACGAGGGTTAGGCTAACCCAATGTGGCTAGCTGTTATGCTAGCTCCAGAGTGTTTTTAGCTCATGATTCCTGATTTTTCCCATCTGTCCCTGCTTGAACACAGCTGATTTCTTTGAATGAGTGATGAACCGCTCCAGTAGAAAGCAGTGAAGGCTGAGGAGACATTTCAACAGTTAGATTTAGGTGTTCAGAAGGCCTTTAAAGAGCCCATATCATTCAATGGAGGATTTTGCTCTACTGTCTTTTTTATGATTAAACGGCCAAACAAAAACCTAGTGAAATGAAATTTGGCTGAGTTGAGCTCTGTGTGAGTCTGGTCTGTCATGTAAACTTTGTTGGGCGTGGCCCCTCAGGAAGGCCTATAAAGAGTCCATTTTGTGTTTTATATATGTTATTCAATGGAGAATTTGAACAAATGTCTTTTTTAAGATTATACGGTCAAACAAAAAGCTAGGGGGCTGAAATTTGGTGAAGTGGAGCACTGTGTGAGTCTGCTATGTGGTGTAAATTTTGGTGGGTGTGGCCTCACAGAAACTCCCTTAAAATAGGGTCAATGTGTTAAAAATTTTGAGAAAAACTTGGGCTATATCTCCTGAGTTATTTTTTGGACAGAGGGAGCAAGGACATTATTTGTCTCAGCAAAGGGGTACATTTTCAGGGCACTTATGTATTTTTTTCTGACTACACTGCAAAACCCTGAAATTTTAGTTCATAGCTAAGTAAGAGCGCCACCTACAGGANGGTTCAGGAGTTCACATTTTTCTGCAGCCAAATTTTCTTGCCCTCAGATTCATTGTTTTTTCAGATGTCTGCTGGCTGAAGCTGTTTTTTGGGCATTTTTATGAAATCAAAGTATGACCTATGTCATTTAGACATATATGATAGTGCTCTGGAAGGGCTGTCCATAGATGTTGGTCCCATGTCTGTAGATTACCCAGGGCCAGAGCTAAAGCCCTTCAAATTTTATAGGTCAAAAGGTCAAGTGATAACTCTTTTTGGTCATGGTTTGGCTATGCAGAGGGCTACAGATCTGAAATTTAGTTGAGTTGAGCTCTGTGTGAGTCTGAAATGTTAAGCAAACCTTGGTAGGTGTGGCCCCTCAGGAAGGTCTTTAAAGAGACCTTGTTGTGCTATTCCTATATTATTCAGCCTCAAACAGTGCCCCCTATAGACTGGCTGAAAAACTACAAAACAGTTTTCCATGTAATTTTCAATTTTATCTAAAGGAAAATATTTTTGCTGCTTAAATATGTTATTGTCATATCGCACTGTGTAAAAATGCAATAGAAATACAGTGCAACTACTGTATGTAAAGATATGTTGTGCTGGAGCTCAGCTTTGCCTTTTCTACATGTCAAAATGTATAAGTGGCAGTAAAAGTATGGTTAAACTGCTGTGGAGTTGAATTCAACCATGTAAAACTGATCTAAAACACACTAAAGAACCATTATGCATCGATGCTACCAGTGAGAAATGACACATTCTTTTGATCTTGAAGGTATGTGCCATAAAGCTATTGAGACTGCTAAATACGCCTTTCATGTTGTTAATGCCAAGGTTCACTAGTTAAGTTGCATTTTATTTAATGACTTAGCTACCTTCCCTTGCTATTTACATATATCAGCTGCTTTAAAGCTTTATGGCTAAAGTACTTATGAGACCATAAGTAATGCAAAGTGAGTAGTATCTGTAAAATCTAACTTACCATTATACATCATTCAAGAGTTTTGGTGTTAAAATGGGTAATCATCTAGTTGAGATGCCCGTTTTGGATACATTATATAGCCTACCATATTTTTTGCTGCTGCTGAGTCTGAATTTACATAAAACTGAATCAATTAGGGTCCAAACCAGTTCCTGCTGTATTGTTTGCAGGGTGTAAGGGACCATCTGATCCTGAAAGTGAATCACAGGTTGGATCTGAACATCTGAAGACCTGGAAGAAAACCATCTCACCTGCCTTTTATATTTGTCCTAAAGCAAGCCTGTTTTGTGTGTATGTGTGTGTACAGAGCTTTGCATTTATCATCAGTCCAATGTAAATACAGTCTAAATGCTCACTGACTAATGTGATTGTTATTTTAACAGGTGTTTTTCTTAGCCAGTAAATCTTAGTGGAGCAAGCTATAAACCACAATTTAACAGCCATATAGATCAGTTTTAAATTATTCCAATGAAATCATTATTATGCATTCCTTAAATTACACCTTATAACAAAGAAAAAAGGCCCACACATCGCTCACATTTACTTTATTTATTTTTGAAAACGTTTGTCACAATTGGTCAAAGTATTCAACGTCAGTACTTTAGTGAATGTACAGATCCACACTGTCAAATATTACTCCAATACAAGTAAAGTAGCTCTGTGAAAATATAACTTAACTTAAAGTACTGGACTACGTGCTTCAAAATATACTGAAGTATTTCAATTCAAATTGTGGTGTCAAAGCTAATGTGTTTTGTCACTTTCACCTAAAGAACTTTGTGATAAACAGCAAACTTAGTTTCACCTGATATTTTTATCACAAGATAAATCAAGAAATGTTTTTTACAACTCGAATTCAAGGTGATCAGCTTAGATCAATGAGGCTTGAAGGCAATAAATGACAAACAAGTTGATAAAACAATCTAACACAAGGAAATGTGTTAATGTATGTATAATTGCACTTTTTATGAATAGTCAAGATGGAGCAGTAATTGTTGACTGGGAACACCAACATGGTTAACATGAAACTAACACAGCATGAGGGTTTTGGTACATTTACTTAGTTACTGTCCACCTTTGGTCACAATCCACTCAAATAATGTTCAGCTGGCTTCCAGGTATCATCCCACGGTTTGCCACTATAAGGAAAAAAGATAAAAGGTTAGAATTATGTGTTTGATTTTTCACCACTTTAAATCTATCCAGACATTGCTTATGTTGAATTTACCATGTAGTGCTTGGGGCCCATCGGATTTGACTTTGTTATTTCCCTGAAAAACAGATATTTGGGAAGAACAATTATTCAGTGGAGCTCATATATCAACCCCAGTGAGTTTTACACAATTATTATCAACTTCTCAAAGAAACTTAAAGACATTCATTAGTTTTGAGTTTTTCCTCATACTATGTCATTATTTGGGGCAAAAAGTGTCAACTGTTCAACTGATATAAGACAACTGTTAGAGTCCTTCTTTATCCAGTTACTCCCATAATCTAATCAGTTCTTTGTTGGGTCCTTTCATTAAAATTTGTGCTGTAGTTTTTGAATAATCTTGCAAACAGTCAAACACNTCTTTCACTCACCCCTCTCTTCTTGTCTTCTCTGAGCATGTTGATCTAAAACTATGGTTCTTCTTCTCATAATTCTGTAAGAATTTTACATTTTACTTAACCTTTTAAGCAAACTAATATTATTTTGAACAGTACATTTGAAATGAACTTGTGCTTTATTTAACACAATGCCTGTAAAATAAGATGTTCTGTTATAAATAAACATTCTTATATTTTTTTACTTGTGTGCTTTTTCGTTTCCAATTTAGCATTGTGGAAATTTAGAATTTTATCAGGGGGAGTGTGTAGGGCCTTTTGGAAAGACTATTACACAAGTATGTTAAATGTATGAGCTACAAGTTGGAGGGGCAGAGCTCCCAGTGTAAAAACTGTCAAATACGGGGAAAGTCCCTTGATTGGAAGGTGGCTGGGTGGAAGTGTGCTCTGGCAGAAGAAAAACTAACACTGAAAAGGCTGCCTGAAGAACCCTGTGGTACTTCCAGAGGAGCTGAGATGAATCCACACTCAAAGTGAAAAATATTTTCTGGCTAAATTTATGAACAATGACACTTGGCTTAGAATTATTTACTGGCTCAATTTACAAATAGGCGTTGACAGCTCATAACAGAGTTAGGTTCTGTTTTTGCCCTACAACAAAATGGAGGTTTGTCGGCCTATTCACTGCCTGTTTTCAAGTGTCATGTTTAGATTGTTCAGACATTCATAAAACTAGGGGGCTGAAATTTGGTTGAGTTGACCTCTGTGTGCTTGGTATGTGTAAACCTTGGTGGGCGTGTCTCTATCCCCATCCCCTGAGGCCTTTAAAGAGCCCACTTTGTGTTTTGTCTGTATTACTTAATGATGGAGGATTTTGTACAAGTGTCTTTTTTAAAGGCACACTCTGTAACTTTTTCATATTTTAAAATCTTGTCCTTGATCCAGTCTGTGCTAATATGACTCTTTACAGGGTTCATGAAAAGTCCCTCAGCCCCATCTGCTGCTTGTGTCCAGAATACCACGTTTGTAACTTCTGAGTCTCTGGTCCGGTGCCCTGAAGTCTCACAAAGTCACGTATCTCACGAGGGTTAGGCTAACCCAATGTGGCTAGCTGTTATGCTAGCTCCAGAGTGTTTTTAGCTCATGATTCCTGATTTTTCCCATCTGTCCCTGCTTGAACACAGCTGATTTCTTTGAATGAGTGATGAACCGCTCCAGTAGAAAGCAGTGAAGGCTGAGGAGACATTTCAACAGTTAGATTTAGGTGTTCAGAAGGCCTTTAAAGAGCCCATATCATTCAATGGAGGATTTTGCTCTACTGTCTTTTTTATGATTAAACGGCCAAACAAAAACCTAGTGAAATGAAATTTGGCTGAGTTGAGCTCTGTGTGAGTCTGGTCTGTCATGTAAACTTTGTTGGGCGTGGCCCCTCAGGAAGGCCTATAAAGAGTCCATTTTGTGTTTTATATATGTTATTCAATGGAGAATTTGAACAAATGTCTTTTTTAAGATTATACGGTCAAACAAAAAGCTAGGGGGCTGAAATTTGGTGAAGTGGAGCACTGTGTGAGTCTGCTATGTGGTGTAAATTTTGGTGGGTGTGGCCTCACAGAAACTCCCTTAAAATAGGGTCAATGTGTTAAAAATTTTGAGAAAAACTTGGGCTATATCTCCTGAGTTATTTTTTGGACAGAGGGAGCAAGGACATTATTTGTCTCAGCAAAGGGGTACATTTTCAGGGCACTTATGTATTTTTTTCTGACTACACTGCAAAACCCTGAAATTTTAGTTCATAGCTAAGTAAGAGCGCCACCTACAGGATGCTCACATATGTTATATATCTTAGTGAGACCTTTCTATTGATGTGTGTGTCATCCCTGTACGACTTTCAGGGGCGGAGTTATGGTGCTTAACAGTGTGCAAAAAATAGGTTTTTGGCACCCTCTAGTCCAGCAATGGAAGATCGTAGAGACACAAGTTTTAGACCGTCGTGCTCAGCTCAGTGAGACCTTTCCATAGAGCCCTCAACCAAGCCTCTACGAGCATTGGTTCAGGAGTTCACATTTTTCTGCAGCCAAATTTTCTTGCCCTCAGATTCATTGTTTTTTCAGATGTCTGCTGGCTGAAGCTGTTTTTTGGGCATTTTTATGAAATCAAAGTATGACCTATGTCATTTAGACATATATGATAGTGCTCTGGAAGGGCTGTCCATAGATGTTGGTCCCATGTCTGTAGATTACCCAGGGCCAGAGCTAAAGCCCTTCAAATTTTATAGGTCAAAAGGTCAAGTGATAACTCTTTTTGGTCATGGTTTGGCTATGCAGAGGGCTACAGATCTGAAATTTAGTTGAGTTGAGCTCTGTGTGAGTCTGAAATGTTAAGCAAACCTTGGTAGGTGTGGCCCCTCAGGAAGGTCTTTAAAGAGACCTTGTTGTGCTATTCCTATATTATTCAGCCTCAAACAGTGCCCCCTATAGACTGGCTGAAAAACTACAAAACAGTTTTCCATGTAATTTTCAATTTTATCTAAAGGAAAATATTTTTGCTGCTTAAATATGTTATTGTCATATCGCACTGTGTAAAAATGCAATAGAAATACAGTGCAACTACTGTATGTAAAGATATGTTGTGCTGGAGCTCAGCTTTGCCTTTTCTACATGTCAAAATGTATAAGTGGCAGTAAAAGTATGGTTAAACTGCTGTGGAGTTGAATTCAACCATGTAAAACTGATCTAAAACACACTAAAGAACCATTATGCATCGATGCTACCAGTGAGAAATGACACATTCTTTTGATCTTGAAGGTATGTGCCATAAAGCTATTGAGACTGCTAAATACGCCTTTCATGTTGTTAATGCCAAGGTTCACTAGTTAAGTTGCATTTTATTTAATGACTTAGCTACCTTCCCTTGCTATTTACATATATCAGCTGCTTTAAAGCTTTATGGCTAAAGTACTTATGAGACCATAAGTAATGCAAAGTGAGTAGTATCTGTAAAATCTAACTTACCATTATACATCATTCAAGAGTTTTGGTGTTAAAATGGGTAATCATCTAGTTGAGATGCCCGTTTTGGATACATTATATAGCCTACCATATTTTTTGCTGCTGCTGAGTCTGAATTTACATAAAACTGAATCAATTAGGGTCCAAACCAGTTCCTGCTGTATTGTTTGCAGGGTGTAAGGGACCATCTGATCCTGAAAGTGAATCACAGGTTGGATCTGAACATCTGAAGACCTGGAAGAAAACCATCTCACCTGCCTTTTATATTTGTCCTAAAGCAAGCCTGTTTTGTGTGTATGTGTGTGTACAGAGCTTTGCATTTATCATCAGTCCAATGTAAATACAGTCTAAATGCTCACTGACTAATGTGATTGTTATTTTAACAGGTGTTTTTCTTAGCCAGTAAATCTTAGTGGAGCAAGCTATAAACCACAATTTAACAGCCATATAGATCAGTTTTAAATTATTCCAATGAAATCATTATTATGCATTCCTTAAATTACACCTTATAACAAAGAAAAAAGGCCCACACATCGCTCACATTTACTTTATTTATTTTTGAAAACGTTTGTCACAATTGGTCAAAGTATTCAACGTCAGTACTTTAGTGAATGTACAGATCCACNTTTTTTACAACTCGAATTCAAGGTGATCAGCTTAGATCAATGAGGCTTGAAGGCAATAAATGACAAACAAGTTGATAAAACAATCTAACACAAGGAAATGTGTTAATGTATGTATAATTGCACTTTTTATGAATAGTCAAGATGGAGCAGTAATTGTTGACTGGGAACACCAACATGGTTAACATGAAACTAACACAGCATGAGGGTTTTGGTACATTTACTTAGTTACTGTCCACCTTTGGTCACAATCCACTCAAATAATGTTCAGCTGGCTTCCAGGTATCATCCCACGGTTTGCCACTATAAGGAAAAAAGATAAAAGGTTAGAATTATGTGTTTGATTTTTCACCACTTTAAATCTATCCAGACATTGCTTATGTTGAATTTACCATGTAGTGCTTGGGGCCCATCGGATTTGACTTTGTTATTTCCCTGAAAAACAGATATTTGGGAAGAACAATTATTCAGTGGAGCTCATATATCAACCCCAGTGAGTTTTACACAATTATTATCAACTTCTCAAAGAAACTTAAAGACATTCATTAGTTTTGAGTTTTTCCTCATACTATGTCATTATTTGGGGCAAAAAGTGTCAACTGTTCAACTGATATAAGACAATTGTTAGAGTCCTTCTTTATCCAGTTACTCCCATAATCTAATCAGTTCTTTGTTGGGTCCTTTCATTAAAATTTGTGCTGTAGTTTTTGAATAATCTTGCAAACAGTCAAACACACACACACATGCTAACACAAATTACATTTCCTCCTTGGCCTATAATGAAAAAGACCAGTCTATATGAGTCTACTAAACAATAGACTAGTAATGATTAAGAAGAATCACTGAAGCTGAGAAAAGACTCTTTTTTGTCTATGAAAATGGGCACAGGACTCGAACTTGACCTATGTTGTTCTGTGTGTATACTGCATCAAAACAACATGAGTTTCATAGCACCTTTCTCACTTGCATGGAAATTGAGTTATTGATATTTCAAGCCTTTATTTGTTATAATTTTGATGATTATGGCTTACAGCTCATGAAAACCTCAAATTCAAAATCTGAGAAAATTACATGAAATAAAAAAAACAATGACTAGAGAAATATTGGACCACTGAAAAGTATAATCATGCATATGTACTCAGTAATTGGTTGAGCCCCCCTCTGCTTGAATTCCTGCCTCAAAGCGGCGTGTCATGGATGCTGTCAGCCTGTGGCACTGCTGAGGTGTCTGGAGGACCAGGATGCTTGAATAGCAGCCTTCAGCTGTTCTGCACTGTTCACTCTTTTGTCTCATCTTTGTCTTTACAATAACCCATAGATTCTCTGTGGGGTTCAGGTCAGGTCAGTCTGCTGGCCAATCAGAGCTCAGTAATCCATGGTCACTGGTACTTTTGGCAGTGTGAGCAGGTGCCAAGTCCTGCTGGAAAATGAAGTCAGCATCTCTATAGAGCTGGTCTGCAGAAGGAAGCATGAAGAGCACCAAAATGTTCTGGTAGAAGGCTGCGTTGACTCTGGACTTAATAAAGCACTGTGGACCACCAGCAGCAGATGACATGACTCCCCAAATCATTACAGACCGTGGAAACTTCACACTGGACCTCAAGCATCTGGGATTGTGTCCCTCTCCATTCTTCCTCCAGACTCTGGGAACTTGGTTTCCAAATGAGATGCTAAATTGTCTCTCATCAGAAAAGAGGACTTTGGAACACTGTTGTTGACGTTGTTTGTTGTTCAGGAGTGGCTTGACAAGAGGAAGATGACATTTGAAGCCCATGCCCAGGATCCGTCTGTGTGTGGTGGCTCTTGATGCACTGACTCCAGCCTCAGTCCAGTCCTTGTGAAGGTCCCTAAACACTTTTTGAGTTTCCTTTTTTCTGACAGTTCTCACCTGGGTTTAAAATTGTTGTGCTTCGATACAGCACTTTGAGAACATCCAACCTCTTTTGCAATGACCTTTTTAGACTTTCCCTCCTCATGGAGGGTGTCAAGGATGGCTATCTGTACAACGGTCAGGTCAGCGGTCTTCTCCATGATTGTGATTCCTACTGA